>VZTE01001812.1:867393-955021 GCA_013397775.1 Eulacestoma nigropectus
TTTTTTTTTTTTTTGGTAAAGAAATTTCATAAAAATAAACTTTGTCACTTCTATAAAACTGCTAATTGAGTTTAACGAATGAATGGTGTTTAACTGAATCCCTGAGCTTATGTGACATGAATCAGTTTCACAGGGACACAAATGTCCCACATCTGAGGAGTTTTATTTTGAGGTTTCTATGATTAAATAAGGAGTAGGGAAGAAACTACACCCTCCCTCTCATTTTGCAAAATTAACATAATATTTGTTGCAGTTTCAAGGTTTCTCCTGTTTGAGAGACTTCTCCAGGCATGAAAGGAAAAAGTAACAAAACTAAAAAGCTTGGTGGGCAGATTTCAGAGAGAAGAAGGAGAAAAGGAGAAAGAAGGAATTTCCAACTGAATTTTTTATAGCTGCCTAGGTTTTGAACTCTTAGTCCTTCTGAAAATACTGCCTAGAAATCAGATATGTTGTAGAGACTAGTTTTGCACCACTCCCTTCCTTGGAGATGTTCTATTTTTCCAAACAAAACTGAACCAGGTAAGCCAAGGATCCTGCTTCATCAAACCTTCAGGGTTGTTACTTTTACATTAATGGTACTGGTTTTTCTTCTCTATGAAACTGAGTTCCCAGCCAAGAGATTACTTCTTATGTGGATTTGCACTTGATTTTATAATAACATTTCCAGTTTTCTGAACAAGGTTTGGATCAAAATTCCAAGGCTCGTTGAGGGTAGAAGCTGGAGCAGTGAGGGATAGTTTCAATTTAGTTAATTTTAGCTTCCTCTCCTAGCTAATTTTTATGGGATCAGAGTGCCAGTTACTTAGAAATGGCTCTGGAGACAAAGTCCAGTACAATTTTTTTGAAGCCACAGGAATTATTACTGCTGTTCTTCCTGTATGTTTCATCTCATATTAATTTAGGGGTAAAGAGAAATTAAAATAGTCACAAATGCTTACCATTTGATACCACAACCCCATCAAAATCTGACATTTTGAATTAATTTTTGAACACATTGGGGAGATTTAACTATCTTATTGAAACATTGCAAAATTGTTCATCACCAAAACCTCATTATAATTAATCCCCAAAGGTGAAATTCACTCCTGTACAGACAGCTTTGCATGGCTCTTTGTCACATAAGTACTGCTTTATGGAAACTGGGGGCAATGATGAAGTGTAATTAAAACAGTCTTAACTTGAATAGTCAAAAGCTTGTAGCAAGCCTTCTGCAGATGCAATCTGCAAGTGAATACATCCTTCAGTGGTGAGCTCCTCTCTCACATGAATGCAATTTGTAAACCTTGAAATTGTCAGTGTCTTGGTGAAACAGAAGGGGTTAAATGATGAATTGTGTGATAGCTTTATGAATGAATATTGCAGAAAATCACTGATACTTGAAAGATACATTGCAACAGAAAATATAAGGGAAATAATGACACGAGAGGATGTTTCACCATAAACACTGACATGGTCATTTAGATACAGAATCTAACAAACTGAGTAAGGGTTATTTAGTAAGTAGTGGGAATACTGGTTTGCACATACAAACACAGACAGCAGATACCTCCACTATTCCAAGTTTGACGTACAGCCTATTCTTTTTCCTTCAGCAGAGGCAGCTGGACCAGCAGCTCTAGAGCAGTGCAGCAAGAATTCTGTGAGAGAGGGGCCAGCCCATTATCTATCACTTCCCTGTCTGTGATGGCAAGCAACAAAGCCCAGGTAAAAAGATTATCCCTAATCTAGTAGTTTAGAATTTGAATTTTCATGACAACCTCAATCAGTGTGAAGATACACAAAAATATGTTCATAATCCAGATGTTGCTGATATTTGGGTTAGGGACCCTGTGAGCCTTGAAAGTTAAACCCCAAATATTTCTTTGCCTTTTCATCAGTTCTAAATGAAAATAAAAGGAAATGAAGGGAAAATGAAAGATCAAACTCTAACAGGAACAATTGGAAAAGTTTCCATTTTGAACACAAGTGAAGGAATGAGCTTTTTAACAGAGCAGAAAAGTCAGGTCTCCTCATTGGTTTTGGATCACCAGGAAGAAGTACTATTTCTAAGCATTCCAGGTTTAGATTTTTTATATCTCTGTGCTCATATAAAATTCAAAACAGTTTAGAAATGGTGATGGATGGAGAGACTATAATTTAATATCAAATATCTTACAGATGAAGAAAGAAATGATCTCTTTAAACCTGAAATTTCAGGGTACGTAGAATATTGCGAGTTGGAAGGGATCCATATGGATCTTTGAGTCCAGCTCCTGGCCTTGCACAGGAAAACCCCCAAAATCACATCACCTATATCAGGTATATCTCAGGATATATATTTAGTATTCAGTCACTGTGTATTTCAGTAGAATATACAATTAAAAATATTGCTGTCTCCTAATTACAGGGTCTGCTTTTGTGATTCTCATTGGCATCAGCTGATTCCACTGCCCTCATTTCTGCTCCTGCTATTGACCTAATTCTAGGTACATGAAACATGATTATTTCAGGCAAATGACAATTTTTTACAAACATCTTTGTCCTTTGTATAGGAAGGTAAAAAATGGGAATATGATTCTGGTGTTCTAGCAGTAGTGCTCTTAAATCTGTGAGCATCTAACTAGGTGGAACAAGTTTGTATCTGAGCGGATGCGCTCTTATCACATCATCTAATTAGCTTAGCAAAAAGCAGGCAGACTTTCGAGAACACCAATATTCTTCATGTCCTGTCTACTTATATCAGCTAGTATAGTTAAATAGACATGTCACTTCCATATATCAAACTAGCCTTGTTTGTAACAAGCAAGCGTTATAATGAAACTCTACAGTAAATGTTTATAAAATAGATGCACTTGGTTTTATGTGGGTAACAAACATGAATAGAGATCTCAGCTTATAACTTTTTAGAATATACAGTGAAATTTTCATAGGTTATTTTCAGGTCTTTGTTTACTGTTACTGTTTAGACATTAAGGATCTGGTGATACTGGGGCCAAAGGGCCATTATCTCGTCACATGCATGTTCTGCTACACAAGAGCACATGTGTATGAAGGCTGCATTGTATCTAGACAAACCCTTAGAGCTAGAAAAACAATCACACAACTTTTATGGTGAACTGATCACACTTGATCATAGTAAAGTCGTTTTACTTTATACAATTGTTTCTCAAAGCAGAGCTGTTTCAGTAAGGTAGAAAAAAATGGGACTTTAAACAACACAGGCTTGTAAGGTGAAATAAAATATTAATATGCAACTATATGAAAGACTCAATGGTGTTATGTAATAAAAACCAAGTAGAACAGAAACTTTTGTTCAGTACTAATTTAAAACATTTATTATTCTCAAAGTGTTCTTATGAGGATGATATATCTTCTTTCAGTACTGGTCTGGCAGAAATACGTGTGTTAGTGAAAGCAGTCAGCTTGAAATGCCAAAAAATAACAAATTACTGTGGTATAGATTAGATTGCTGTTCTAATATGTCATTATTCGACTATTAAAATTAAATTTGGAGGAAAGGTAAAATCCGATAGATACTCCTAAGTGATGTCTCTATAGCACTATCTATCAAATATGGCTGTTTTTCCTTCCATTTAAACTGTTATCCTATGTTCCACACAGCCGAGTAATGTCACTCACTCTCTCTAAAGTTTCCCATGTGGCCAAGTAATTTAAGTATGCCATCACCAGAGCAACTCTGCAGCTGAAAATATACTGCTATTAAATCCAGAGAGAATAGATCACTAATTGCAGCTTAATATTAGAGATGGACATGAAATACTGAGCCAGCCATCAGAGAATGCACTGGTAATCCAAACTTGTGTTATAATTGAAAATACAAAGAACTCTTTATGTCTTCATGAATAACTAATACAATTACAGTGGCTAAAAACTTGCTAGAGCTAAGTAAGACAACGACTGCTACTTCTGTTGCAGACTACAGCTCAATTTTTATTTAAGCTAGGGAAGAGGTTTTTTCCCCAAAATCTACCCTTCTTTGTATGGAATATCCCCTTGAGTAGGTTTCCCTGTATGAAAGTTGTATCAACAAAGCACGTGACAAGATACAGCATGTGTGGAACATCACAGGAGGTGGTTCCTTCTCCCTGAAGGATTGCAATCTAAATGGAAAGGGAGAGCATCACGTAAGCAACAGCCAGTTCTCAAGCTGGCTGCTCCAAGAGAGCCGTTGGCCAGGAAGCGGAGTGTAGGGTATCACCTCCTAGGTCTCCAACATCTCCCCAGGAGTGGATGTGTGTGAGTTGTTTAGGAGGAAGGTGTATTCCTGTAAAAAGTTTTTGGTTTTACTGCAGAAATTCATGTTCTAGAGTACTTTGCACCTCTTTCCAGCTGCAGTTTCCAGAATAGGCTGCAATTTTATAACCAACCTAACCAGAATCCACTACAGGTGGTAGTCACTTGGGTAAAGCAGTTTATTTTCTGTAACATCACTTGCAGAATTATTGCCTCTTGAAGTAGAACTATTCATGGATTGATTTAGAATAACTATTTTTATTGCATCTTTAGGCTTCATCTTATCAATTTTATGTATAACCTTTCTTTTAGCTGAATTGCATGTGGTTTAGGTTATCTTCTGAATCCCTCACTGATCTCCCCTTTCCCTATTTTCCTACCAATTCCATATCTTCATTTTCAAGCAAAACTTCTTGAATTGAAAAAAAAGTAGAAGAAATAGAAAAGAAGGAATGTTGTGTATGAAATTCACTATTCTTTTAGCAAAACAGAGAGAGAGTAAAATGATTTCTCAGACCCAAAATAAGCTGAAAAATAAAGGACCTGGTTATTATGGAAATGCAACTCTTTCAGTAGCTAGATCAGTGTTGTGGGGTTTAGTTTGCTGTGCCCTTAGGTTTCTTCACATAACTGCGTTCTTGAAATATTTGAGTTTTTGTCTGCTAGTTCTCAATAAGTATCTTTTCATGTGGTTATAATCAATCTCAGTAGTGCTGCAAAAGTACTGAAAAATAACATTTCTATTTTGTAAAGGCAGGTACTTCAACATAACCAAGATGTTCTCTTATTTTCCCTTTTTTTTGTACTGAGATTTTAAAATCAAACATGGAATGGTTTTTTTTTTGTTCATGTTATTTCTCAAGTAATATTTAAAAAACTTTATTATTTTCTTACATTTACCATTTTCGCATTAATTTTTAAAGACTGTTTTTGTATTAGGCTAATTCAAACAAAGTAACAGAACTAGTATAGATTCATATTAAGTATTCCTTTTAAGGACTGCATTAAGTGTTCCCTTCAGCTAAAAAAAAGATGAAGTCACAGTAGGCTGAATATGACAAACTGAACAGTTCCTCATTGGATTCCTGCTGAGAAAAATAGACAGCAGAGACGATCTACTGCAGATCATAATGAAAAAAAAGCATGATATTGCTGTTGTCCTTTCCCATAATTTGATCCCTTGAAAAAGCCTTTTCCATTTCAGGAATTCATGGGTTGAGATACAAAGAGAAGTAATAATTTTCTTCTCTATCTTACATAACGCAACTTCCCCTAAAAACCTGAATATTTTGAGGGTTTTGTCCTTTTCCTCCTCTTGTTTAAAATTTAAGCATTTAATTTCCCACCATTTGCCATGAAGGATGTTTTCACACCTAGATATCTATATTCCCTGGCAATACTTCCCCACAGTGCAGAACAAGTTGGCCGAGAAGCTGGTGTGCAGCACTTCAGAGCAATTCTGGGATCCCTCTCCAAGTTTGGGCCCAGTGCCACAGTGATTCAGATCCGTTCCTTCTCCATCCATCTCTTTCGTCTATTACATTCCCTTTTGCATTTTTTCTTGCCTTTCTGCTTAAGGTTGAATCAAGGTATGTTTTCAACCTTTTCTGCACTATAATGTTTACAGTTTCTTTCAAAGGAAAGCCAAGAGGCTCCTGTCTTCTGGTTTTAAAGTCTTGGACTTAAAGAAACAACAGAATTTGTAATGCAAGTGTTAGAGCTGACAATGTTTTGTTCTTTAAGGTAGAAACTCTATCCTAACTGTAGTGTTTTACTATTAAAAATAAAAAATTAACCACTTAAATGTTACACAAATATTTTTACAAGCTGAGGCTGTACCATCACTTCATCAGATTTGGCTGACAAGGTTTCATACTGAGTATATTTCATACCATTGTAATAAGCCCTTCCTATATAGATTATTTCTCATATTCTTAGCCTTTTATGCATTCTCACAATCAGCTTTTCCTCAGCATTTATCAATCAGGTGTTGCTGCCTTAATACAGATTGTAGTGAGATTCAACTATTCCATCAGACTGGAGAGTCAAAGGAAGTGCTCAGAATGTCTTAAGCCAACAGCATTTGTTGCTGATGATTTAAGTGGGCTCTAGTTCTTTATTACTGTATCTGCAAGTCTATGAAACTGGAACAGATTTAGCAAAAAAGTCATTGTAGGAATTGCATAAGCTTTTAAAATCCATAGCAATTTTGATTTTGAATTCTGTGCTCAGTGAAGGGATAACAGTAACAAGTCTCCTACCTCTGTGCAGTTACGAAGTATTTCTTAAATTCAACCAAACATGCCAATTCTCATCTTGCTGTTTCTTATCTCTGCAGAACTAAATACAATCACAGCATTCTGAGGTTTGGGTTTTTTCCCTAGGACACACGCTCTCCGGCTATTTTCAGCTTCAAAAGCATTTGGTAAGAACAGCCATACTTTCTCTTGTTAAAGATATCTAAGAGGACTGTGATTAATGTTTAAAGAGCTCCATGTGTACCCAATTACAAAACCAATTAATTTAGTCAAAGACTAGATTAACTGCCATCTGTGGCCTGATTGTTTCTTAAATTTGAGTACTTCTGATCAAAGTTGTCGTAAACAGTCTTACACAGCATGTGACAAATCAATGTCATCCAAGGATGTCTTGATACGAAGAGAGTTCATCATTAAGTGTTCAATATTATTACACAACTTCTATCACTGTTCTTTACAGCATATATTATTTGGGATGCATTTTATTTGTTTCACTAGAAGTGAAACTTTGGAGTTTGCTAATAAAATAATGCCGCTTTTACTTATGTAATAGATAATACAAGAACCATATCTGGGATGAGATGATAAACATACACACAGTAGAGGACAAAAGCCAAGGGGAAGGCATGAAACAAAAGCAAGCTGGAGAAACAAATGAAGCAGAAACTTGAACTCAGATTGGCCCTCATGATAAGACCTTGCATGGATATACAGCTGGTCACCAAACAGGCCATGCACCCATTCAGCTACTAGCTATTTGATTTTGCTTTTCTCTTTTATGCTTCACAGTGACCCTTCATACAGTATATGATGTTCAGCTATTCTATCCAACATGGGAATTGGCTACACCATCTACAGCTAGAATTTACTCTGGGAAGAACATCTCTGCTCTGACTAGAGCAGAGAAAATGAGGTAGTAGGTTTATCTAAGGATAGAAATTTAAACAGTGGTTGAAATTGTAGACGTGAAAATTGTCACCCTTTTGATCATTTGGAAAGACATTTCATCTTAGTTACAGAGGTATTCAGCCAAGCAATAACATGCCATGGAGCAGAGAAATACATGTAAAACAAATCTTTCTCAGCCAGTATGCTTCCTTAAAATGCCAGTTTGTAACATTGAAAACAACAAAAAACACCTTAAAGGTGAAGAAACAGTTCAATTCCATGCAGAATCCAGATCACCTGCAGCAGATTTTTCTCTCTCAAAAAAAAAGCCACCTATGTATATACACACACACACACATAAATATCCCTATGTACACATTCAAAACCCAGTAGCAATTCCTCGTCATGCAAGCAAAGCTCAAAAAGTATGAAAATTAAAATCAAGAGAAAGGAATATTGAAACATATTCTTACACTTTCCTTCACATATTCCTTCACATTCCTTCTTATCAATATGACAAAAGTTAGAGACATGGATGAGTGAAGTCCATGCAGCAAAAGTATGCAAATAAAGGGTCATAATGAGAGTTTTTCTTACTGCCTATGGAGAATAAATACAGCTTCTTTGTATAAGTGACAGGCAAGAGTAGCTAGAGAAAGAGGTTGTAAGGAAATCCTCTTGGTATAAGGTATACAAACCTCTAAGCTCCGTAAGCTTCTTGAAGTTTCGTTTTCAAGAGCTTTCTTTTAATCTTGATATAGCTTACTTAAGAAATTATGATTCTTGTGATGAAAGATGTAGAAATCATCTTTCCTCAAAATATTAAGTGATCTGATAGTCCCCTTGCATCTTTCGCTAAGGAGGAGTGGGGATCCTGGAGTTTATGGAAAGGTTGGCTGAAGATCTGCTCACTTGCCTCTAACATAAGTAATGCTCCTATCTTCAGCACATACTGTGGGTTTTTAGGCAGTATCAGCAGATTTATTATTAAAAAACCCCAACAAACAACAAAACAATGAAGCAAACCCAAAACAGAATAAAAAACCCTTGTAATGTGCCATTTTTGAAAGAATCAGAGCAAAGGAAAATATATTCAAAAAATTACCCAGTACAAGACCTGAGAAATGCAAAACATGAGCTCATTACTCCCTAAATTAGAGCTTGTAGTGGTTTCACCTCAGCCAGCAACCAAGGCCCACATAGCCACTCACTCATTCCCCCACCAGTGGGACTGCGGGGAGAATTGGAAGGGTAAAAGATGGAAAGATCATGGGTTGAGATAAAGACAGATTAATAGGAAAAGCAAAAGTTGCTCACACAAGCAAAGCAAAACAAGGAATTAATTCACTGCTCCTCATGGGCATGCAGGTGTTCAGCCATCCTCAGCAGAGCAGGGCCCCATCTCACATACCAGTGACTTGGGAACACAATCACCATCATTCCAAATGTCCCCCACTTTTCCCCCTGACTTTATATACAGAGATATCATATGATCTGGAATGTTCCTTTGATCAGTTTGGGTCACCTGTCCTGGCTGTGTCTCCTCCCAGCTTTCCATGTACAGCCAGCTTCCTTGCCAGCATGACAGTACCAAAAGCAGAAAAGGCCTTGGCTCTGTGTAAGCCCTGTTTAGCAGTAACAGCAACATCTCTACATTATCAACCCTGTGTTCAGCACAAATCCAAAACATAGCCCCATACCAGCCGCTGGAAAAAAAAATTACCCCAGATGAAACCAGCACAGCTATAATCAATATGTTTCCTTTTTTTCCCATTTCTTTTAAAAGAGATGCATTTCAGATTAGAAGATGGAACACAAAGGCTATTTTTATCTAACCTGATTACGCAAGCCTAGTGCTATAACCAGGCCTATTATGATAGTCAACTGAACTTTTTGTACATAGTTTACTCAGTGTTATGCTTTGTTAATAAATCTATGACTGGGCACAAAGAGAACATCTATGTGTCTTTACTGCTCTGGGTCTTGCACTCTGCTCCGGTGAAGTCCATAGAGAGAGGCGGGAAATTCCCCTGGGAGCAGTTAACCATATTCACCTGGGAGAAAGTGTCGGTATAAAATAATAAGATTATTACAATAAGTGATTTCTTTACTACTTGATAAGAAAAACTCTTGCCTTTTTAAGATGGTGAGAAAGAGCCTGAGGAAGAGGATATAATGAATTTCTACAGGAAACAAATTTGTAAAAGAGTTAGGGTTAAGTTATAGTAGCATTAATACTCAAGTAGTCAAGCCTCAGAGGGAATAGAAAAAAATTGTCTTGGTTGAGGCATTCGTACAGACTGTATTTAGTTTGGGGAATTTCTGAGTAAGAAAAATTAACTTCAAGGAAGGTTGTAGCCTCTAGGAGTTTAGCAGGTAGGGGACAGATTTGTTTTCAGACCATTTTCTAAATGTCTCAATGTTTCTGAATTTGCTCTAGTTACAGTTGTTTGTTCTACTTTATTATTTGTCCAGAAGAACTTCTTTTTAGGGATTATAAATCTATCATATCTTTGGGTGACTTTATATTTGAGAAAAGGGGAAACTGAGCTGATGTCATGCTTATGGCTGAATTTGGGTTCTTTTTTTGTATAACATAAAGCCTTGATCCTGCCAGAATATTTATGTGGACAAGTGTTTGTGCTTCCAATAATTCCATCCTAAATTACCTAAATGTAGGTAAAAAATAAGGATCTTTGGGTTCTTGCTTTGTTACTCAGCTCTACACCTGCAAGATAATTCTTTCTTTTGTCATCCTTTAACAATTTTTGTCACTTTTTCCAAGGTGAATATTTAGTAAAGCTTGGTTTAAATTATGCAAGACTGAGGCTATGTGTGGTATCTTTTTTTTCTGGAGAAAAGTGTAATACCAAACTTGAAATACAACAGGCACAGGGATAGTTCCCTACTCTTGAAATGAAATGCAGTGAGTACTTAACAACCTGAACAACAATTTTTAGAGAACAAAGATCAAACTATGGATTAATAGGTGCCCTTACTGATGCTGTAACTGTTGTAACTACATCTGTCTCAATTCTGGTGTGGGCAGAATAAACTACATTTATGGAAACCTGGGAATTTTTCAGAATAGCTAACAATATTGTTTCCACTTTTTATGACATTTTGGAGAAATTTCCACATCACAATAAAGGTGTGGAAGTGGTTTTGTATGAATTCAGTGAACATAAAATATTCCATGATGAATGATCATTTTCAAGAATAAAAGTCCAGTTGTTTACAATGAGCAATAGGATTATCCTAATTCTAGCTCATGTTTTCTTATTTATTGTGATTTTTAAAATTTGTTTTAATAATATCAACTGTATGTATTTCCAGTTCTTTAAAAATTAACATTTTAATTAAACTGCACTGAAATTATGTCCTTGTAAATATTTACTCAGAAAGCTTCTCACTGAGGTGAGGGACAGGAAACATATACACTGAACAATTACAGTTGGAATTCCTGCAAACCTAACAACTGTGTCTGTTTAGCAATAGAGGTAAGAAATGGTACAAATTGTTATAATATGAGGGAAAACAAAAAGCAAAAGGGAAATGAAATGTTTTTGTATAAATAGGCTATTGCTTAGAAACGTATCAATCTCAAATTACAAAAATCAAACAGATTTCTAAATAAAGTTCAAACTGGTGTGACAGCATTCAAAAAAGCTAACAAAGCTAGCATGAATAGAATTTACTCAGCTTCATTTCCCTTCCCTTAACCTGAATACTTTCTTTCCCTGCTTCTGTGTAGAATTATAAAATGGAGTCTATGTAAAGATATAGTTATCAGTCATACCAGTGTATGGCTCTAATTCAGGAAAGCACTTAAGTAGGTGATTAACTTCAAGCATCCACTTACCCACTTTCCTAATTATGAACTTAAGTGCATACCAAAAGTTCTTTCCTGCACTGTTTTCATGCTATGCCTGTTGACCGCAGAGAGCAGAGCGCTATTTGAGCCAGTCCGAAAGGACCGTGCTCCGGGGCTGGAAATGGTCTGTAAGCACAGCTGCCTGGCACACAGGGTGAGTTCACTGACTGGCTTCCAGTGCTCAAGCTGCCTTGGTAAAGCCTGTTGTGTTATGCTTCCTTCTGTTCGTCTCCTCTAGCTTCTGCATTTCCCTCTCTGTTTTTCCAATATACTGCTATTCCTTTTGTAGGGAGAGTACTACTAGACCTCAAAATCAGAGGAATTGGGTAGTAGCTCAAATAAAGGGCTTATGATCATGAATGCTAAAGTATGATCCAAAAAGACCTTACTCAGTAGCTGTTTCATTCTAGATGCACTTAACTTCCTTTGTTTCTTTTCCTTTTAATTCCTAGACACTTGTTATTGTGCATGTCCTGCTTGGAGTTTTCCTATGATCTATCTTAGTCTGGCAGCAATCTGGGAACCATTTCTTTACCAAATCCTCTAAGCAGCTTCATCTGGGAGGTATTCTCAGAGCATACCTAATACTTACTACAGGATTAGGCCCCTGACAAAATGCAGTTGTAATGTTTTTTTTCTAAATCAGTGCTAAATCACTTTCTGCAATGGCAGCTACAACAACCTGCAGACTGTTATTGAGTAATCCTGCCTTTAACAGAAATGTCCCAATCAATAAGTTAAAGTTGAGGTCTCCCTTTCCGATTGAATTTATGACAAATTCCTTTCTGCCTGATATCACAGTGTCAGTAGTATAGCTAGAGGGCACATTTTCCCCAATATCACCCAGAGGTTCATGGTTATAGATATTTCCTGAGGGAGAGAGGTTTAAATCCCTGCAAGATGCAACGAAGAGTGGAGTCTGGATCACCTTGTTGAATTTTTTTGTTTAAGAGGTGATGATGTATTGTCAAGAAGGATTTGTCATAGATAACCTAGAAGCTTAAGTCTCAAGGATCACTGGATATTTTGGGAAAGCCATAGAGTTGGAAGGTGAACCATTGGAAAGGGAGGACTTGATGTTCCACTAAATTATTATATACCTCATAAGAAGAGAGAAATTTCCTGCCATCTGTTTCATTCACCATAGTGCTTATAATTTCTCTTAAAAATATTGTGTTTAAATGATTTGTACATTTAAACATCAAAACTCCTGTAGGGCTTTTCTGGACAGAAAGGCTATATTCATATCAGCAAGAGGCTTTCCTCATTGAACATGTAGATTTATGCACTGGTGATTGTGTCTTATGTTCCTGTTATATATATTTTTTTGAGGTTTTCTTTGGACTTGGAGTTCCCTGACCTCGATGTCTGGCCAGGAGTAGACACTATTACCCATGCTTCCATACCTTCTAGCTTAGTTTTATCTGGAAAGAATTCAGATTTTGGACTCTAAACCAGTTCCACGCTGTGAAGTGGAGCATAGTAGGTGGCAATGAGTGGGAAACATGCTTGAGAACAGTAATCTTTGATTGAACAAAAATGCTAATGTAGTATAATATTCCTTCAGTAAAGATAATGATCCAATTTATTAATAGCATAATAACTTGCTGATGGTATTGAAACATGAGCATTATTTTACTCAGGACTTTGATATACCTGAAAGAACTATATAAGTAAATATGTGGCAGTAACTCCATACTATCTCAGAACAATTAGTGAATTCAGTGACTAGAGCAATAAAGTTTTTTTGTTAAAAGGGTGCTTATTTTCTAACAAAGCGACGAGATGGTCTTTTAGTATCTTTCAACATACAAACACAAAAATATTTAGAAGATATTCCTGCAATAAAAGAAATCCCATAAGACTTTCAGAAAATCTTTTTGAAGTCTTGCATCTGGTGTTTAGCAACTCTTTTGCTCTGATGGCCACGCTGCTTTTGATGCAACCCAGGATGTGGTCGGCTTTCTGGGCTGTGAGTGCACGTTTCTGGGTCATGTTGAGCATCTCATCAGTCAATACCCCCAAGTCTTTCTCCTCAGGGCTGCTCTCAGTCCATTCTCCTGCCAGCCTGTATTTGTTCTTGGGATTGCCCTGACCCAGGTGCAGGACCTAGAACTTGGTCTCACTGAATTTCATGGTATTATAACATATTGAAAAGTGGTTCAATAATAGACTAAAATAAGATCAGTGGTGATCTGCTCCTGGCTGTAAATGCAAACAAAGGTTTTGTGGGCTTAATTTTAAACATGTAATTTTTCATCTCTAATTTCTTGGTTCCACATCTTTGCACGTTTCACTTAACTTAACAGGATATTTGCTCAGAAATCCTGTTGGTGCAAACCTTATGGCTTTTAAACCCCACATCTGCTGTTTGGAATTGTAATTAACTCATTGAAATTGTTTTAAAGACATATTAAAAATGAAGACATGATTTGAACAGAAAAAGACTCTCAAGTCTGCATAGAAGCCTGATGTGTGGACAGAGTGTCCGTATTAAATACTAGCTGGGTTATTGAAGATTTTGATCATATAATTGTGATTCAGTGAATTTTATTGTAGTAAGTACACTAGGGCATGCTCAAGTCAATATGAATTATCAGAAAGATGTAAAGTAAATAAGTACTCACATAAGTAAAGCTATAACTCAGAAGAGACAGGTAATTGTATACATAAAAGTAACATCCTTGCTGCAAATTTGTCCCCTGGTTGTATCTCCATTCTCTCTCTCTCCAGGTTCTCACTAAAGTTACAAAGGATATTAATTTTGCACACACTGTGCTCAGTAATACTGCCATCTTCATCACTTATATCAGATAATTGATTAGATCTAGAAGATTTTTTATGTATTCTGCCTAAGAAACAGAAAGAACTTCACTTCCTGTATTCTTGCTATCAAATTGATGCCAACATAGTATAGTGCTGTTTACAGTTGCTTCCTCACTTCTAGTTTCGTTCTGGTTCTCTACTGATTGCTGTCTTTCTGCACAAACTATGAAGTCTTGCCACTCATCTTGCATGGACCTTGGTCACTCAATAGCCCAATGTATTTTTTCTATAAACATACATAATTACATTTAAAACTTGTGGAATATTACTTCAGTGTTACAGAGATGCATTTCTTTTAAAACTGTATCAGGAAAAAATGGACAATCTTTTGAAATTTAAATGATTAATGTCACAGACTAGCTAAATTTGCAGTTAAGATTAAAAAAAAAATTATTTAGTCCTTAAAATGTGAGAATATGAATTGAGGATTTTGTTTGAGTTTTTGGGGCATCAGTGCTAAGTATAAATGAAACATTAGGTATATATTAAAACATTGACTTGTCCAATTGGTGTCTTTAGAGCCATTCTCTCACATGTGGAAGTTAAGTGGCAGGTTATGTCTGGTTTTCCAGTGTGACTGTAGTACAATTTAATACAGTTCTGTGCAGAAGGCAGCATATGAGAGGTTGGGGACCAGGTGCAAACTGGAGATTACCAGTGTGCAGTACCCTCCTCTCTCAGGAGCCCAACTTCCCATTCTATCCCTGACAAGATTACAAATTTTTGTAGCAGTGGCGGTAGAGACACAGGAGCTGGACTGGAGGGCTGTGTTGAGCTGATGTTATTTGCTCTGTGGTTCCCAAAACCTCTTCTATGCTCTCCTAGAACATACCAGGAAGCTTCTAAACTATTTACAAAAAAGGGCTGAGAAAAACAAGACAGGGTAATGGCTGTTTGTTATGTAAATTTATCTTATTCTTAGGGATTCTTGCCCATTGTTAAAAACTAATTCACAACATTTTATTTTACATATGTAATTCTCATTGTTTAACCTATTAAATAATTAATGTTTGCAGAAATGAAGCCTAATCTGAAAGTCAAAGCATTCTATGTTCTGTCATGAACTACTTTGTGGCAAGTAAAATTTTAAAGATGTACAGTATTTCACAGCTATTGTGAAAGAAGAATCAGAATAAATGATTTATTTTATTCTTTAAAATAATTGTGTGATAGTTTGCTCTGAAAATTCCCCAAAAATTAAGCTTTGTAGATAGGATTTCTTATGTAACATTCTTTGATAGCTACTTTAAAAAAAGGAAAATAAAATACAAATTAATGTGATATTTTGAGCTCCACAGTTGCTCATTATACGCTAATAACATTTTAAAATTTTAAAGATGAAAACTGACATAAGATATAAGTTGTTAAGCACTTTAATTTTATCTGCATTTTTTGTGTCAAAAATAATTTTAATATTAAAGGACAACTGTAGACGCCTAATGACTTGAATACAGTTTGACTATTTTCATGAAGTGCTCTGTGGGATGTCAGAATATTTAATTCAGGATGTTAAAAACATCCCAAAATGTCACAATAATTATATCACAGCAGGCAATTAAAACATTGGAAAATGCCAACTGACTAAGTGTGTTCTCTGTTATTTAGGAAGCTAATGAGTGAGTGACACATAAAGCAGAAAATACAAATTATAGCCACAAAATCCCATATACATTCTAACTGATTTTAATATGAATGTGTATTAAAATAAAGCAATGTGTATTAAAAAAAATAAAGAAAAATTTATTTAAAGCTGCTCTTTCAGCTATAAGCTCTATAATTCCCCGGGCATTAGAAACTGTTTTTATATTTCCCTTTCATTATTTAGTTAATTAGTTATATATTTGTGTTATGACACTGTAATATGGGCTTGTTCATGAAGCCCTTACTAACTACAGTGGTTCCATTCACTGCACTGCAATAGTCTCTGCCAAATTCTCCATGTGTCTTTAAATTAGTCTAAGGGCAGCTAGGGGAGATCTGTGTGTTTGTGGGGTGGAAAATACTACTCCCTTCACAGCAGGTCAGAGAAACTGTAAAGTTTGTATGGACTTGGGGAAGTTACAGCACAAGTAAGGATGCTGTTTCCTAGACAGAAAACAATAGAGGCTTGGAGTTCTTCTAGCAGAGTTCCTGCATTTGAAGGCAATGGGTTAATTGAAGCAGCAATTCAATAAGAGAGATGCTTTTGATTTAATTTGTACATGGATTTAATCCATAATTATTAAACCAACATCCTATATTAGCAGACACTATGGAAATAAACTCATCCTATTCGACTTACGGGAAAGAAGTACTGTAAGAAGCATAACTCTTCAAAAAAAGAAAAAGGAGGGATGTAATAAAGATAACAATAGGAAATTATTCTCATTAGTTAATGAGGCTCAAATAACTATTATTACTGCAGCTGAATTGCTTAAATAACAAAAAACTATATGAAGTTCCAGGCAGAAAAAGAAACTGTGAGAGGTAACAGGAATCACTGTCACTGCTCCTATGCAAGGCTACAGTAGGCAACAGCCTCTTTGCTCCATTTTTAGGTTTTCCCCATTACCTGGGGGTCCAACATCAGTTAGCAGAGTTTTAGTTGTTTATTCTTGCCCCTTCCCTTGAGCAGACCTGAATATTCATGGAGCTGCAAGGTTAACTGGATCTGGCAATGATCTGGTTAAAAACTAAACCTCCAACTGTAATTTTCATGGACATGACATCTATGTTTGGTGCACCATGTGTTTTCCTGAGTGCTTTGCTAGCACCAGAGAGGGGACAGGAATGGGAAGGGGGAAGACAGGCTCAACCCCCTCAGCAGTAGTGTGGATTTATACTGAATTAAACTAATTGGGGAATCATGACATAAAGCATTGTGTTATATTCATAATTGCAACAGTTCAGACAGAATGAATTATTGCTGCATTGACTTGAGCACTGGAAACGTCAGCATTTAGCACTCTTTTAAAATTACTACTCTTTTCAGTTCCTTCCAGTTCCTTGACATGAAATAATCCTCAGATTTCTGTAACAGAGCTGAGTGCACTGAATGCCTCAAAGGCATCTAGGAAAAAGGGGAACAGTTACTCTAGTTTGGGTTTTTTTTGGCGTTTTTTTTTCTTTGTTTGTTTGTTTGGTTTTTTTGTAGACCCCATTGCTTGTATTTAAAACTTAAGCAGTAGTTTGCACTTCTTTGGTTGTTTTTAACATGTCCAGAGTTTTAAGTCTGGTTGTAGATGGTCCATTTGTAGCTGAGTTTCCCTTCTGTATCTGGCATCCTTCGGTGGTCAGTAATTACTCAGCCGTTGCAATGTGTGCATTTTGTGTTATTTTGAGGTGTACTGTCTTGCTTCTGGCTCTATATTCATGTTATTCTTTGGGTAGGTTGTTGAAGCTGGTATCTGATATCAGCCTTTGAGCATTACTTATTTCTGGTAGACCTTCAAAAGCAAGAATTTTGGGTCAACTGATTACCTGTGCTACTAATTCTGGGGGAAAAGAGCCCCAAAAGCCCTACTCTTCTGTGTAGTTTTGAGTCAGACTGAAGGGAAGACATTGAAATCTTTCCTCATTTGGTTGTTGTTGAATAAGTGTGCATATCATACTCACCTGAAGTGTGCTTCCTATTCTCAAAGAAGCCTGACTGAATGCCATGAGATAGACCCTGGTATCCTGGGGATCTAAAGGCTGAGTAGTTGAGGAATAAAAAATGATGTTCTTCCATGTCTTCGCACACAGACTAAATGAAATGTTTTAAATGTGTCAGCTTAAATAACATTGAAGCTCCTAGTTCTGTCACTTTTACCTGCATAGACCTTGTTTTTCCGGTTATAAACACCTTCAGGAGTGTTCTTTTTGAGTAATCAAGAAAAGCCTAGTAGCAGTTTATTCTGGTGATAGCTATCTTAGGTAAGGACATGGGATATATATCTATTTATCTGAAATACATAGAAAATGCTTAGAGAAATTTATACATATATCTCTCAAAGGATTTTTGAATTTCAGGAAAGCCAAGATATAGAACGAGATAGCTAGTAAGATTACTGGGTAGTTTCATTGCAGTACACCTTTTTGTTTCACAAAGGTCAATATCTTTCTCTCTCTGCTAGTTTTCATGATATAAATAAAATTTTTCCACTCCATATTAAGAAAGAGATGATAATCAAAAAACCCCAAACAACTCCAACCCCTAGATGTTAGGAATTCTCCTATTTAGCATGGATTTTACTGGTTTACGCAGCTCCATATTTCAGTGTCTTGTTTGGTTTGTTGCATTAAGGATAGCACTACATAAAGAAAGAGACACTATGAGATCTTTTAAAATGGCAGACAAGATGCACTTGCATGAGAACTCTGCAATGTCTTTACTATCTGTTCATATATTAGATTTAATGTAAAAATGTGATTTAATTGTAATTGTGAAAGGTAGATCAATAGGGATTCCTTTGTACTTTGGGACTTATTTTAGATCTGTTCTGGTGTTGGGAACAACTATGGGTGAGACCCACCTAAGGAAACAATGAAAACTGCAATCCTACCTGTTAATCTGGTTTTCCTGTGTTTTTGTATATGAATCCACAATTGTTTCACTTTGCTTCACACTGAAACATAACTGATATTTTTTCCCTGAAGTCTGCCTGAAGTCTACCCTGAAGACAGACTTTCAGTCCACTTTGCAATGATGCCAGCTGCTCCTTTCAAACAGGTTTATTTTTTTCTCCTTTTCTATGAAAGGATGGACCTTGCAGAGTACCTGTAAACAAGAGAGTTAGAGAAAACAATTTAACGAGTAGAAATTACCAAATTGTGATTTCCTTGAAAAAGAAAATCTAGACAAAGATTATACTCATTACTAGGAAGCTCTTTCCAGTCACAAAGGCATTAGAAAAGATATTTATAGCTGACCTTTGAAGATTCATAATTCCTTTCAGTAGAGAACTATAGAATTTGGTACTAAATATTTTATTACATTCTTATAAAAAGTATGTGTCATTTTTAACTATAACAGAAGTTCTAAAACACTTTTTAGAAGACCACTGAAGCAGTATCACAGTATGTGAACAATTTCTGTTGTTTAAAAAGGTCCTCTGACAATATTTTTAGTCCATATAATATAAGGTAGAAGGTAAAATATTATAAATAAATGAATAAATGTCTGTCATGTATTTCTGAGCTTGAACGATGTACTTTTACTAAATAACAAATTTCTTCCTGTAATCCTGAGGGAAGTAATTTTTTCCATTTCTTACGAAAGTATGGCTTCAAGGGTTTGAAAAAAAGGATGGAAGCAGAAAACGCTAAAATAATCATTGTTTCTGAATAACCGCAAAAAAAAATATCCCTTTTTAAAAATCACTATGAAAGACTCCTTTTTCACAGGTGAACTTTCTTTCTTTTATATGTGTTTCATATTCCTCCCTAGCTGTACCTGCTTTTCTAAAAGCACCATGTTGCAGGCTGCTATTTTGCAAATACATATGAACACCTGTGCTCACAGTAACTAACCTGCTTTTAGCATGAGCTGGTTACTCAACACAGATAAAATTATAGTCACTAGGCTATGTAATATTTTGTCAATACATACATTTACCTCACAGTTCAGGTAGCTATAAAGTTTAAAAAAAAAAAAAGCCCACAAACATTACATGAGATTTACTAGAAGCCTTAGGAAGTTTCACCGTCTAAATGATTGGTACTTTACTATCTTTTTAGGTATATTAATCTTCTACAGTATAAAGAAATAATTTTAAAAACCATTAAAACATTTATAGTATAGTATTCACTTCCTGGTAATTATTTTAATGTTTCCAGAAGTATTTCCAGATATTTTAACTACATTTTCTGACAAAAAATCTATTACAGAGAAAATCGATAGCAGTGTGATGCACAAACAGTGGCTCCAGCTCTTGAATTGAAGGAAATACACTTCATTAGCCGTCCTGAAATTGAAAGTTGCAGTGAAATTATCTGTCCCTTTCCTGTTCTCTGTGTAGCCTGAACACTGCAGAATACAGCATCTATATTTGAAAGTTATAGATTAAATACAAAAAATTGTATATGTAGTTCTGTAATTTTCTGAAGAATAATTATTTTCAAATTTGTGACAGTGAAATTGTGAAGCAAAACATATTTAATCTAGCTGAAGGTGTAGCGGTCCGTACGGTTTTAACCATGGAGCTGCACAACCTCTGTATTTCTATCTTCTTTTTTGTTATCTGGAATTGGCTGAAAATTCATCATCATCATGATATTTTCCAAATGAAAAAAAACTTTCATTGAAATTAGTAATTTTTTCTTCTATAGATTTATTTATGTTTTTGAGGTAATTTTATTTGCTTGTTTGTTTTTGGTTTTGTTTTTCTAGGGGATTTTAAAAGGAATATAGCAAATGAGAGGATGGAATTTTGGAAACATTTTTTATTTCCAATATTAATGGCTTTCTGAAAGGGAAATTTTCAGGCAACAAAAAAAAAGTAAAAATTAAATTCTGTGAAATTATGAAAATGAAAATACTGATGCTGTTATTTCATGGTGGTGAGGAGCAAACAGCTCTACTAGAAAGCAGCATAGGAGGGTAGAACTTGGGACTGTTGGTTGTGTTGGTTGAAACTTGTTCTGTAGGTTTCTGTGGTCATAACTGAAAACCACAAAATCCAGTTAGATCTTTAAGGCTGAAAAAAAATCAACAGATTCTTTGAAACAGGATTACAGCGGTGTATGCACAACATGGGACTGGGAAGACATCTGCATGTTCTTTGAGAGACTTGGCACTCCTGCCATTTTTATATCTCAGTTCACATACAATTTTCAATGATGAATAAACCGTTCATCTCAAAAAGGCAGTTAATCCTATAGGCAATGTGTTTATTAGAAGCAAGCATGAAGAGACATGATAGTTGCCTTTAGGAACTGTAGACATGGATCAATGCAGCTGGTGGCCTGTTTTACAGTTGGGCCAAGGTCAGAAGATGCCGATCCTCAGAATCAAGGCCTTGTTACTGGTGTCAGGTATCTCTCTTTTAACCTTCCTAAAATCTGAAGTTTACATACTCAAATTCTTTCATGCAGCTTTTACCACCAGTTTATTAACTTTTAATTAGGAGTGTGCAGATAATGACTACTTCAATTTGGGGGCTATACTGAAAAATTTGAGGGGGAAAAAAGTCACAAGGACAGTACTAGTGGAAACAAGCTTTTAGTCTCTCAGTGTCTTAATTCTCTCTCTCTCATTTCACAGAACATGCTGATGTGCTATTACTCCAGTCCTCTCCCCCTCTTTTTCTTCTAACTCCTAAATCACTTCCATGTTTGGCTGGGCATGTAGCAGCTCATGCAGAGGCTGGCTTAGTCCATGTATACAATGCCTGTAAAACAGGAAACTGCTGGAGTTACACTGTCTTGCTTTAAATAAGGACATGAAATTTAATCTGCCTTCTTCAAAGAGCTTTCAATTAGCAGACACATTTGTAGAAATTCATATCTTTAAATTTGTATTTTAATGTAGTCATGGGATGAAAAGCTATTAGAAGACCTAGAGTACAGATGTCAATTGGCAGTACTGTTACCTAAACCTAATTTACTTAGAAAATCAGAAAAATTAATGTGGGAGGACTCAGGATAGAAATTGGGACATATGAAAAGTTTCTTAGGGAAAAAAGAGCAAAATTCAATTAGCTTGAAGAGCGTTCTTTTATGTTTTTCAGGTCAAGTGAAGTAGTTGAATTGAAACAAAATGTATGATTTCTGGGTTTCTAAGATGGTTTTGCATTCTATAATTGTTTCTGTTTCAAAACAAATACACAGTTCTTAAACAAAAATAACAATAATTCTTGTAGCAAATGTCTGAAGTACTCGATTTCCTTTCTAATTTCTGATGTTTCATTTTTTTTCAACAGATCTACTATTTATTCAATCTCCTTGTTTAACTTCTTACTGCAGTTAGATTTGAAACTATAAGAGGTATAATCATTTCAGGCATGACATTATCCTGGTATAGATCATTTACATGAACACTTTTTGATGATTTATGATAAATACTGTATTTGTGATAATAACGTCTTTTGACTTAATCCTAATGAGAATAATTGTCTGCTTATTTTGGGAGTGAGTCTCTGAAATCTTCCAGTCTCTTGCTTGTAATGATTTATCTTGTTCCGTCCTCTTAACCCAACCTGCCTCTTCTGTTCTTTCACTGCTCATCTGTCTGTTGGCAGAGACAGAGAGATATGAAAGGCAAGAAGATCGAATTAGCCATGACCATGGAAAGTAGGTCAGAAAGCAATGATAGATTTCTGGTGTTTTTTGGTCTGAAAGTTATCTAACTGTAAAAACCTTTTAGTATTAGTTTTTGGGCTAATTAAATTTTAGTCAAAAATCAACCGCCACGTTTAATTACTGAGTTTTTCACATTTTGATTTTCGTTTGTTTCCTTTGACTTGGACAAATCAGCAAACCTGTACCCAAACAGGGAAAAATATATATAGCTGGGATTTCCCCTCCTGTTCTCCAATGACGGTATTCCTGAAGATTGTTGTGAGCTTGTTACCTGTTAAACCAAATCCCTTCCTGTCTTTTCTCCTTAAGTGATTTTAAATATAAAAGAGTAAATTTTTTTTCTGTTCATGAACTCCTATTACAACAGATGATTATACAAAATTGAAAAGCACTCATTTAATGTGGAAAGGTGAAGATATTAATCTAGCCTTGAGTGGTTTCAATAACCCTTCTCTTTCTTAATGCCCTCTCCTTGTGCACTGAAAGACTTCAGCCAACTTCGATAGCCCCATGCTTATGCCTTATGCCCATTATTCCCTACTGATCTTTCAGTAGGGAATTAGCAGGGTTGCTTAGGAAAACAGCACCAATAAATAACTCTCACAGTTGGAAGACAAGTAGCACACAGGGAATAATCATTAGAAAAAATCTAGCATCAAGTTAATAACTGCAAGAAGCAAAGACATTTTAATCCATAAGTTATGGTTATTTGAAAGGACTGGTGTCCCAAACTTTCCAGCAAATCTGTTTAGGACTGGGCATCTAAAGCATTAATCAAACACTGAAATAAATTCCATGATTTTCAGTGTTAGAAGAAGTAGCTCTGATTTTCTGTGCTGATTATTCGACCAGTTCAGGCTTCATTTGTTTCCGCTGTCACAAGCGATATTTCCTTGGCACTGCAAACTGTAAAATGGGTAATTGCTATCATTAAGTAATTGTACTCCCTTGGTGACCAAGGCAGCCAGTTTCTAACCTGATTTAGTCCTGTGCCTACTCCCTTCTCTGTGTGACATGCCCAGGTTCAGTGATGGGAGGTTTGTCTGCTAGAATTTGAAAAAAACCCATCACTTGCTTTGCTCAGGATAAATAAACAGTCATTGATCTGCCCTGGATTCAAAAGGAGAGTACACACACAGCAATTTCTGCCTCTTTCAAGCTGCCTTTTGAGACAGTGGATGCTTGCAAGATATTTTAAAGTGACAGAGCAGCAAAAAAGTGGAAAGGCTCCTGGGTTGTTCCTGGCAGGTTTGTGCTCCATTCTTGAGCCTGTGTCCTCATTATCCAGGGAAGCAAGGCACAAGGGATCTCTGTTGGGTACCTGCTTGGACTGTCAGGTTGTTAGTAGAATTGTGGGTACTGTCTTTTACAGTGATTGAAAAGTTCTATTGTGTATTTTTTTCTTTATTTATTTTTAATTTGTGAAAGAGATTAAATGATTCTCCTTTGAAGCAGTTTATGTTTGAAGAGTATGTTTTAGAGTGTGGTTAGAGAAGATGGGCATGTACTGTGGGTTGGGGCAGTCATTGCAAGTGCTCTGAAGTACACCAAATCTTTCCCAACTGCTGCAAAAAAATATTTAAATCAAAATACAAATAGTAATGTAGGAGTAACTGCAGTCTTTAATCCACCTGTTGTTGGGGAATGTACAGAAATACTCCTTACATTTACAATCTTATATGAAGCTTCGAGAAGAAGCAATAGTCTCTATTGTCACGAGGGTTTTGTTGAGCCAGCTCCGAGTGGCTCAGTCCCCTTTGCTTGTGGCACTCACTCTGCAGCCATTATTAATATTTACAGAAGGCGGCACCTACAACTTTCAGACTTTATAGGAGGCAAAGTCTTTGTCTCAAATTTATGAGCCACCTCAGAGGAATTCAGCAGTACCACACATAATCTAATAGTGTAACTAAGAAATACTGTTTCAGCTTTTTCCAGCTTTGTCAATTTGTAGCACTAGGTAGCACTTTTGTCTTTTTAGTTTGTGAAACAATAGTTTTTTATCAATGTAGTAAACAACAGAATATATATACTGGAATTGACACAGTGGACCAAACCCACAGCCAGACTTTGCCAATAGCCAGTGTCAGGTAGCATAGACTGAAAAACACAGTTCTAAAAACTTCAACAAGCAGCTACAGTAAATTTTTTTCCCATACATTAACCTCTTGCCATCCTAACCTCTTATGCACAGGAAGCGATTTAAAGCAAAAGTTTAGTCTTTGCATAGATCTTTCAGTTAAATTCTTTGGAGTGTCTTTAATTGATATATGTCAGAAACACTATCTCTCAGTATCTAATCCTTTTTTGGATTTTGTTTAGTTGTACCTGCTATTGTAATAAGCTCCATGGAAATGTCTGACATTATGCTGTCAGTTTTGGTTTTGTAATTTTTCTGATCAAGAAACCCCCTTTTAATTTTGTGACTTTTATTTCCTCTTGGGGCAGGGGTAGTGGGGAGGGAAAGAAAAAAGCACTTAGCCTGTAAATCTGAAGTGCTTTGTGAAAAAGAGAAACCATGGTTCATTATTACAGAGGAAGACGTGTGACAGTTAGAAGTCTGCTTGCCTGCTCTGACCCAAGAAATCCCTACAAATTCTGCAGCACAGTTTGGCTGTTTATGTTCTGCCTTTCTAGATCATACTGTGCTCTGTTGTGAAATGCAAGGCTTCAAAATAGATTAAAAGGATTATCTCTAAAAATGCTTGTTTTGATTATATGACTGATGACTCTCTAGCTGGGAGGTTTATTGCAAATGCTTTAAAAGTTTTGGGAGAGACTGGAATCCTAGTAGTCTAAAATAATAATCTGCAAGTTTCCAGTTACGCTCTTTTACAAGACAGTATGTTTAGAATAGCATGACTTAGCAGTGAACCTTTTCAGACCTGACCTAAAATATTTTAAAACTGTTTTTTCTGATACCTAAGAAAAGGGCAGGATAAAGAAAAAATTTACATATATTTATATATGTATACGAAGCTGTCAAAAGCCTCACACAGACACAGAATAGTGAATAAACTAGGTGAATGACAAACAGGCTCCAAATCTGAAAATGTAATAAAGTATGTTTTTCCAACAGATAGCATAAAAATTTGTGCGTCTGTGTTTGGATAGGAAAGGGTGAGAAAGGAGAGGAATAAAGATTTTATTGTCACTTCTAAGAATGAGTTGCGTAACTTCTTTGTGAGGAACGTACTCTTCCCAGAATCATGGTTATAAACCTTTTATTATTACTTGTCCTGTACCTGTTTCATGGTCTTTTCATGCCACTGTCTGTAATTGCATAAAATAGAAAAAGGCAGATGCAAAATAGGATGATGTAACTGTTCTACATGTTACACAAGTTAATAGTTACACACTAGTTATACAAACCCTAGATTAACAGTTTTATATAATTCCTTGCTGGACCCGGATTTGGCTTTCAAGAAAAGTCAATCCCAAATCATCCTACAATGTATCCCTTCAGAAGAGCAACTGATAACTTCTCAGCTTAGTTGAAGAGCTAGGAAAACTCAAACCAACTTTGGCTGATACTTTTCAAAGGAATTTGAATGGACAAGGAAGCCCCAGTATGCCTTGTCCCACAGAGCTAGTCTTTGGAAAGGGAGTTTGGGGCTTCCCAAAAATCAAAAACACTTGGTTGATTTCAAGTTGGGGTCCTGAAGGTAAAGTACAATCAACCAGCTTTTGAACTTAATTTTTTTTCCAAATTTTCTTTTATTTTTCTAAGCTTCTAGTATTTGTCTTCTTTGCTCTGCCTACTGCCTTTTAAGCAGGATGAAAAAGGTGTGTGTTCTACGAGGTGTCAAAGCTGTTATTTTGCACTAGTGGATTCCACATCACTGAAGAAAAAGATTAATCAGTATTCTAAAATATCGATCAACATTTTGACTTTGAATTGCCATATGTTTCAGGTGTTGATTGTTAGTTTATAGAAAATATAGATTATAAGGTATCAGATGGTCATACTGGATTTCAAAATACTCTTCCCTGCTCTGAACACAATTTTGGAGAAAACATTGTGCTCCAGAAGGGTGTGAGGACATTCTTTAACATACGCATGAGGTTGGATTGACTATAAAAGTTTTTCTGGTTCAGTGTCTACAGAGTAACAAACGTTCTCTGAGAGGTCATTGACTATTCAAGGTATTGTAAAGTTTTACTACAGACAACTGGAAGCCAAAAAATGAGGTGTTTATTATGGAATGTAGTAGAGACAACTTTTTGTCTATCCTCTTTTTCTATGAACAAAACAATAGCCAGACTTTTCCGCCTGGCCTAAACTTTTTAGAAAGAAAGCATAGACCTGGTACTGAGATAGGTCTGCAAGGTTGTGCAGGCTGAGTTTGAAAAGCTGTGATTAGGCAACATCTGGACAGGATGAGAGTTTCAGTGAAAATGCTCCGCACAGGGAACATCTAAGCTGAATCAAGATTATCTGGATTACTGAACTAGGGATTCAACCCTTTCATGAGTTTGTAACACTCCTGGTTTTAGACTAAGGGTTTAAAAAGGATGATTCTTTTCCTGCAGTGAACAGTGAGATGAGGTGCCCTTAAATATTGTGCTCTATTGTGGGTTTAGCATATTAATTTCACAGATGTTCTCTTCTGTTGCTGGCACGCTCTGGGATTCATTGGAGGGTTGTTCTGCTGAACTTACACACAGTGTGTTTAGTTTCCAGGGCCTATAGAAAAAGTTACCTCTTCATGAGCAGAGTAGTCTTTGCTTATGGATTTATTTTCGTGCCTGGCCTAAAAGTGTTTGCATGTACAGGTTATGAGCAACAATCTTATCCCAAACATTGGAAGGCATGCTTTCCTTAACCTGCTTCCAGAACACCCCATTTGCTCATAGAAGTAGGTAATAAGAAAGCCATAATTCTAATTCTATTTGAGAAGCTGTAATCCGTAAGGACCGACTATAGGCAGGCTAGGAATTTAAGCAATGACTTATGTATTTTCATATTGTGCTGATTAACATGAAGTAACATTCTCTGTGAGTAGTTGGCCTTACCTTACTCTTCTTAAGACCCTTTACAGGTGTACAGACTAAGTATACCTTTTAAAATTTAGACAACTGCCATCTGATGTCTAAATATACATGAAGTAACTACAGGTAGAAATGAAACATCTACATAAAGCAGTAAAGCACTTTTGAGCATAAAATGAGTGCCATTAGCGGCTGGAATTTGCATAGAATCTTTTAAATATAGAACTACTTTTGTTGTGCTCGGAAACTGCCAATATGTGGTGGTGGAGCACAGAATCAGGCTAAGTTCTGTGCTGTATGACAGGTGTAAAACCAAATTTTTACATGAAAGAGAGGGGGCTTTTTCTTGATACCATACCCTGAAATTTTTCTTTTTTTCAGAAGTGAAATGCTTGCAAATTTTTCTTTTGACTAGTAAATATTCCTTCATAAGCAGAGAAAGCTCTGGATGCAGAGCTCAAGTTTTGCCTGCAAGTTTTAACTATGCTGTTACTAAAGGTAGTTCAAAAGTTCTATATTACCAAAAGCATTAAATGGCCTTTATAAATATAATAGAAGAAAGAAAATTCAAAAAATTGTAACTTTTTGAAAAATTTGTGGTAGCATGGCTTAAATGTAAAATTCAGTAGGTGAATACTGTGGAAAATCCATTAAATAAAAAAGGAGTAGGCATGGAATAATTTCTCTGGTTTACTTTGGACAAAATCCTATCTTGTAGCAGGCTTAAGTGGAATGTGCTGGTTCCTTCTAGACATCGGACTTGGGTTTAGTCTGATCAGTAAGGAATTCCTTATTTTAGGCCTGGATCAAGGTGCTATTAAGAATTCAGACCAGTTTTATCTAGTGAGGGAGAGGAAAAGTGTTCAGATGTATGACATTGGCACTACAGTAGACAGGTCTGTAGATAACTGGTCTAAACTTTAGTTTCTAAACCCACAAGGTGTAGCCAAGTCATGCATTCAAGAATATACTTGCAACTGACACCCTGAAATTATTATTTTGATTACATGAAAGCTGCAAGTCTCATTTCATGGCATCAGTTTGAGAGCTAAGGCCTTACAAAATCCTCTTGTACTGGAAGTTTGTGACTTATGGCAAAATTGGCTGTGAGATTGTCAGCAATTGAGCTGCTGTGCAAGCAGTGTCTTGCGAGTTGTATGTTAGCAGTCGGGTGCTGTGGAGGTGGGTAGGCCTCTGGAACAAGATGCCCAGGAGCTCCCTTGGAGGGATGTGCCCCAAGAGACGCTCCCACAACAGGGAATGAAAAGAGGCTTCTCCCAGGATACCTTGTTGCATTATGTTAATGTACCCCAGTTCTACTACTCTGGTTGGCCCATTGGCCTTCCTGCCCCTTTCTACCCTAAGTGTCCCTAATCTGGGATGTTTTCCCTTCTTTCCTCCCCCATTGGCCCTGGCACCTCAGCTGCTCCCCTGTTGTTTCCCCCTTGGCTCCTATACCCTGGCCCTGCCTGTGCACCGCCCTCGCGCCCTCAGACCATTGGCCCTGATGCTCTCTCCGCCCCTGCCTTCCCCCTGCAAAACCCCTGGACCCTCCCTCATTCCTGGTTCTTCATGCCCAGACACTTTCATGGGTGTGGCTGCAAGAAACCTCCCTGTGGAACTCCACACAAGGACCCTTCCCGTGTGTCTTTGCCGTCGGCTTCTACAACAACAGCTATCCGGCACAAGCGTGTGTGTGTGTGAGTGTGGTACCGCCGAGCGGCTCCCATGTCCGGAGATGCTTTCGGGAAGGTTGCGGCATCTTCACCACATCCGCCTGCTGCAACAGGCTGCAGTCTTGAATCTTACAGGGTTTTTTCATAGCTTTTTTGGATAGTCTTGAATAGGGTTCTTCAACTGAGAGGAAAAGCTCTGCTAGCCTGAAAAATAGTACCTCTTAATTTCTCTGGGAACTAGTGGCCATTTGCAATGTGCAGGTTTGGGCACTCTATTGATAGTGAAAACCGTGAAAAATAAAGGCTCCAACCCCCCAAAACATGCAATATAGAACATTAAGGTTTTTTTTAAGGAGATTCCATGTGTTTGGTGGTGGGTGGCTGAATACCCTGACCTGCCAGGTGCTACAGGGCTCATGGGCTCTTCCAGAGGGTACTTCTCACTGTCCCAGTGTCTGCCTTGAATCATAACTTTCACAGGAACCACATTTGCTCGACCTTGCCCAGCCACAAAGACTGACTGAAGCAGCTCCTGCTTCACCTCCTGGGTTTCTTAATTAAGGCTGTTGAGCCACTGAAGAGCATTGAATGCTTTGCTGCTTAATCATCACCAGCATCACAGTGACTGTTGTCCAGCAACTTGAATCAAGCTTACACCTCTCCTTCATAGATGTCTAACCAGTTCCTTAAACAAAACCCTATAGGCTACCATTTTCACCATGTGCCTTTAAAATTGGTTAATTAATTTGTTAACATGCAAAACATGTACACAAAATGTAGTCATTAGTAGCACCACATGTTCAGTACAAGCTATATATGTTTGAAAGCTATTTCTGGCATTTTCCAGGCTGCATCCGCACACTGCCACAAGCAGAATTCTACTTGTCCTTCAACTGACTATGGACATCTTTCCTGCCAGTCCTTCAGTTGCCTGATAATTGGACTTTGAATTTTTCATATCTTCATATCATTGTGTTTATGACCTTTGCCCTGTGTCACTTGACTATTGATCTGGTCAACATGACTCTTTTTCCGGATTGGATGTAGGCTGGCAGAGATAGGCACCTTTTGTTATATTTGTGTACAGTGCTTAGCACAGTCTTCACGCTGGAGCCACCAGAACTCTACTCCTGAAGTATTTCAAAGCATCTGAAACTGGCAGCAGAATTTAACACTCCCACTTTGTGTGCAGTTGGCATTATCAATCTGTTTCAATATGTGCCTGAGTGCTGTTTAAAGATCTGTAATAATCAACAAATTTCTATCATTAGAGAGCTGAGACTGTGGCATAATTTCAAAATAGTAGCACGAGCACACAATTTAATCAGGAATCACTTAGAAATAAGAACATGGTCTCTGATTCCTTTTCTAGAATATGCCCGCTATTATGATTTGCATTAAAAATAAATTATTTGTAAGCTATGGATTCTTTAAGTTATAACACTTGTTAGTGTCATATATTCACTGTGTGGAATTGAAAGTTTAGAGTGACATAACATCACCAGAAATAAACACTAGAAATAAATAAAAAGTGCAGTTTTGCACAGAAAAATTATCCAGTCCTGCATTGCAAGTCACACAACATCTCACTTTTGTGAATTTGGCATTTCTCTATTTGTACATCACAGTGAAAATCAGGGTCCTAATGACAACTGATTATTATTGTATGTACTATGATTAAATTATATACAGCTTCCATTTTCTGCTTGACTGTCACTGCACATGGGAATAGAGATGTATTTAATAATTCAAGCATCAGTTTTTGAAAAATGCATGCCCTGATCCTGTTTTTTTTATATTATTGCAAAAAGAGCTCAGGTCACAAAATGATCTGTAGTTAAAAAAGAAAAAGATGTCACAGTAGGAAAAAGTCAAAGACAATGCACATGGCTGAGTAAGGATGGCTCTAATAAAGTATCTGGAATGAGGGCAATTTATGATATACCTATGGGAGGAAAAAGGGGAGGAAAACAGAAAAAAATATACTATAGCAATGAATTACAGTATTTAATGATGGTCCTGATTACTAAAATATCTTACAAACCTCAGGACATGGGAATGAACTCTGCAGTGATTTTAAAAGGCAGTATTTTTAATAAAGATACCTATACAGGTCCAACCACAGTATGATAGAAAGAAGAGAGCCTTCAGGTGCATATCTTTTCTGTAAGACTATCAGCACGTTTCTCTGTTTCAAAGCATTATTTCCTGAAAGAGTTGAATCTTTTCCATCAGTTTGTCAATATATTCCAGAAAGCAAATGATCTGCCTTTTTGAAGAGCTATGTATTTGTCAGAAAATCAAGTGCTACTACTCACTTTCAATCTACAATTGGATTTAATTTGGATCAGCTTATATCATAAGGATATAAAAAAAATTCATACAAATCTTTATAAATCATAGAATCATGGAGCATTCTGAGTAGGAAGGGACACCACAAGGATCATCAAAGTCCAACTCAGCCCTGAACAGGACAGCTCCAAGGATCACACCATGTGCATTGTCCAAAAGCTTCTCAAACTCTGTCAGGTTTGGTGCTGTGACCACTTCCCTGGGAAGCCTGTTCCAGTGCCCAACTGCCCTCCTGGTGAAGAATCTCCTAACATCTAACTTAAACTTCCCCTGACTCAGCTCCATGCCATTCCCTTAGGTCTTGTTACCAGAGCGAAGAGATCAGTGCCTGCCCCTCCTCTTTCCCTCACAAGGAGGTTGTAACTCTGATGAGGTCTCCTCTCAGTCTCCTCCTCCAGGCTGAACAGACCACGAACATCCTGTTATTACCTCCAAAGGTAACACAAGAGGCTTTCTTTATGAAGAACAATGTTCTTTCAGAATTAAATTTAGTCTTATTTCTGAACCAAATGCTGTATTGTGTTTGTTTGATGAAGTGCCTCTGCGAGGAGGACATAGCCCATCCCACCCATCTCCAACAGGCTCATAGCAGGCCACAGCTGAGTCCCTTAGCCACAAATAGGGAGCCTCGATATAAACATGTTCAAGAAAGATGAGATGGTTGTTTCAATTTTTGTCTTTGTATCTCTACCCAAATATATTTTAATTGGTATTAAAATAAATTAATTTTTCCCAAGTCAAGTCCTTTTTGCTCACAATGCAAACTGTTGAACAATCTCCCCTTCTGCTAGAACAGGAATATTTCTGTCTTATTTTCACCCCCTGGTCTGTTGAAAAGGGGAGTGACAGAGCTGCTGGGTTGGAGTTTGGTCTATGGCCAAGGGTAACCCACTACAAAAACATTTATTTTCCTGAAGACAAGTGCACTGTAATTCAATTTGCCAGAGACTAGAATACAAGTGTACATATAATTCCTAATTTTCTGATTTTCTGTATTTGTGCCTTTTAGTAAGAGAAATCCATCATAAGGCGCTTCGTTACCATATTTTATGTTTTCTTCTAGAGTGGGAGCTCAGAAAGAGCTGAGCAAACATGTCTTCTCATTGAGTCATCCAGCTCTTAAAAATGTTTTCATTCTAGTCCTGTTTTTTCCTATTTGCTGCACTGCAGAGTTCAGTTTCTATGTGTAAACAGAATATTTGATCTACCTTTTTTATTTACGATCTTATCATTTTTAACGTTCTGTTTTTCAAAGAACAAAACCAGGAATAACAAAAAGAATCCCCAAAACCCAAACAGACGAAACTGTGTTCTGAGGATTGCAAACATGTGCAAGACAGCACAGCTATTTCCTGAAGAGCAATTAGCCAGTATCAATGACTCGTTATGGTCAGTGCAAGAAGATACCTTCCTTGCTTCTTAATTGCTGAAAGTCTTTGAAAGGCTTTCCCTTTCCACCTTTTTCATTATTATAACCACCACTAAATGTGATTACTTGAAATAAATACATGGCTCCTCAGCAGCTCTTTTGAATAGGAGCACAGCCGGATCCAGTGCCCGGTGCAGGCTCCATCCCCTGCCTGCCGCAGGCTGTGGAGAGGCATGTCCATTGTGCGTCGCCCTCTGAAACCCCGCTTGGCTGCTTTCCCAGAGCGCCCTCCATTCACTTCTGTGTTCTGAATGGTTTTCAATTAATGTAACAAGACTAATTAACTGTATAAGAGTAGGAGTTTTCATAGCATTACTGACAATGCATCTATTTAATAGTACCTTAGAAATTTGGTGCTTCTCATTCTAAAAGAAAAGTACAAAAAGCCAGTGGGTTACTGGGGGTCAAAAAAAGGAACATGAATTTCTTTCTTTGCCTCTGAACCTGAACAAAGTTACTAGAAAAAAGTAGTATGATAAGAATGAGACATCTTTTTGACTGGTTCTTCAACAATCTTACCAGACAGCCTCTGCTGAAAGCAGTATCATATAGCCTTGCTGTTTTAATTCCATAGCTGAAGATTATCCTTGTACTGGTACCTAGCACTCAAGAATAACTGTTAAAAGTAGCCAAAATGTATAAAAACCCACTATCTCCTAAGCTCTTTTTCATTGCAATGTAATATATTTGCGATTAAGTTTCAATACCAGGCGGTGTCAATGAAAAGTTTCCTGTATCATTTTACCTAAATTCAGTTTTAGGGTAGCACCCTGTACGTTCAGAGATCATTTAAGCCTCTGTCACTCAAGCCTTATGTTGAGGTTGTCACCCAGTGTGCCCGTTAATATCTCTTTTTATTGGGGTGGGGGGCATACCATTTGCTTCAAGAAAGTGAAGTGTGACCTGGATTGTGTGAGCTGTTAAACACTATCAGATGGAAACAATATAATAAATACAATCTTTTGACACTCAAACCACATACCCGAAACTGCAACTATAGGCATCGATCTGCTAATCCTCTGAGACATCTGATTGCAGATTTTATGGAAATGAATTTTAAGAAAAATGCTTGAAATATAACCTTACTATGTAAGAAAGGTATTTTAATAACATACTGCACTAGGTACTTAATATATGATTTTGTGATTGTGATAAATACAATATATGACGTTGTAATGAGTATGTGATCCAATTCATGTCTTCTTACTATCATACTTATGCATGTTGCTGGGTTAGAAGAGACTTATTTTTATTATGACAGCTAGTTGCTAATAAGTGAACTGAACTTCAGTCATTTTTTTGTCTATTATAAGAATGCTCGTTATTTTTTTCATATGACTTAAATGCAGTAGTAAAAGAAGGAATGATAAGATGAAAGAAAACAGTAACACTTGTTTATTTCTTCTTATCGGATATTAAACATAAACATCTGGAAGGCACCCACTTTACCAAGAAGAAAATTTATTGATATACGATAATATGTATCTTTCTAATAGTCTTAATTGTAGCACTAATGTGTTATATTACTATTTTATGTTGAAAGAATTCTACTTAATACATGAGCATTTTCAGACTGCAAACAAAGAATGATGCCCAAATTATAAGTATCCCCTACAGTCCAGACTTTTTAAAGTGTTCTACCAGGAACACATAAAATTCTACCAGGAATCTGGACACATACAAGCTACAGTCCTCCCTGTAGATTTTTTGGTTTGGGTTTTGGGGTTTTTTTCAGTTGAGCTGAATCTTAAATTTTGTGGTCAGCAACTAAGAAGTAAAGTGTGGCAATGGTATTTTCAATTGTTTCTTTGTTATTATGCAGTCTCCTCTTGACTATTTTCTAATTTTCAAAAACAGCATTAGAAGTCACTAGGGAGTCGCTTCATCCTCTTAGAAGAGAGAGATGTCTTTGACTCTAATATAAAGCCAGGGCTATTCAAAATCTGATCTGAAGTTTATGAAATTAAATAGAAAGATTCCCACTGATTCTACTGAGGTTTGAGTCAAACCTTTAAGTGGTGCTCTGTAATCCCATGTGTTTTTAGTGGTATTTATCTGAAGGAAAAGGTCCTGACTGTTTCTTGATGGGAATAATCGGTACAAAACAGGCACAAAACATTACTGTTCTGAGTCTCCTCTTTGTGCTGAAGTAAATATTCTGCAAGATCTAACTATGATCAGCAATGAAACACTGAACAAAGGTTGGATCAGAGATAGTTTAAGAACAATAAACTATTGTTTACGGAGGAAACAAATGGAGAAAATAAACTGGCCAATATCTGCCAAAGGACAGACAGAGCTCCTACTGATAATTAATGGAAAGCCAATCAATAAATCACCTCTGAAATGTAGCAAATAGCTCATTAGGAGCCACCTACTGAAACTGGCTATCTGATTAAAGATGTATATGTATGTATTGTATATAGAGCAAGGCTGTTAGTGATGCTTCTTTCTCATACAATATATGAAAATTTCAATTTCCTTTCAAACTAAAGAAACTCACAGAAAAAAACCTAAACCATTCATTGCTGACCTCTGTAATTATTTTTTATTTTTGTTTTAGAAAATCAGTTAGACAAATATCAACACATATATTTCTCAATCTGTTACTATAAGTTAAAAAACATTGGCACAGGAGCCGAAGATTGGAAAAGTATTATCAGCAGCATTGCCATAACTGCCTTCAAAAACACAGTAAGCCATCAACAGCACAAGGGAATGACAGTTTAGGGACAAGAATGGAAAATATGAACAAAAAAAAAAGTTAAATATTTATGCTCTTGTCTTTCTAACAGCATTCCATTTTCCATATCACTCTTGTCTATGTACTTGGTTTCTTTCTCCCATTTGTCTGTGACAAGAGATGTATCTTTTTTTCATATACAAATGAAATCCTTCCAAATCTAGCTTCAAATTTTGCTGAATTTCCTAAGTCCCTATGATAAAAAAATCCTATAATTATCTCTCTCTTTTTCTTTTTTTCTTTCTTTCTTTCTTTCTTTCTTTCTTTCTTTCTTTCTTTCTTTCTTTCTTTCTTTCTTTCTTTCTTTCTTTCTTTCTCTTTTCTTCTTTCTTTTTTCTTTTCTCTTTTCTCTTTTCTCTTTTCTCTTTTCTCTTTTTCTTTCTATGTCCTCAAAGTCACTTATACTTTAAGCTCTCAAATACTATAAATTATCTTAGAAAAGTACAAAATTTGTGAAACAGCATATTCTTCCTTACATGAGCCACAGACTTTTCTGGGTCTCTCAGTAATATGCATTTAGGCAGTTTCCCACTCATTGCACACTTCACAGAATTTTGGAGTCACAGAAGAGCAGAAATTGGAAAGGACTTCTGGAGATCTAATGCAACTCGCTTCCTCAGAGCAGTTTGCCCCACTCTGAGGCCAGTTTGGTTTTGAATATCTCCAAGGATGGAAACCCTGAAACCTCTCTGGGCAACCGGCTCAACTGTTCAACCACCATCACAGTAAAAATGTTTTTTCTTATATTCATTATTCATCATTTATCCTGCTTAGCTAAGACCTGCCTTACTTCAGTGTCTGCACAGCTTCCAAACACAGAAGGGCTCTTCAAGAGCAAAAGCAATAGAACAAATCTACTGAAAAGTTTCAGGACATATGTACAATAATAAAGATCACTGAAGGCTACTAGTAAAAAGTAGTCTTCTTTAAACATAAATAAATGTCTATATTTAAACAGAAATTTAAACTCTTGAGTACCATATCAAATATTTCAGATTAAGAAAAAAAAAACAAGATCAAGCCATTAACTCATAAAGCACATTAGTTTGCTGTTTAGTGTCTATTGCATGAAGGGTGGAGGAAATGCTGTGCAAAATATTACTGGTTATATTCTTATTACAGCATTTCCATTATACTTTTGCAAAGATACTAACACGTAAGTGTTACTGGCCTTGGTTTTGCTTGCTAACATTATGCCTCAAATGGGAAACTGCTTTCTTTGTAGCTACCATGCAACAAAACTCTAGAAAGGAAGCATCCTTGCAAGTGACAGTTCATAACTCCATATTCTTTTCCCAAGAACAGTAACTGCATTTCGTTTGTTCAAATGCCGGTTTACCCTGAAGATCCTTCTAACTTGAGAACAAACTCATCCTTTTATCACATCATGATTTAAATCATACCCAGTCATAGTTATTTCACTTGATTTCCAGTGAGGCTTTGCTTGGTTTAAGTTTTGTTTTCTTTTGTTGATTGAGGAGAAAATTTGGAATTTTTTCTCTCCAAATTTGAGAGGATTGTACTCCATTTTAGACCCCCTCACACTCCTGCCTACTGACACAAACACATGAATGCTCTCAAAAGGGTTACTAAGGAAACCAGAAACTATGGTAACCTAGACTAGAAGTACTCTTATTTGTCCAAGGAGATGGAAAGGAAAATTCAGGCAATGCACACTGCAGTCACATTGAAGGTCCTGATCTTTCCTTTTCTCTTCAGCTGCCACAGACCTTCTGTTTCTCATATTTCCCTTCCAACAAGACTATCAAAATAGAATTTTGACTTAGATAATAGGAGAGAAAAATCACTACAGTAATGTAGGTGACTGTACACAGGGGTAAATGGATTTAAGAAGTATTACTACACCAAACTGGTAATGTATTTAGTTTTTCCTTTCACCATTAGGTGAAAAATCTTTCTAACTTCAATCATTCTTCTATTATTAACATTGCAGCTTGGTCAGCAGTGCACCATATTGCCTGCCTTTGCTCTGTATAGTAACGTGTTAGCAATACTCTTCACAGAAACTCTTGTCAAAGCTGTCACTCTGCAGATGCTTATATTCATTTTTAGTTGTGCTGTCATAAATAGTCTCATGGAGTAAGAGCTACTGAGGGCTAGCAAATGCTCTATGATTGCTAAGTAATGGTGCTTCATTAGACATGAAAGGAGCTCAGAAGCTCATTGAACTGGTCTGGAGATGTTTCATTTGTGCCTTGTAGAAACAATCATTTTTACTGCTGAACTAAGCAACAAAACATTCTCTAATTGTAGGGCATGCAAGAAAATTTAGTAAAGAATAGCAAAAAAATTGCAGATGTCATAATAAAGAGATTAATCTTGACCATGTTCATTCCTTTAAAGTTTTGAGACAAGTAAGTGCTGTTTATACTGCAGGATAGGCTCATTTACTTAGAAACAGGGACATTCAAGTTGCCTGTGGCTGAATGCGTTTGTCTATCTTTGCTAATGGTCTGATTCGGCAAGCTGACAGGATATTGAACAGAACAAATGCAAATAGATTTACTGAAATTAGTGATATTATTCCCATGTAGTCATTTGAATCAGGGTTACAGGACTGAACCAGGATTGAACCCTGTGTTAGAAAAAAAGTATAAATTCTGTCAGAAAAAACTGGCTACAATGTTCAGCATAAATTCTTAATGTATTGGTGCAAGAGATTGCTAGCCACAAGTATTTTTCTAAGTGAAGCATCCAGAGAAGAATGTGGCTTTCTTATTTAAACAAGAATAGCAAGTAGATTTGTAAATGTTCATGCTCTTTAAGCATGGCTTAAAACTAAAAAATTAGGAAAAGAATGTCTGTCTATACCATACATCATGAAACAGATTATGTTATTGATATATTTTTGTTACTGCATAGATGTGGTCATCAGTAGCAAACTGATTAATATCACACAGAAAATGGTTGCTGAAAAACACCTGAGCAGAACTGTGACATTTTGTGTGTGTGAGCTAGAGAGACAAGAGATGATGTGAAATCCCTCCCATTTAGCATATCCACTTCAGAGGTAGCCAGGATTTTGTTGCTATGAGAGAGGGAGGAAGCCAACCTGTGCTGGCTGAATGGTACACAGAGCTTTTTAGACACACAAGCAAAAACACGAGAGCTAGGGAAAAAAGTCTGATATTAATAGTTTAAAGGAGTTAATTAAATGGAGAAGTCACATCATAAAATGGCACAAAGTCCTCTTTGCTATCTGCATGAGTAATGACCTGAAGCTGGTAGTACATGTTTTGTTAGATTAGCAAATATTTACAAAGCAAACGATGATTTAGGGGATGTGAAATGTATAAATTAAGTATTAAAAACATACCTGAAATTTTACTGCTATCATTTCCTAATGAATATTTTAATAGAAAGGTTGACCATATCAGGTGCAAAACTATTTTCCATAATCATAATTTTGATGAATGTTATTTTTGCTTTGACAAATACTTTGTTTTCAGGAAAGAAAAAAAAAAGAAGAATGCTAATATGCTGATGTATATAGTGGCTAGGAAAAATGATTTTATGATAGGTCTATTTGTATTATATAAGATATGCTAATATGGACCATTTGAATCAACAGGATCACCCCGTTTGCATTGGCAGGTTAAAACTCTTATTTATGCAACTATGAGGCACAGATTACAAAGATATTGCTTGGTCTTTGGGCTAAAAGCACTACAGAAACCCCACGGAAACCCCACAAAGCCTACGGGTCTTGATGGAAGAAACATTAAAGGCAGAGAGCAGAAAGTGGAGAAAGAAAATTAAAAGGAGGGACGGTTCTCTCCTCTGGAATCCAAATATACCAAAGAAGGAAGGAAGTCTCTTTTGAGAGCTCCAGAGAGGTAGAAAACCTCCTTTGCTATGCAGCAAATCTGAGGGAGACATATGAGGAATGGAAGCACAAGGGGAAATAAAGTGCCCTTTCCCTATCTACTCACAAACCAGCAGACAAAGCTGGGGAAAAGTGGCTAATGGTCTGCTTGATGACGTGTCAGGCTTGGCTTACTCATCTGTGCTCTTCCCTGTAAGTGGAAGGGAAGAAACAAGATACAGATGCAAGTAGAGATACAGATACAGATACAGATACAGATACAGATACAGATACACGGGCTTCCTTATGCCTTCCTTTTTTATTGACCCCCTACACTGTTATGCTCTATGTCTCCTGCAGCAGCATGACAGCACCTGCAAGTCCGGCCTCAGTTTTGTTACTGATTATGACCAATGATAGCTAAACCTCCTGGTTCTGTCTCGCTCACTGTTTATCCTACTGTGCTTTTGCTCTGTCATATGTAGTAGTTGTATTTCCCAGGGCAATTTGTTAGAGTAGCTAATCAGAAAAACAGAGGGATCATAACTTAGTGCTGGAGGGTTCCTTTTGTTGCCTTGTGACTAACTCAGTACTCTAAACTTTCAGGAGCACCTGAGAATGATTACTTGTAGATATATGTGTATTACTTGTATGTATATTACTTGTAGAATGATTACTTGTACATTATATCCTTGAAAAGAAACGCATTGCTGTCTTTTGATCTAATCGAGCCTATAAGTATGGCATCACCACATTTTCACAGCAATTTTGGCTCTATGAGCGGAACTAAATCCATGCCAAGAACCCCCCAAAAATATTTGATTTCTTGTTTTGACTGTATCAGTCCCGTTTAATTCCATGTCCTTTGATGTCTGATTGATTTATGTCAATATTTTAAACCAGGCCTATTCGCCAGCTAATTGACTTAATTAAGGCAGCCCATTGCAGTTTTTCAATGCATGGATTTCATCTTCTAAATTTAGCCTTTTAATTTTCAATATGAAACTCCTAACTAAAGGAAATAAAAACTGATGTTGAGGATATTTACACCTTTTCTATTTCTGGCATACAGAAAATCCCATCTCTTTCCTGACAAAAACTAGGAAGATTTAAAAGCTCAGTTTATGAATCTTAAAAGGACTTTAGATAGCTATTGATATTCATGTGTCCAAACATGTTTTTTATTTTAAATTCTCTATTGCTTCTGGATGCAACTACAGAACATGATGAGTCTACCAGCCAGTCAACTGTGGATAACTCCAATTTCTACAGCATCTAAAATTTTTACCTATTTTTAGGCAGAAGAATTCTTCTTAATATGCCTACTATACAGAATAAAGCTTATCTGTTGAATTAGATTTTCTCTTGAATATCTGCTGTTATGATCTAATGGTCTGTGAAATTTGTTCCAGGAACACTCATTCTTCATCTGAGCCCAGGAATCCATCCCAGCTGGGTCAAGTCTGTGTCTATTCCTTTAAGTAGAAAATATGCAAGTCAGAGTTTTCAGCAGATCTGCTTGCCAAAGAATTCCATTTAATCAACTAGTGTGACTTTCTGTGTGTCAAAGGCTGTTCTGTCACATACTTATCTCCCCTATAATCCAAATACTTCAGTTAGTGAAAATCATTCCAAATGTCAGGAGACTAAACAGTGGCATGTTGGTTGTCCTGGCTGATCTGTTGCAAACAGCAGCAGCAGTTTACACTTCCCAAATCTAGTGATAGAGATACCATCCCCTGAGATGAATATTTCATTCAGACTTGGTAAGAAAGTGGGCTGTACAGCAGCAAAGAAAGCTGATTGACCTGTCCTGTTGACCTCTCTAGTTAAACTTCTCTTTTGACCAATATCTTAAGTCCTAAAAAAAAGCTCTCCTTCTGAATGCATCTCTCAGCTCTGTGTTGCTGAGAAAAGGAAGGGATTTTTTTCTAATGTAATTAAGGGGCTCACTGAATCTGTGAAACATGAGTTTTGATAAATTAAATACTACATGAATTCCAGAACATCATTGCTGTTCTCCAGTTCTTTTTAAAATTGTCTGGTGAGGATTTACCATGGGCTAAAGTGACCCCAAGACCTCATTCAGATTACTCTCCCTCCTTAGTGTTCTCGTCACAAGTCCAGGCACAATGCTTTGGAGGGCAGTCCATATTGCAAAACCCTGCTCACACATTCCTGAAAATGGGAGCTGTTGTACAGATGGGCATGGGAGCCCTTCTGTGCCACAGGGGGTGATTGGCAGCCTGCAATCCCTGATTCACCCTTTAGCTTGCCCATGTCTGACATTAGAAGAGTATCCTCGTCCTTAGACTAACTCTAGACTATTCCAGTGAGCTTCTCAGCTAGTTACTGTGGGGATCTTGGGTATGAGATGTTCAGCTTTAACTGCAATAATTAATTTTAGCAAATGTTCCTTCACATCTTTCTTTGTCAACAGATGGTAAATTTCACTTCATCCTTAACATCATATGGGATGTAACATCTCCTTCTGCTTCATTATAAATACAGACTAGAAATAAATAGTGGATAGTTTTTACAAATATGCATCACTACTTCTAACTTTAATGTATGTATTTAGCAACAAACATAGTAATGGACTTTGCTTTTTTTGGCGTTTTGGCCATTGTCAACTCTGGATTATTCTGGAAAAATGTGGCTGCAAAGCTCTAGGCTAGTGTAAAAATCTCAATGTTATGAATATTGAGAATCTGACTGACAAGGAAAATTTTTTCAGTTACTTGCAACATGCTTTGGGCTCTATAAATCTTGTTAAACTCTCAAGGTCAACATTGACTTTTCCAGGTACATTGGATGGCTTTTGATCATATCGCTGGGTATCTTGGGTGCTGGGTGTAACCTGCTCACATCCTGCCATTCACATACTGCTGTGCCCATCTAGAGCTCTTCTGGAACTGGGATGCTTCAAAATGCAATCCTGAGGCACTGAGATTATTCTCCAGGAGCAAATTAGGGCTGCTGAGTTTACAGCCTTAGCCTTTGTATCACATTAAGGAAGTTGAATTGTTTCTGGATGAGTTTTCCTGGGAATAGTATATCTCTGTTTTGTTGTTTCTGAGATTAAGCAAGCAAGCAAGCAAGTCCTGCATCAAGAGCAATAATAATTCACAATCTGTGTAAATGTCAGTTGACGGTGCTTAAAAAAGTAGTTCCGTGAACAGGGGAACTATAGAAGTCTGGTTTGTTATAAGTTTGTATCTCACAGTTAATTGACATTTTGACCATATTTTAGTAAACCACAGCATGGATTTCACCCTTCTTGGACATCAAATGACATAACTAGAATTTGTATAATAATTTTTAAAATGTGAAATACAGAAGTTTATACTTTTTAGTGATTCTCAGAATGAAGAATCTTCTTTTTTCAATAGCTGCAATCTTTCTCATGTTTACAAGGATCTATAATCAAAAGCTGAGAAAATGTCCAGAAAATATGACAACAAAACCGATTTTTCTTGTTACCGACATCATCATAGCAATAGAATTTGGAATGGGAATGATTAAAAGAGTTTGCAGACAGGGGAAAGCTCAGCATAATTAAGCTTAGATTTTGTTTACCTGATTGCCTGGTGCGAGAGGAGAAGACATGCCATTTATTTATAAATCTAAATAGCTAATTGAAATAAAATATGAGTCTGCAAGAGCAGAGAAGCATTAAACAAGATCATACAGTTTAATTGTGTGTTACACTTGCCAAAGTAGTGCTGTTCCTTTGAGATCTAATTGATAGCTGGAATCAAACGAGTGAAAACAAATATGTGTGGGGCCTTCACCATACCTTCTATTAGGTCAATTAGTTTTTATTAAACATGTAAGAAGAAAGCTGTGCACAATGTCCACTTTTATTAAAAGAAAAATAATAACTGAAGTTCCATGAGTTTATAATTTTTGGCATAGGCCAAAAGGTGAAGAAAGAATAAAAAGTCTGTACTATCCTGCAAACAATGAACAAGCTCTTACCTCGGTATGAGCTCTCAGAAAGATGCCTTAAAAACAGAAATGAGAAATAAAATTGTAATGAACTTCAGTATATTCTGTTTTTGTAGAAGATCTGTTAATAGGCTGTCTGAGTCTCCTTATACTTGTTTTAAATCAGTTTTACAGCCTGTGAAGTGACACCACAATTTTTTTCTTGCTTTTCTCTGGCTAAGAAGGAACATAGTTCTTGTGAGTTAATATTCTGCACAAATTTTGTTACTTAAGTTGTATTTAAAATTAATGACAAATAACGATTGGATAGATGCAAGCTGTGATAAAGCTTCCTCAACTGTACTGAAAATTTATTTTAAAATATGGAACAACTACCTCCACCCCACAGATGTAAGGAAGGGGCATTACCCAACTAAAAACATATTTACCTCTTTTCTCAGTACAGATAGTTTTCTGCTTAAAATTTCTTCAGCACTCCATGAAAGTAAATTCTCCCTCCATTAAGGAACCAAAATCATTAGAGCTGAGGTCAAAACCTGCCAAAGTCAATGCTTTTGAGAAGGATGTGGAACAATGTGTGGGATGATGTGGGATTTTCAGTCCATCAACATGATGAATTTTAATTTTCCCATGCAATATTTACAAGCCCATGTCAAATTTTGGAGTCTTGAAGTGAATATCCTAATGATGCCTACTTACAATTTTTAATATATTATTTTTTTAAAAAAACATTATCTATATTTGGGAACCTGAAAAAATAAAACCCCTCTATTACTGATCAGTGCCTCCAAGAAAATCATCTCATTGCTCTGTGGATTATTTTACATCCTGTATTCTGATGCTGAATTTCAGTTGTCCATGTCTGAAAGCTGTGGTATTGTAACAGAACTTTCAGTAGTAGACACTTTTGAGAATGTCTACTGAGTTCAGCACACAACCTCTTTTCTTCTGCTTTCCACTTGAATTACTGCTTCAATTCATGTAAGCCACTGTTGTGCCTTAGCACAGTATAGAAAACTCCATGCAAGCACTAACAAATACAGGCACGAAAGGGAATCTATTAAAGACCATTTAATACAAATAGAAAACATCTGACTATAAAGTGTGTAGGTGAAAAACTATAGTTTCTTGTTAAAGCAAATGTAAGAGAACGTGTGGAGCAAGAAACTCTAAGCACTGTTAGAAGTTTTAAAATTAAATGCAGTAGCATGAATTCACCATAGAACAACAATACTTTGAACATTATTATAGTGGATAAGTTTGACCGTACTGGAAGTTTAATAATTTGGCTTCTATAAAGAAAGAATTATTAGAAAGTAAGGATTTTGATTAAATCTAGAGAATTACCAGAGAATCTTCAAAGTTATGATTCTGTATCAAGTAAGAGACTAATTTTCTTAGAAGCTTACACTTAATCAGTGATGCAATGAAGATAACAGAAACAGAGAAACAGTCTGTGAAATCCAAGAAAAGCAAAGAAGAGAGAAAAACGAACTTCAATCTAGAGCATAGAAAATCGTTACTAAAATCGGAATTGCAGAAAAGCCGTCTGCCAGTAAAAAGGCTAATAGAAATTTTTTTTTTTTTTAATTACATTGGGAACAAAGGAGATTCTACTAATGGAATGGGCCATTATAAAATTGGAGAGAGCTAAAATGAAGATAATGTCTCAGGAAATGTTCAACAACTGTTCCTATCCCCTGTTTGGAAAGGCTAATATACAGGAGTTTCTTAAGAACAAAGAAGAACTTTCTAGCCTGCTCATAGAAAAAGAGCTGATACCACTGCTGATGTCCATAACGGGAGTATAGAGTTTGGAAAGAGCTGGCTAAGATATTTGGTCAGCTAGTGTTAAACTTATTAAACATTCGAATACCAGGGAAGTTCCATAGAGTTGAAAACCAAACCCATTTGTACCAGTAATTCAAAAGAGTAAAAGATGATTCAGTTATCCTGAAAACAAAACCAAGTGAAATAATGTGAAAAGTGCTATCTGATAAAACAATTGAAAAATAAGAATATAATTTATCACCATTAATGTGACTTAAAGGAAATAGATAATTTCAAACAGGCCTGACAGGTATCAGGTGTTTGCCAATGGTGAATTATCATCACATGGTGGGTTTCCTAGGGAGGCACTGCTCAGATTCATATTAGAATGTTTTTTAAGCATTTCGTCAATGATGTGAGGAAGCAAATATGAAATCAGAGATGATAAATTGTGAAGATGGAAATGTAAATAATCCTGAAGGTTTGGTAGTCATTTAGAGAAATCTGGATTGCTTGATTAGTTGGAACTATTCAAGGAATGCTCCCGTTCAGGTGTACTGTATGGAATAATGTTCATCAGTGAACTGAGACTTTAGGCAGGATGTTAAGAGACTTAAGCCTATAAATGGTGAATATAGGTGATAGTTTCAGTCTCATGTCTTTTGCTCTGTGAGTTTTGACCCTAACATTTATGTATTTATAAGTTTAGCTCAACAATTTTTGTCCTTTATATAGACGTTCAGATCTTTTGTCCATGCTTTTCTTTCACTTTCATGCATGAGAATACTTCTTGTAAGGGTCTTAGTAACATCTATATGATGAAACGTACATGCATGCACACACATGTGTGTGTCTCTAGAAATTTCAGTGTGTTGACTATGGAATGTAATGGGAATAGCAGTGCAAGAGTCACCTAAAAGGTGAATTGAACACACACAGGTGTACGTGGTATTTTTTGAAGGGTGGCTATGAGCTTATATGCTATGTATTTCTTACATTAGGAAAAATTAACCTTACTCTTCTCTCAAAAAATCTCTCTGAATTATCAGAAAATATCCCAGATTTGTATATTTTATATTCAACATAAACAAGGCATTATTTGTTCTTTGATTCCCAAAGTGATGAACCTCTTCCAATACTTTTCCTTTCCCTTGGAATAAGGTGAAAGTTTGATCTCCATTACCTTTATTCGGTAATCTGATGAGAAAAATATCCACCTAGAAAGTCACCTCAAACTCTTCCTCTGTTGTTTTAGCTTCATTTTCCTTCAGTAGACATGTTCATTTAAATATATACTAATAGATACTTGCCCCTGCACTACTGCTGCAAATTCCGTCTTTTTCAATTTATTTTCTCTCAGATTAAGTTTACACTTTTTGTTACTCTGGACTGTATTTTTATAACCCTAAGTGATATCATTATAAAATTTAAAGTACGAGGCTTTATTTTTTTGAAAGTGCCATAACTGCTTTTGGCACCACACTGCCAAGACAGTGATTGAGAACCAACATATGTTTTGGAACAAGTCTCTTTGTATTTGCTGCTGCAGTTCTGTGCCTTGTGCCTATGAAGCAATCTTTGAGCTAAGGGGTTTTCTTCTCTTTGCCTTTACTGCCTTACATATTCTTCCAAGTATTTGATCATGATTTTGTTTGCATTGTTTTGATGAAGTGGCTTTAGCGCAGCTCTTGAAGACTCATTTGAAGTGTCTGCTTGTCTGCATCCATGTTCATTGCTTGCAGTAATTTGTGTTCTCCATAACATAAGGATATCATCTTTCTTTCATAAAGCTTATTTTGGTTTATGTGATTTTGCTTGGCGAGCTTTAATTACTATTTTAGGATAACTCTCATTCCACAGATTTTACATCCAGATCACAATTATGATTTTTTTTCACTTTAGCAGAAGCTCAATCTCCCACAATTGCAATATTAGATTTTCAGGTTTATATCAGTAAAAAAAAATAGTTACCTTATTTTTTGAACTATTACATAAAACATACAAATTGTATTTTTTTTTTAATTTGATAGTGCAGAACTCTCACATTTCAAAATCACAACTTTGTAGCTATCCTACTCTGCCTTAATTAACTGAAATCTGTTACAAACAGGTACTTTAGAAAAATTGCTCATCAAATTACAGCTGCTCCTAATTATTCCTGTTAGCTGGTCATTGTCTAATATTATGAGAAGTTTTTGGAAAAATACTATGCTAGTTTAAGACATGCCCAGAAAGCAATTGAGGTTATTTGCTTAGAATTCTGTAGCAGAAAATGTGAACTACATGAAGTGTGACCTTTATAAATATCATATATCTGCAAGTACAGGCAAATTTTTAAAAAAACAGCAGTGGACAGTTCAAATATTGAAAGATGAATGACTCAATTTTTCCAAATGTTGAATATTAGGAGCAAATTAATATGAAATCCATGCTCATAAAGACAACCCCTTTATCAGGTTACAGCGAACAATGTTTGCATAGATTTATAATAAACACAGAATCTCACTTTTAATTGAAAAGCAATCTGTGTTTTTTAAAGCTTGGGGTTTTTTTCAACTGTATCAGTAGATGTAATAGAAGATACATCCTTACTTTATTTCAATTGACTGCATGCTCCATATTGGCTTTTTATAACATTTTCATATTAGAGGATACTGTGGCGAAGCTGGCATTGGGACTTTGTGCAGGACTTCAGAGACAAATGGATGTAATAGGCTGGGGCAGGGTAGGGCAGGGTAGTGTTGGGCTTCCAATAGTTTCCCTTCTTGCTGCAAGGGATTCTCAGCTGCAGGAAGGATGGTTACTGAGGGTGTGGATCTCTGAAGGATTCCCCACATGGGCCTAAAGCCTTGATAATTTCCAGTGAGAGAGGGCAACCAGGAAATAATAGCATAGATACAGTAGGGTGGCTTTTAGCTTCTGTAATGTTTTTAGATGACTGAAAAGTAAGACATTGCTCTGCTGCAGATTATATATACAATCACTATTATTAATTGTTCAGAGTCTCTGGAGATTCAGTGCAGACAAACTTGTGTGTTCCACCTTGAAATACTGCCAGATTCGGCTCTGAGTTCACAGTAATTGTAATGTTGCCCAAAGCTCATATGGGAATGTGAACTATATGTCAGGCTATCTAATTAGTGGTCTTATCACTTCAGTAAGTCTTTGTGTGGGTGGTGTTCCACACATTACGAGGTGGAGGTAAAAAATTGAAAGAATCCATGAATATCCTTGAAAAGACTGACTTGATCCTGCATTGAAGTTGTGGAGAAAAATCAAAAAATTTTATGTTGAGGACATCATCTGATACATTTTACAAAACAGTAGCTGCATAACTCAGGGAATGAAGGACATTACCTAATGTTTCTCTATGATCCTGGGATGGAAAAGTTAGAAAATATTCATTTACTCTCTGCCATGTATGAAGAATGTTTTCTGACAATTTCAGATTCATAAGACGGAGACAAAAAAGTTTTTCAGCTCCAAACACTAAGTCTTGGTTTGCGATACAACTGTGAGCATATACCTGTAATGCCTCACCACATGGACCTCAGACAATTAGGAAAATCATTGCTCAAAGAATTATTCAGAGCTGTTCATCTTTGGTGTCTAAACTAATCTGAATTAATTGTCTAAAGTCAGAGAAGGTGGAACTAAACAATTTCTGATACATGTTTCTGTTAAGAGGAGTTTAAAATCTACTGAACATTAGTTAACTTATGGAGTTTATCAGTGGAAAAAAATCTATAAATAATCAGATCAAGGTGGGCATAATGATGAGAGACCAGCACACAACTGACACTTGATGAATGGTAAAGGTGATGATTTCTTTGGATCTGTAATATAGTACTTAACGACTAATTTTATTAAAAACTGTGTGGTAAAAGTGAGTAGGCAAAGGTGTGAAGAGATATGTAATTTCTGTAAAAGACAAGTAGGAGGAGAAAGAGAAAAAAAATATGTGGAGCTTAACAGAGAAGGTGAGAGGATGTAATTAAAGACAGTAGTGTTTTCTGAGGTTAGTAAGTTTGTTCAAAGCTTTTGTACTAGTTAAAAGAAAATTCCCAGGAAGTAATTTTCCACCTGACACAGGACAGTTGGTTGTTTTGTTGCTACATATTCCTGCCTGCAGAAATACTGGCCTTTGTGTACACTTCACTAAGAATGTGACTGTTTCGGGATTCTTTGGAAATCAGCTTTGTGAGAAGGACTTTCAAGACATTGACTTTTGAAGGATTTGACTTGAAATTAAAAAAAAAAATAATAAATAGATGTATTAGATGTTTTTACTGTTGCATTTTAAGGAACATTTAATACTGAACTATTGAGTGGGTATATTATGAGACATATTTTCTTCATCAAAAATCATTTGCAAACGGAGATTTTTGAAACTATACAGTTATTGCTGTCATTTCACTTAGAGAGGGTGGATTGCTCTATTCTCAAGGATTACATAAATTTGTGCAGAGGACTTTTCCCTTTAAAAGCATTATAATTTTTATGGTATATGCTTACATTCATATTTCCCGTAGATATTTTGTGTTACAGTTGATCCAAACATGAAACTTGCAGTTACAAATCCCACATAGTTCTGTTAAAAGTCGTTCTTTTGAGGATGACGTGAATTATTTACAAAGATATTTCATAGGTGAGAAGCAATTTCCGTCTTTAAGGAATCTAATAATACTGTTTAGACTAGAAATTTAACATGGTGATACAAGTCTTTGGGAACACACCAAACCAAATATCCTGCATGACATTGATAACAGTTGCTCTAGCCATGCATATACACCTTTTACTGGTTTGTGGTCAGCACTCTAACTCCTACACTTTCAAACAAACTGCAAAGCATGAAGTTCACACAAATTTGGGTTAAGGGATCAAAAAAAGATGATACCTCTCTGGCAGGGTGTTCTCTCTAGAATGAAGCAGAAGCTTTCTTTGTGTAGAGGTAGCACATATTTTTTTCATTTGATGCTTGGAAGAGATTGTGTGCCCTGCAAGAAATGCTACATCACCAAAGGCTTCCCTAGAACGTCAGCTTATTTTTCCTTATACTTGCATATTCTATACAGAAACCTTCCCAAATTATACTGTACTGGACAGCAAACTGTCCGTTCCCTTCTGTATTTAGGGAAGATGTTACAAAATGAAAAAGAATCAGAAATGAATTGTTAAAATACATTAGTAGTGGACCAGTAGTTTTCTATTTTGCCAAGAATTAGGTGAAACAGCTACATATGCAGCAGGTAAATATGCTTCACACATTTATATGCATGTTATATATGTACATATAGTGTGTGTATATATTTATATATACAGCATATTTATGTATGTATATATACATATACATGTTACATTTATATGCATGCTATTTTGAATGGGGCATTCATTTTGAATGAACTTTTTCATTTCCAGCAGACTGAAAATCTGAAAAAAACAGAGGACATAATTTAATAGAATTCAGGATATAGGAAATCCAGTAGGTCTTGAATTCCAAGGCTGAGATTTAATTGTTTAAGTAAATAATTTTTCTTTCTTTCCATTAATCCGCCAGATGAGTGATTGGCTTACCATGGTCAACTAATGATTTATAGATCAGTACTTAAATGAGTGCTACAGGCTTTTATCATGCAACAAGCATATTCTCACTAGATTATGTAGCTCTCACTAAAGTAAATTAAGCACAGTTTATATTCATATGTGAAGTAAAGCTTTCTTTGAAGTCTGTAATTATTAATATGTTTGAGGTTAAGCAGTTATATAAATTGCTGGAAAAGGGCAAGCCTGTTCAACATTTTGGAGAATCAAATTCAAATGTCCTCAATCAACTGCTACTGATTCAATTTCCATGGCTGTGAAATCTGTCAGTGTGGACTGCAGGAAAAAGAAAAAAAAAAGCAGCAGCTCTGATAGTAGTAATGAAGTCCTCCTTCATTGATGAATGCTTTAGCCCTAAAACTGCGTACTGTTTCTCTTCCACAAAAGTAAGAGATATGAGAAGGTACAGAACAAAAGAGGAAGTGCACAGGAATACCAGCCTGGAAATAGTCTCCTGCATGATCAGATCTAATTATTTGTAATTCTCAGCAATCATACCAAGTTTGAAGGTTCCACAGTATCATCTGTGCCACACACTCTTTATACATCTCATGGGCCATGAAATATTTGTGCATCCAATTAAAGACATAAGCTCTGTAATAAAAGTCTTAGCCAAAGTTTTCCACAGGAAGAGATCAAGAGACACTGAGGCCATTGTCACTGCACTAGCAGGATGTTTATTAAATAATCTTTCCAGATCATCCCAGAAAAAAACACTCCATATGAACAAATATCTCAGTGGCTCTTGACTCTCTGATACAAGAAAAGTCTTCCTCAGTTCCACTTCTAGCGATATTTCTAAGATTAATAATTACTGTAAATGGTGTGTTTGTTATATATTTTATTATGTTTTAACTTCACAAAGTGGATTCAAGGCAGCTTCTAGTTTCACAAATGCATTGATGGATATATTTTTATCTCTGTGAGCCTGTTGTTTTGCATCATGTAATACTTATCCTTACTTAGCACCTTCATTAGCATGTTCGCAAGATAAATACATTAATCATCAGAAGGCTGGGCTTCACTGAAGTACTCACACAGATGGTGTATGTACCAGTCAATTGTACTTCTAAGCCTTGTGATATTGCATTTACTTCAGCAAGCTGCATCCTTTCAGAAAGAACTAGCAGATCAATTGTTTCCAGAGCTGTGAAGAAGCAAGGTCAGGCCTTTTGCTCAGCATCTGTGTTAAAAAAAAAAGTTATTGTAACCTCTGTTGACTGAAGAATACTTGAAGCATAAAAATAGTATTCTTTGTAATTGCTTTTGTAAAGTAGTCTTAAACAAAGAAACTGGAGAGCTTTACAGGGTGAAGGCAGAAAAATGAGAGCCAGGGAAAGCTGAACTGTTCGGAACACTGCAGTACAATGGAGCTTCCTAGCGTGTTTTGGTAGTCCTTCACCAGGCCAAGGAGACAGTGCTACAAAGTTTTTCTCTAAAGTATGAATTTTCATTTAAAGAAGAAAGGAATTTTTTTGCTGTAATTTTTGGAGTGTGAAATGTATTTTATTCAAGAAAGGAATGCAATATGAAAATCTCAAAGAGTCTTCACAACCAAAATTGAGGAAAATAGTCAGCTCAAGTCAATTGAAATGGTTTATTTAATATCTTCAAATATTTCTTCTCTATTTGACTGTGGGTTTTTTTAAAACATCTTGTTTTGTTATTATCTAAACTTATTTTTAGTTCAGGAAAAGTAACTTTAAAATTTCAAAGCACCATGATGAAATGTGATATTTTCTGAACTCTTTGCATGTCATTTCACAGGTTTTCCAAGGTCAGGTCTTTCCTAATTCAAATGAATAGGCATTTTCTTATGAAACATATGTAACTGAAAGATTGCAACTACTACTTTTAAAGGTTCTTTTTACAACAAGGACAAAACTACAACTATTTGGTACCTATATTGCATGTATTCTAATATCTGTAAATAAGGCAGAATGTTTTTGTTATCAGTTGAATTTTGGGACTTTCTAATGAATGTTTTGTGTCTTGGAAAGCTTCATTTTGTTATCATGTTTCTAGTAGGATTTAGTATAGGTTGCCTGTGTTTTCTTCAGACCATTAACGCAACCACTGGCTATGCATTTAGTGTCTATAGCATTTCCAATAGAGAATAAAAGAAGCATATAAGAAAAAATCCTTAAAACTGCTTAGGCAGTGGTCTGTTATTAAAGTGTTTTGGAGCTACTGTTGCTGATACTTACTGTGTTCTTTCATTCTTAGGAAGGAGCCACAGTTTAGTAGCAGAAAGACCGAGGGTAAATTATTCCATCGTTAAGTGTTTTAGGCATTACAGCAGCTAAATGGATCCCACTGCTGCTCTGGCATCCTGAAGCAGTTCTGCTGTGACTCATAGAGTTACTAACGAGGTTATCTGGGTGCTTTGCTCATGAGGGATTGTCCCTGCGAGTCACTGGCAGTTCCTGCCCTGCAGGACTCCAGCCCCTGGCTGCTTCCAAGGTGATGTCCAGCTGACACAGGGCAGCTGGAGACAACACAAATCTGAGCCAGCTCTCGCAGCACAGTGCCTTCAGGTTTACCTTCCTGTGTCTGAGAACAGATTTTGGCTCAGATTCCCCAGGATAATATATTAGGGTGACAGATTAAGGCAGAGCAAAAGTGAAAGGACAGGAGGACTTGCAGAGCACTAAGACTTAGACCTGGATGTCTCACTGCACATTCAGTGATGTGAGTGGGAATATGTTAATATATCAGAATAGAGGGAGGAATGGGCAATGAAATACAACAGAAACAGTAAGGTAGCTGTATTTTTTTTGATTCTCAATTAATACAGAGAATTAATATAGCTAAGTGAAGGAGTTTAAGTGAAAACAACACAAGTTCACATCTCAGCGAGTTGTGATGGTATCTCACTATACCGAAGTTCTTAATAAAATATGAGAAAATGCTTCCGTTTTGAAAACAAATGAATCAATCTGGTGAAGAAAGTCCTATGTGAGTAAAAGAAATACAGCTTGAAAGAGTCCAAATATTATCATCCTTTAATACAATTTTTAATGCCCAAGTTAGCTACAGATCTTGGTGGGATTTTTCAGGTAGCGTAGCAAAGGACGAGTTCTGGTGGTAATCATATACCCTCAAACTGAAGCTGTTTTCTCCGTACAGCTAGCTGACATGGTGCTGAACATGGCTTGTCCTTTGCTATGTCAGCTGCAAAATCAGCATTATATTTGCTAAATATATGTTTGTTAAAAATGGAATAGGATGAAAATGTCCTGTGTAAGCAGGACTCTTGAGCAATGGTGTAAATAAAGAGCTTTTATTACCACTTTACTGTACTCTCACACATAATGGAAAAAACTGTTAAAATATCCTCATTTAGCTCACATTTCCAAAATAATTTTGAAAAATCATGTGAGAGATGTTAACAATTCAGCTTTTGGCTTTGCTCTTGAAGGAAAGAATATATCGTAAAATGACCAAAAATTGGAACTCCTTGGTCAATTTCTTAAGAAATAGTCTGTCAGATTTTCCAGTCCCCCCCCAATAAAGACTCAAAGAACAAACACATTGATGGGGCTGAGTCATATTCACACTTTACTAACTTCTACCTTAAAAAAGTAGCTTCCTCCTTCTTTATGAATATTTAATAACAAACTCTATACAGCAGTTAAATTTTAGATTGTGAAGAAATAAATTGTATATGGAAAATATTTTAGAGGTCATTTACTGAAAGAGTATTAATGAACTAACTATGAACTCGAATTTATGGGTTTTTTTCCGCTAAATGCTAATGAAATGGTTTGGGAAATATTTATGTAATTTTTGAAGTATGATAAAATATTTTAAGTTGGTTCCAGTACACTGAGCAATGGAAATTCATTAATACTAATGAGATCTCATCCAAATAAAATTGAACAACACTCATTTTAATCTATGATAAAATATGATAAAATCCATAAAAATGAATATGCAGACAGTTTTTAAAACTACTTGGAAAGTTTTGCTGACTCAATTTCTAATGACATCAGAAAACCCCATCAGGAATTATTTGCTTTGCAAAATCAGAATCAACATTTCAGCCCACTAATATCTGTTCAAGACCGTAGGAAGCACAGCATTAACACTATAATCAGAAAGCTGGCTCAGGAATTTTTCCCTCTTCCTTTTCTCACATTCTTTAAGCTCCAGCTCTCTTTTCTTTTCCTCTTCTTCTCCTTCTCCCAAAGGAGAGAACCCTAGGTGCTCATTCCTTCTTGTATGTGAAGACCCTCACACTGCTTCATCATCTCTCAGCAGCCTTTTTGTCTTTTTGTTTTCTGCTCCCAGTCTCAAAATAAGACGGGTCTAACTCTTCTAGTAGTGCTCTCAATCGTGAGATAACTCTACATATGACTTCTTTTTACGTCTCAGCTCAAGATTTCCCCTTTTTTTTTTTTGGTCCATGTTTGATCTTCCAGTTCTCTATCTGTGGTCTTTGTTTAGACACATTTGAATAAATGCAAATAGCTGGTTATGGTTGCTCATGCTTCAAAAGCAGAACAGCAGCACAAAATCAGCACATTTGCCTATATACATCATTACTGACACCTCCCTATTAGTCATGCTTTAGCATAAAGAGGTGGTATCTTAATGTATTCTATGAGTTTCTGCTCCTCAAGCAGCTATTCAGGCTCCCTCTATGAAGTTCTTTCTTTTAGGGAGCTGTCAGGCTCTTTTACATGTGTGTTGGGATTAGCTATGGCTCTGTGGATGTCCTAACCTGACAGTTTTCCATGTTCCCTTACAGCAGGGAAGAAGCATCTATCCAAGGTGATATGTGGTGGGCTTCCTCCTTGGCCAGGGAGCAGAGCAGGGATTACCCATGTAGAGCCTTCCAGATTGTAACAACAAAAAAATGAGCTACTGTAGTACTCAATGTTTTGATGTTAAAGCAATTGCTCCCTGCCAGGAGTTCAGTGCCTCATTCCTCTTCCTGGGGCCAACCTCCTCTGTAGTGCTCACATCAGGCGCTAATGCCCTAGGCACTGCCTGATCCCTCTCATCACTTCCCCTGGAATTTGCCAAGTCACCCACATTGTCTGTGTTCATATTGGGAGTCATACCTCGTCACTTTGAAGCCCTTAGGCACAGTTTGACTCCCCAGATGTGCTGTGGTGACCCTCTTTTCTCCATCAGCATAACTGTTCTGTGTCTCCACCAACGTAACCAACGTGCTGCTGCTTCATCTTTCTCCCCTCCCTCAGCTTCCACAAAGCACCTCGTCTGCAGGCAGTGAGATCTCCAAGTCAGAATAAGTGGTGAGTGTTCTGAGTCTGAACTCTGTGACACGCTTTAAAACAGAACAGCAGGCACTCAGCAAACATGAGGAGGAAGCTTCAGAAGGAAGGTACCTGCAGCTTAGTCAGGCTGTCTGTCGATGTTAATATGCAAAAAACAAGGCTTAAACTGAAAGGTCTAAGGGTTGCTACTTTTGCTCCAGGATGTTATCCTTGTTCAAAACAAGACCTAAAAGTAAATTTAACCCTATTTCACAGGAGATTCTACTCCAGATAACTTCAAGTATTCTGGAAGGATCCTTCTCTAGGTGTGTGTGAACACAAAAGAGCTTTTGTGTCACTTCTCTACATCACATCACTTTTGAGGCTCTGTTCTTCCCTTACACTCAAGGTTATGACTGAAGTCTTCCCAACTTCAGCCTGATAATTCATAAGGCTTTTAGGGTTTCCTTTTCCTATTTGGGATCATCTGCCAGTAAGAGCAGATCTAGCAAACCTTTGCTACGCAATAGGGTTGAGCTAGGCTAAACTCAAGTGAGACAGTGGTGGGTTTCCTTAAAAACTATGGTGCTTCTTAAGCTGCATCTATTTTTAGCAGCCCCTCATCAGCACTAAGACAACACCAAGAAAAGCAAGCGAGGATTTCAGAAGTGTTCCTGTGGCTCTAACTTTTGATGAGACTGATCCAGTGACTTTTTGAGAGGGATCAACAGATGCTGTGAGATGGATGTGACAGTGTCTGCAGAATTCAGGAGATATCGTATGAGGGTAGGTGCTGGGTGTAAGGCAGGCTCCTGGTCAGAGGCACATCTGCTTTCCTAGGTGTCCTACAACAGTGAGCTGTGAATGAGTTAGTCATCAGTCAAGTGAAGATTCTCTTACAGATGCTATTTTTCTTGACCCTGAGAGACACCAAAGGCCTGTAATCTGGTAGTGAGTATGTGTGTGTATGTCTGTTGCCAGGTTTACCACTCCCAAGTAAGGACACAAGGAAATCAGCATCCCTGAGTAAGGCTTTTCCTTCAGCCTAGTACGACCAACAGAAATGACGGGAAGCTTTAGTTCACTTGTTGGACCAGAGGGAAGGAGAGGTATAGTAGCTCTCTACTCCTGTGCATAATGTGGCCCAGCGGGGGTCTTCAGGTTTACGACTAGCTTGACTCTCTGAAGAAGTTGATTTGGGCTCAACAAGAAGAATAAGAAGGAAGGTGAGGAGCAAGAACAGTGAATGACTACTCTGATTCCTTTGTTTAGCTCATACCCTCTGCTGTTCCCAGTCCTCTGCCTGCACAGGTGCAATTGGTTGTGAAAACTGGGTCAGACAATGGCTTTAAGGCTCTGCAGGTCTGTGCTTTGCTATTCTGGCTTAAAGCTTACCAATAAATAATTCAATTTATTGATTAATTTAGGTAATTAATAAATAAATTTAATTCATCTTCCTATATATTTCATAAGTATTGCTGGTTCGACGTGACTTATTTCTTAACCCTATACCTTAATCATAAACTATATCCTTCCTAAGGACTGCCCCAAAATTTCAGTTTCAAGTGTCCATTTCACATACATATTTTCAGAATTAGAAGGTAGGAATAATTTTAAGATGGTTTGAAAAAACGTAATTGTACATAACTAATTTTAAAATCGCTTTATAGGGTACTTTTGAGTTTAATTTTGTCTCCCTTTTAAAACATCTGTCTTGAAAGAAAATCATAGCATTCTCTTTACGTTGTTTTTTTCTTTTTTGTGTGTGGGTGATTGACAGATATGTTAGAAGTATCTTAGCAGTTTTATTGACTGGGATCCCTGTCAGCTTATGCTCCTATATTGAGTGTTTCACTTCAGAACACTAATAACTTGTGCTTTCAAGAATTAAACATCATATTCAGAGTTTGTTTCATTCTTTTCTTATTGGTTTCCTTTGAACAAACAGAACTGTTTATTGGTCCAAGCTCAGAATGATAGAGACCAGAGGACATTTTTTCCCCCTTTGGATTACTTTTTGACAGCCCTTCTATTTTTTTCAGATTGTTCAATATATCATTTTCCTCACATGAGAGAAAGCAGTTATTAAGTTTTACTTGCCAATGGTGCAGAAAATGACACAAAGATTTTACTTACTGAACATCCTTAAAGTTCTTCCCAAGCATTAGGCATCCATAAAAACTGGGTATTACTTTTGATCAACACCAAGAGTTAGTTTTGTTGTTTTTTTTTTCCCATTAAAATGCATCTATTTCGGGTACAAATAATTTAGAACAGTGTCATTAGTAAAATAGATGAGAGATACTGTTGATCAGAGAGTCACATGCATTAAGTATTCTGGTGACAATAGGAGCCTAAGCTTCTTGCAGTCTTGTTGGCAAGCTCATTTTTAAAAAGTCATTATTACAAATTGTTTCAACTAGTCAGATCATATAAAATCTACTCGTACTGTAATATTCCAGATGCTTGATTACTGTTCTTCAGTGTAGTGAGCTGCCAATTTCTTCCTCCTGAGAATGTGTGACAGATTGCAGTACAATCTGTTGATGGTCTCGATTGTAGCTAAAGTACATCATTGTCACCCATGCTAAAAAGCTGGGACATTTACTGTAAATATATAATTTTGTGAAATGTATGCTAGTGTTCTGTGTTCCAGCAATTGCAAGTGGTACATGACAATATACTCGATCTGGTGAGGAGGAGAATCAGAGACAGAGGAGAACAAAGCAGATAATTAAAACAGCAAAATATAGTGGGTATACTAATTCTGTGAACAATGCAGGTTGAATTGCCTTTGATGTGCATGCTGGTGTTTGGGTATTTGGGGAAAGGGAGAGAAAGAGAAAGAGGAAACCATACCTGTGTCAGTCCTGCTCTCCATTTTCTGCTCTGAAAAGTTTGGGCACAACAGCCATCCCAGCACAAGGTTGTAAATGGTAAATGTTACAGCCAAGTCAATGACTGGCAATAAATCAGGAAATGTCAAGAAATGTGGATTGTTTATTCCCTCTTTTCCACTGTGGAGGACGATCAGGGATAGAAGGGTTTTTTAAGGCTTTTTTATTTTTTTTTTTATTCTGCCAACATCATAATTTCTTTCTGCATCTTGCTCTCTCAACTTTCCCAGCATAACCTTTCTTCTTTGAAGTTCATTAAGGCTGCAGCTCAGGGAAGTATTTAAACATTAGGCACATTCCCACTCAGCAAATGACCTAGGTACCTAAAACACAGATGACTTGGTCTGTTACCCTCTCACAACTACTTATGTTGTTGTTTCTTCTCCAAGCACGCAGGTCATGAGGCTGGAGACCCAGACCTGTCCCAGCTTTGGGTACTGCCGCTACATCGCATCGTAACTCATATCTTATCATAGGTTTCACATCGAAAGAGACTGGCTCTGAAAGCAGCAGTCCATCTCCCATGCCTGTCTTTGGCCCCTTCTCCTTGACTGGAAATTGCAGTTACGCAGCTGCAGGGTCAGTTGGCTTCAGCTCATACAGCAGAACATTGCCCTGCAAAACCATACCTTATTTTTGTTGACTCCGTCAAATGTGGCTGCACAGCCAAGATCAGAGAAAATTTTTAAAAACATACCCCTGCAGACAGGCAGGAGTTTTGGGAGTGGGACTGCTCACTCCAGGATTGCCAGTTCATAGTCTCCATAGAGCTGCGACACAAAACTGTGCCCTCAGATATCCCAAGGGAGATAGTGGTACTTCCTTCCTGGACATAGTCCTTTTGTGTTCATGAATACAACACGACCCAAAGTCATGAGATATTAATGTTTGGTTCTACTGTGTTGCAACAGCTAAGAGAGAGAACTTGTGTCTTCCACATTTTAAATACATAAATATGGGTCTCTGTAGACCACACCTCTTCTTAAGGATGAGTACTGAGGTAAGAGAGAAAGGAATAAAATAAGGCATAGTGGTTTTAAACCTTTTAAACTTTTTTTCACTTTAAACATAATTTCCCCTTGCCTGTTTTAGCTGACCGTTTTCCACTGTTGGAGGTTTTTTTGGTTTGTTTTTTTAATTTTCCCATTCCATGGTAATTTTGAAATATCTGGACTAACAGAATGAAGAGAAAAGCTGAGGTGGTAGTTTTATTGTTAGTCTTCTACTAAGTGTCTTGGAGAGATACAATAACCTGGCAAAACTGTGTGTCTTGGAATTTAGGTGTAAGATCAGGCTCTGACATAAAGAAGGGCACAAGACTGCTTTACTAAAACACTAAATAATGTGTGCATGTTTGTAAATGTAAATTGTTTATGGAATTCACTGGAAACAGCATATATTTATTTCAGGGTGTAATTTGGTCTGAGGAAGGAAATAATGATGTTAATTCACAGCTCTATTATTTACACTGAAAGTGCTATTTTTTAAACATGTCACTTTGAAAACAGCCTTTGTTCTTGATTGTGTTTGATTCCAGTACAGAACTTCTGTAATTTCTGCGGTGTATGAGGTAGCTATGATACATGCTGCAACAAAAGGCTGACTTAGGAATGGTGGATATATCTGGAATTACTGAGTTCTCTCTCCAGATTTAAAAGGAACAATAAAGTCAAATAGATAGTCCTGCTTCCCTGGCAGTTAGTGAAGCCTTTCAGTGGGAACAAGATCAACCTTTAGGTAAGCATGTTGCTCAGGTCATGTTCTCCTATCTTTTCTTATGCTGAATAATACAAGCTGCTGGGAAGCCAAGCATTTCCATATTGTGAAACAAGTAAAACTAGTAATTGAAAGGTGGCAAAATTTGTAGGTTACTGTACTGGCAAATATTATGTACATGATATTTTCAGTCTTAGGAGGACTAGGAGTGTTTTTAGTTTTGGGAGGATGGATATAGTTTCCTGGCTAGTATTCTAGAATGGTACGTAGTTAAATTGGTGATTTAAAATATTGCCTAAATTTCAGTAAATAGCTGTTTATTTGTTACCAGCAAATATTCAAATACATCAATAAATACACCAGCTTATAGGCCTTCTTCTTTTTGAACAGGACCCGAACATGAGCAAGTCCTATCTGTGGACTGGTAATACAGATACCAGTACTGAGGGAAAGTATTTGCTGCATATGAAAAATTGAAAAAGAATAGATATACGATTTACTTTTTCTGTTACCAGATGGTGCTGAAAGAAGTTCAAAGAGGTCATTATAGGATAATGTGGAGATCGAGAAAAAGATTTATGACTAAAGATAAGTAGTATTCAGTAGCATAGACTCTTGCTTTAAGGTGACATATTGATGATAGTTTAAATATTATTTAGTTAATATTCTGTGTTGCTCAATACTCACACATAAAAGTAGGTCTGTTGATGTCAAAAGTTTCAAATTAATGCCCTTTTTCTATTTATTATTTTTATAACAGCTATTTTCTTTGAATTCCTCACAAGATGAGCTAGTGATAGTGTTAATAAAACTGAACATAATGAAAAGAGAAAGCTGAGGAACAGTCAAACCATTTTCTGCAGTGTCTCTCCATAAGAGGTTATCTCTAATACGCCAAGAAAATAGTGTAATAACTTTCCCTTGGATTCTTTTCTAAGGTTGGTCTGTTCTGACACCATGCTTAGATCCATCTGGCTTCTCTATATGCATTTCTGCTCAGACGGTAGGGAGTTTGGAGGCCCTGGCTGCTTTTTGGGGGGGAGCAGCCCCTCCTTCGGCTATGTCTGCTCATGGGTTTTCCTGTAAGAGAGCTCACACAACTCGTGAATACATTTCTCTATATAAGATAATCTCAGCATGCAAAAATTTTAAAGTGATCTGAACTGCCATGGGAAAATTTTAAGGAATTTTCCTTTCTGAATGCTGTTGAGCTGAGCTGACCCATTTCCTTGTTCCTCTTCTTGTAGGTTGCTGGCCTGGGATAGAGTGATCTCTGTAGCAATGTGGAATTGAGCTGTGAAGATGGCTGCTTAGAAGTGGGATGAACCCTAAGAATTACAGAGCAAAACTGCCACAATGATGACAAAATGCAATGCTGAATAAAGGGTGTCTGCAGTTACTCCTTATGTGGTCATATAATATCACTTACAAAATTGGAAATAATTCTTGTCTTGTGTGAAACATTCATTTAAAACCCCTGCATAGAAACATTTTGGCTCTGTTATGATTTTTTCATTATTTTCAACTAAGAAAATGAAATTAATAATGACAGATTTTGTATATGTGCATATTCATGTGTGGGAAGAATTTTCTGTAATATAAACCCTAGTTTACTGTGTGTTATGTCATATTCTCTTTTACCATGACCATTCTTTTGCCCTCCAACAAATAGATGTTTCTCTTTAAAGGTTAAGAAATGAGAATGATGGTAGTAGGTCATTGAGTAATATACACCTCCTCTCACTTGTTTAAATTACATTTCCTCTTTACACTGTGGCTCAACAGTATCAGGAGACTTGTTCCCAGGGCTAATGCAATCTTTCCAAACGAAAAGCTCTTGATCTGTTTCTTTTCTACACTCCAATTGCTGGCACCAGTGTTTCATCTGTTTGGTGCTAAAATGCACAGAAAGCAAATGCATATAATTTCAATGTTGAGGTATCCTTCCTCTAAAATCTTTAGCTTGGTTTATTTTCATTAAGCAAAGTTTTTCCTGTCAGCAATATACATGCCCTCATGTCCTTCACCCAAGAGAGAGTGAGAAATGAAGAAAGGGAAAGGGTCTACGCTGATTCAAAAGCAAAACTGTTAGAAACCCTGCTGCCTTTCAAACAAAGATCATGAGATTTACTTAGTGCATGTGAGATCATACAGAATTGTTACATCTTTATTATTGCACATTGTTACACAGATGCATATACAAACATTCACTCATTTCACTTGCAACATGACAGCCAATAATAAGGGTGTTATTTAAAATAAATAAGAAAAGACCTGGTGCTGTTTGATGCTAAAACCTTTTTTTCTGCTATTAGCACCAATGAAAGTCTATGCTGCAAATTAGCTAACAGAATTAGTTCGATTCCTTTTTTATTCTTGAGCTTTTATGAGGTTTTTATGGATGTTCATTTAAAAATGCACATCTGCATAATAGATTGGTTTTTTTTTTTCAGAAAAGCAATGGCTTTTCTGCTCTTATTAACCCGAACTGGTATGATTTAGAAGCCAACATTTCTGAAAATCAGATTCACATCAATTATCACACTTTATCTTGTAGCATGACATTCTGAAATCTGGATTACCTCTTAGATCTCACACAGGTAAACTCAGAGATTATTTTATGACTATTAAAAATAAAAATATTGTCAAAATGTGTATTTTATTAAAACCAGATTTTCATATACTTAAATTATTTTTCCCAGTAAAACTCTACAAATCTCTTCATATCAGAGATGATTAAAAAAATTAAAAAATACAGAGATGATGATCTGCCACAACACCTTAGCCATGCACATACACAAACTATTCAATTAATAGGTTACTGATTGAATAGAGAACTGTAAATCATAATGTTGAAAAATTTCAGTTACTTGCCACAAGAAATGTACTATATCAGTCAGAACAAAAAGAATGCAAAAAGGTACCAAAAGTGATGTTCATAATTTACTGATCATGCACTAAAAAAATTAAATATTGTTGTATCAAATTAGAAGCTTTTATATGAATAATTTAATGAAAGATGGAACTTATAAGAACACAATTTTAATACAATAATAGGTCTGAGTTGTCATACATCTCTTTTTATTTCAGTTTATTGTTAATGATAAATATAAATACTTTCAAGTACCTCCACATTTACTATTTAATTATCAATAATTTGTAATTTATCATCCTTGCATAGGCACTCTGTATTGGTACTATAGTTATTTGTTTTTAATTAAAATTGATGCAAAATTTGGCATATGTAAAAACCCTAGCGTTGTATAGAGATAATTATTTATGTAGAAAGCTGTCTCTCATTACTGTGTGAGATAAAAGGGCCTTTAACAGTAGAAATGTTATCAGCTGCTAGTGACCAACTGTCTTCTCCTCAATAATTAAAGCAGCAAGTAAATGTACCCAAATTTAGCCTTTTTAACCTCTGCAGTTGTGCAGACTCTGTACTGAGTGTAGACACTAGTGAAAGATACTGGCAATATGCCAGGGACATTTCTCTCAGTCTTAAATAAATACCATAGAATTGTAATCAACATATTGTGTGAAGATCCTGCTGAGCTATATTTATTTTCATAATGAGCATTTTTTAAGCATTTGAAATAGAAATTGAAATCATAAATCATTTTTATAAAGGATCAAAAAAAAAGTAAAAGAGTCCAATATTTGCCTTTGAAAGTTTGCTTTTGTAAACAACTGTGATCAAAATGAGCTTTCAGGATGAAGTTATTAATTCTTTCATTCTGCTGAATCTTCATGGGGTTTTGAATCAGTGGTCTAGTGACTAATGGTTCCAACTCCCTGAACTATTTCACTCCTAGTATAAAGGAGACAGTATTTGTATCACCAGTCTCTGGGGAATGGGCATGAACTGAGTTTTAAGCTTATTCTCTGAAGATGATTCGGACTTATTATGCCTGGGTGGGGTTCCCATTTACAATTGCTCAGTAGCCCAGTGATGTGCTCAGCTGCAAGGAGGTTTCTGAGATTAAGGCTGCTGTTGTGAGTAGGTGTCTTTATTTTCAAAACATGTCCTGTTTGTATAATTTTTGAAAGGTTAGTGAATATGCAGAACAACTTGAAATGAGTCTAACTGGCCAGCTGGCCTAAAAGATTTATCACCAGGAGGTTCATTAGCATCTCTATTTCAGTATTGCATGCAGTTCCCTCATGTTGTTGCAACTACAAAAAAACCCACAGCCCGCTTGAGACTTAATTCCTCAAACAGATCTCACTGTAAGTGGCATTTAGTGACCTCAGCAAGCATATAGTTCAGATTTTTAAATGAATGTATAGTTTCCAGATAATGAAAAGCTTCATGATTTCTAGGACACATTGGCAACTACCTGTGTAAGTGCTTTGGAAAATTCTTTAAAGCACGTATCTATGTTGCAAAGCACCTAAATAGCTCTTCACTTAAGTAAATAACTTATCATACCCATATGAGCTACTATAAACTCCTGAAAATCAAAGGCAAAAGAAGCATTAAGGGCAGCATTTGAACAGGCTGTGAGTTAGAGACGCCTCTGCAAATCCAAGGGGTATAGAGCTGAGATACTTGGCAGAAGAGATTAGGCCATGGTGGCATAGTTAAATCTGGTACATCTCCACGCTTTCATCAGCTCATGGCTCGCTGTTCTCCTGGGGGCAGACAGCTCGTCACCTCAATTTAGGAGACAGCAAGGTGTCAGTAAGATTTGGCTCACTGAGACTGGCCCTCGTCGATTCAGTTCTTGCTTTGGGGACTCTGTGTTTAAATGCTCATTAAGAAGATTTTACACATTTTTTTCTCCGCTTCAGATCTATTACAGAATTACAATAGTTTAGGATCTAGTTCGCTAAATTAGTTACCATTTGTGAAGCTCTCCCTCCCCCCACCCCCACTTTTTTTCTACAGCTATTTAGACATGCCGTTTTCCTTCATTGGCAGCAGACATTCTAAGGTCCCAAATTAACAACATTTAAAATGTTTTGTCATCTCACATATCTCTGTGAGTTTCTTTTAGTCAGTTGGGTGTTGACAGAATTCTGTTAGAATTGGTCAAACCCTTGTTTCCTGATGTCATGTTTATTAGATGGTAATAATGGTATTTGGTGGTTTTGAACAAAGGCTGCTGAAGTCAGCAGAAAGAATCCAATCCCTCTGTGAAAATGAATATTCAGAAAATGGTGTCTTACCAAAGATGCATCATTAATTTGTTAGAAGTGGAGTCAACATGCATTAGCTGCTGTACGTAGGCCAAAACTGCTGTTTGAAATTTACCTGAACAATAAAGGGAAGAAGATCTAGCTGGAAAGTAAACCATTGAAAGTATTAGAGTGGGAGGACTCCTACCCATCTAAGTTATCTAAATGTTTTTCCCTAAATAAACACATTGAAAATTGCCAGGAAAAACACAGAGTAGGAATTTCAATCACAGCAAGCTATGAAAACAGTGGTAAAAACTTATTCTACTTGCAAGTCAGCACCAGTACCTTTCCTTCATTTTGGGTGACACAATGCTACAGTTTTTACCTGTAATAGACACTGTGCAGTGTTGGTAAAGGAAGTTTCCCTTCCCAGAAGGGCTGTGATGGAAATGAGTTTGGGCCCTGTCTGCTGACTGACATGGTTTTATGATCCGGTTATTAATATTTTTAGAGTGATGCCTCTGCCCGAATTAAGGTGCAAATGAGACCATATACCAAAGTCAGTAGTATGGGTTTTATTTAATAGTAAATGAGAGAGAGAGACAGAGAGAGAAAGAAAAAGAAATGGAAAAGAGGTGGGGCGAGAGAGAGAGTGACAGAGACAGAATATGTAGAAAATATCAGCACTCTGTGGATCCCAATGGTGTCCCATTGATCCTCTCCATCTGGTCTTCTTGGTGGTGAGGGTCACCCAAAAAACACAGAGTCTCATGGATTAATATATATTTAAACCAGGTGGGAACACCGGGGTACCTCCCCTGGAGTGGGGGCAAGTTTGACACAATCTCTTGCAACAGTCTCTGCATCTGTTGCATCACTTTGCATCACACGCAGTGCTCAGGTGCAAGGTTTCAGGAATGAGTCTGGGGAGTGCTTCAGGGGTCTTTGATGGTTTATGACACTCCCTCAGCTGCTCCTCACATGAATGTCCCGTGAATGTGGCCTTTCGGGGGTGGGGGTTTTACAGCTGAACCAGTTTGTGTAATGAAGGATGGGTGTTCACTGCCTCTGAGCAGAGGTACACCCAAAACTCTCCTCCTTCCCCCTTGGCTGGTGAGGAGGAGTCTGTGCAAACCTGGTCTCAGCAGATGAGCCAGCCTATGGGCTATGGCCTCCCCCACTCCAAATCCATCCAGAGCTGATTTTCAGGACAGCTGTTGGGTTTGGCTTGTGCATACATTCTTCTCCCTCAGCCTTGTTTATTTCTCCCTAGACCTGAGATAATTGAACAATGGTGTCCCCTTTATCTCAGGTTCCCTTTGGCTTAACTCACAGTCCAAAGCTCTACTCAGAAGACATCTTCAGAGAGGGCTGACTTTTGGTGGTCGCAGCTTCTTTATACAGTTTTGCCATCATGAGCAAAAGGCCTTCATAACATAGTTTAAGCAATTAACCATAACATTTCAGTGTCTGACATGGTGACAGCAGCACCAGCCAAATGGCACTGAGTCTGTTGAAGCTGGCTCTGTGGAGAAAGCCCATCTCCCTCCTTCTCCTTCATATTTCACACCAGCCTATATAACACATGCTCCTTTCCCTATCTCCACAATGTGCCTGGACACGGAGACAACCCTTAATGCAGGAAAGTTCCTCTCCAAATCCCTGTGGGTACTGATGGTGCAATGGTGTGTAACTCCTCTGTGTGCCACATGCCTCTGTCCCTTCGGTTAAGAGGATGGAGAGAGGTAACTCATGGTACTTTTTGCCACTGCTGAGACACAGCAGATACTCTAAGATTTATGTGGGCAAAATCTGCCCCCTGCCTTGATTTTGCCTCGGATGAGGTAGCAGTGGGGTTCACACTAGTCCTTTGCAAGTACCTGCACAAGAGATATTTTCTTGGTGAAAAAAGGGACTGTGTGGGAGATGGAAGAATTTCTCAGGATGAATTTTGTTTGCAGCAACATGTTGGTTCAATCCTGCCTAAGTGAACAATAATAAAGCAGATCAAAAGGAAGCCCAAAGCAATGGAACAACTTATTTCAAAGTCTGAAGTTCAGTCCTTATTTAAATATAGATTTATTTTTCTTAAGGTGAAGATAACTGACTGTGGGATCTTTTAATAAACAAGTCATGTATTCTCCATTACCCATAGTTTCAAAATGAGGATGTGAGGTCTTTCTAAAAGCCATTCTAGCTACATAAACATTGAATCTATAATCAAATTTGGAAGAGTATTACAAAACCTCTCTGTGGGGCTCTCAAAAACTACAGGTCTGTTATTTATGCAGTGTCACACAGATACAGTTGTGAAGGAGAGGACAAACTTTGAATACCAGCTCTGGCTGATGTTTTCAGTGCTAACCTACATATCCTGATGGGATCACTTGCATTTTAGACAAGTACACCCCGAAAGAAATTACTGAAACCACTCTCAGAGGGCAAATTCTATAAATTAAACACATAGCCATATACACAAAAAGAGTTTTTCATAGTAATGCATCTTGCCTGTACTTAAAGTACCTGCTTATGACAGTATGCTCTCGTTTAATTTAGTAAAACAGGGCATTTATCAAAAATTTTATCAGAAACGTGTTTGTCTTTCTAGGTGAAAATAATGTTAACATATTTTGACTTATATACAGTATATATAGCACATGCTTTAGACCTCAGGAATAGAGAGGAGCAGCAGCTTTGTGTATGGGCACAAAAGCTGACATTCCACTATCAAGTTTGCTTGAAATTGCTAATTTCTTCTAAATGTTGATGTTTCAGCTCATTGAATATTATTTTGTTTTGTAAGTAATCTGTTGGAATTATGAGAACTCTCTGAAGAACAAAATAATGTTCAATGTGAAAAGAGGGGTATAACTTGGACTCTCTTGCAAAAACAAATTTTGAACTTTGGATCCCGAAACTTGATCTACCTAGCCATGATCTACCCCCAGCTTTCCTAGAGCTGTAGGATTTACACCTGTTAAAGATTTGGAGGAGAATCTCTTAATTATTATCATTATTTAATGTCAAAACTATTTCCATTTTGGCATAATCAAACACCTCAGTTCTATTGACTTGTCTTTCTATATAACTAAACCATCTTTTTTCCCCCAGAGTACTCACTGCTTCACTTTTTCAGAAAGTTCCTAGGAGTTGCTGTTGACAGTTGATGTTTACACTATTTTTCTGATGATTTTACAGTCAGTTTAATTGCCGTTGAAAACAAACCATCAGCTATATGCATGTTGGTCAGGTCTCATCTTTTTTAAAGTCTCATTTTTACTGTAGCATTTACAAATCCAGGCTACCTATCACAGAGATGGGTTTAAAATTATTCCGTTTACTAGTTCTTCTATAATTTAAAATACTAATATTTATTTTGTCTATTCATGTGATACAGTTCCACATGAATTAGTTTAACTGAGCTAATGTATAATTAGTGTTTCTGTCCACCCCCATGTTTGCTACCTTAACCAGATGGGAATTCTGCTCTTACTTTCCAGAGTAAGAAGAGATACTTTCCAGAGTTCCAGAAAAAGAAGAGATTATCAGTGTTCGAACTATTTTATTAGTTTATGTATTCTTTAGAAATTCCACTCATTTGTAAATCAGAATTCCAGAATCCCTTTTGTTTTTTAAATACTTTAATTCCTAAGTTTTCCACACTCAAAGGTATTTTGGTTTGTTTTGTATGTGTAAAATGTAATAGTCTTTCCTAAGTGTAGGACATCTTCCTGAAGCAGAACACTTTATTTCAGCAGTTACGAGGATTTGTGTTTCTAAGGCATTCAAGACGTTACTAGTTCAGAGCTGGGATTTTGTCTGCCTAAGAATTCACAAGGAGAAGAAAGCAAATGACAGATGTATGACCAAATTGTTTATGGTAAGGGATTTCCAAGAAAGGTAAATTCGTTGCAAACATGAATATTTGCCTGGTGAACCTGCATACTTATTCGGTGGACCAAACCACTTGCTTATATACATTCGAATTATAATCTGCTCTGTAGGAACCTGTGGTGCTATTTTATAATTTTTCAAATGAGCTTGGTACCACAAAATGCTGGTTTATTTTCAACATTTTGAAAGTTTTTAGCTTTTAGCTAAACTGTCCTTGTACTGCCCTTGTGTTCACAGCAGCTTGTTTCCCCTTAGGATGGGAGAGTGAGAGCTGGCGTAATGACTGATCTTATTCCCTCTATCTTTTACTTCCTCTACCTCAAGTATCTAAACTGCTATCAACAATTAAAGGGAATTTGCAATTCCCTGGATAATGTAAGCATTTGTAGCTAGTAATTACAGAGACTTTTCACTCTCCTGGCCCTGAAGAAAATGAGCTGCTGAGAACTAATAAATACTGTTTCTAATGCCTTGTGGTATCCTTCCAACTGCTAATTCCCTTTTAACTGTTTTTCTGATACTTCCCCACAATGACGATCTACAAAATATCAATAGTGTTAGGTGTCAATGAAGTAAGTGAGGTCTCTCTGTCAAACAAATTGTTCTCTCTTAATAAACAAAAGGAGCATAATTCTCAGACCTGAGGGAGTGTGACTTCCAACAGAGAGGCAGAGAAGGATTTGCTATTTCTGCCTTGAAATGTTTCAAGGATGATTCTAAGTCCTTGTACATCTTAGAGTATCTTGCTCTAGACAAATTACCAGTCAGTGAAAGCAGCTTCAGTGCCTGAAGTAGCAGCCGAGCAAGACCAAGGCACTGCACGGAAGCTAGAGATAGGACCCATCATTCTTGGCATTGTGTCAAAACACAGAGTTCTAATTTATTCAGAGATTAATCTCTACCTCCAGCAGAAATCAAACTGCTACAGCTGAGCATGACCACTGGTTATTAGGGCAGACCAGCATACATTTCACATCTGAATACTCACATCCATGCCTTCAGAAGTAAAAAAATTGTCCAATTTCCCCCTTGTTGGGCTACCATTAACTTGTCAGCAGGCTTTGGAAAGTGAATTCCCAAAGCTCCGCATGGTCTTATGTGCCACCCTTGGGAGTCCGGAGGCAAAGCTGCACTTAATACTGACTCCAGTTGTCCTTTTCCATAGAGGTAAATATGCTGCAGAGGGCAGAGTGGAAACCTTTTAGCAGCCAATGAGAGATAGTGCTTATTGAAGCAATTGCTTTAAAATATTCCCAGACAGGAAAATTCTCGGAGCTGCAACATGCACCTGGTCGGACTCTGAGCTGAAGGTGGGAAACCTTCTCTGGCATCAGTAGCCAGGGACTATGTGACCACAAGGTTTCCCAGTGTGTGAGAGTGAAAGACAATAATGATGGTGGACAAAGGACCTGTGAAAAATCACCAAACTCTCAACTCTCAGGTAAAACCACTATTACTTTCGAGTGTATGCAATGTGTTACATTCTTGAGAGTTTGAAAGGAGCTTAAAACTGTTCTTTGAGGTAGACTCCTCTGAACATCTCAAAATCTGTTATCACAGAAGCCAATTAATATTTTATTTTAAATTTAGATTTATTAAGTGGCTTATTGGAATTAAATATACAGTATTTTTTCAGACTAGTTGCTATGATTGGGGTTTTGAGATGGAGTATTCTGACTCACACCATAGAAATAACACTTTTATAATAAATATTAATTTTATAATTTTTTCTTCAAAACTAAGAAAAATCAGCAGGTATTTATTTCAGGGAGGGAAAAAAACAAAGCAAATGATGAACAGGTGTGTTATTTAAGGCCTTTATTGTAGGAAGGGGGGAAAATGGATCAGCATCTTGGTAAATTGCAAGGACCTGTAGGGAGTTACATTCTCCACTGCCACAAAGGTAGTTCATTCACTTGTGATTGAACTTTTGTTCATATTGAGAATATTTCTAATTCCTTATTTTGGTCACTAATTCACTAAATTTTAGGATATTTACTTTTAGTTGGTGGTTTCAAGGTTTTTAGCCTCATTACTATGAAAAACTAGTTACTAGGGTGTTACCCATCATCTGTGAGTACATCCATCTGCAGGTTCTCTTCTACATGGAACTTGATTTTTAATTTGCTACTTGATCTTGATAAACTTACTACTCTTCTGGTTTAATATAATTAATTTTGTTATCCCCTAGTTGCCCATTTATGCAGGTCAAGATCTCTAGGCCTATTAACGCAAATTTCGGTTTTAACACTCATTAGCTCACAGCTTGCACTGAGAACATGCTGCATCATTGGTGTACTTTCAGATGTTAACCAGATATCACACTGGAATATTGACAGCTATTTACTCATTAAATCCAAAGAAAAGGAGAGGAAGAAGCTAGTGATGAAGAGATAGAAAACCTTCTAAGAGTGATTGCTCATATTAACTAAAAAATCTTAGTAAAGGTTTAATCTAGCCAATAAGTAAGGCATCATATTGAACCCAGTTTGGCGCATATATTTTTCAAGAGAGAGGCAAAATATTTGAAAGAACAATGAATTCAGACTTTGTAAGATGTTGAGGAATGTGGTGTGTTGACCCTGTCTGGACATCAGGTTCACTCCAAGTTGCTCTATCACTCCCCTTCTTAGATGGACAGGGGTCAGAAATACAACAGGTTCATGGGAGGGCAGGGAGACCAATTACTGTAATGGGCAGAACAGACTCAGCTTGGGGAAATTAATCAAATTTCTCACATAAAATCAGAGTAGGATAATGAGAGATAAAACCAGATCTTAAAACACTTTTCTCTCACCCCTCCCTTCTTCCAGGGATTGACCTTGCTTTGAGATTCTCTACATCATCCCAGTGATTTGCACAGGGGGACAGGGAACAGGAGTTGCAGTCACTTCATCAAACACTGTCTCTGCTGCTCCTTCCTCCTCCATTTCTTCCCCTGGAACCCCTATGGGGTTCCATCCACAAGAGACAGTCCTCCTTGAACTTTTCCACTGTGGGACCTTCCCTATGGGCTGCAGCTCTTTATGAACTGCAGTAGTATAGGTTCTTTCTATGGGGTGTAGTCCTTTACTATTGCATCAGCGTGGATCCCCCGTGGGGTCACAAGTCTGGCCAGCAAACCTGCTCCAGCACGGGCTTCTTTCTCCATGGGTCCACAGGTCCTGCCAGGATCATGTTCCAGCACTGGCTTCCCATGGTGGGGGGAGGCTTCCTGTATTTCCCAGTGCAACATCATTCAGGTATATCCACCTGCTCGCCAGAGCAAGTCCTCCTCAGGTAGCAGGTGCTGCAGGGGCACAGCTGCTTCACCATGGTCTTCACCACGGGCTGCAGGGGAATCTCAGCTAGGGCACCTGGGCCATGTCCTCCCCTCCGTCTTTCTGCACTTACCTTGGTGTCTGCAGGGCTCTTCCTCTCACATGTATTCCAGCTGCAGCTGTGCAGTTGTTTCCCACCCCCTGTTATCCTAGAGGCACTGCCCTCACTGCTGATGTGCTCAGCCTTGGCTGGCAGCAGATCTGTCTTGGAGCCTGAGATGGCACTGACTCTATCAGACAGTAGGGTGGCTACTGGCATATTATAGAAGATACGCAGCAGCACCACCTCTGCCTCCCCAGTCCCCTACCCCTCTACGCTCCCCACTACTGAGACCTTGGCATGCGAGTGCGGTACGTGGGGGAAAAGTCAATAATAATGTGGGGATGTTTAGCCTGTTGAAAGCACTATGGAGTGATGTGGTAACAAACTTCTACTTGTATGAGGCTGATGGAAAGAAGGGCTTTTCTGTGCTCTGTCCCCTTGAGATGAATCTCAAGCAAGAGAGGTTCAGGTGGGTATTAGAATGAATTTGCCAAGGCCCTGAAATACTAGAATGGAAGGGTATGAATCTTTATCACTACAAGATTTTAAGAGCAGGCTGGACAGACTGGTCAGGTGTGATAGATAATTTATTCTGGCTGAGGTCATAGACACTTTCTAAATGTCCGAGACTTCTTTCAACTCTATGATTAGCTGTTTCTGTCACAACTGATGCTGTACTGTTTCCTTGGGTTTTCATACATGCAGGCAAAATTTACCTTTAGAGCCTGCCCTGGTTTGGGCTGGACTGCCTTTTCTTCTTAGTAGCTGGTACAGTGCTGGGGTTTTTGGATTTAGTATGAAAATAATGCTGATAACACAATGATGTTTTGGTTGTTGCTAAGAAATGTTTATCCTGAGTCAAGGATTTTTTAGTGTCTCATGCTCTGCTAGTGAGGAGCTGCACAGAAAGCTGGCACAGAGTGTACCCAGGACAGGATGTCCCAAACTGGCCAAAGGGATATTCCACACCACAGAGCATCACACACAGTATATAAACTGGGGGAGTTGGCTGGAAGAGGCTGATTGCTGTTCGAGGGCAGGCTGGGTCAGTGAGTGGTGGGCAACTGTGTTGTGTAGCACTTGTTTCTCTTGGAGTCTGTTGCTCTCTCTCCCTGTCTTTATAATTGCAGTCTTACAAATTATAATATTATTGGCATATGATTATTAACAACAACAACATTTTGTTTCAATTATTAAATTGCTCTTGCCTTAATCCCTAAGGTTTACCTTTTCTTTCTGATTCTCCTCCCCATGAGGGTGGGGGAAGTGAGTGAGTGGCTGCATGGTACTTAATTGCTTAATTTATTCCAGTGAACCTTTAAAACTAGAACTTACTTTAGGGGGTGTTAAATGCCTCACAATTAACCTTACTGGCTTTGGTGAAAATAAAACAGGAGCATTTCTTAAAGAGAAATTAATGTTAATAGAATATTAGCTACGGAATCTAAGTCAAATCACAGCACTGTTTGGCCTCGTAATTAATTTAACTGCCTTACAGTAGGATCATTTTTTTCCAAGGCTCTTACATTATTCTAATTCTTATGATAAATCCTCAATTACAATTGTAATTACAGGATAATTTACATTTTACTTAAGAAAATCATTTAAGTGCGATCAATGTAAGTATAGGCAATTCAGAAATGCAAGCAATTATTTAAGATGCCAGTGTGTTAAATAAGCATCTGTCTTGATTTGGACAGTATGTCAATTAAAACTTAGCCCAAGTATTACTTAGTAAAAGTTACAACATTGGTTTTAATTCTGTCAGATGTGGTAAGTAAAGGGAGTAAGTTCACCTCTGCTTTAGGCTTTCAGAAACCTGAATGGCTCAGGAGTGGGGATACATGAATGTATTCTCCTTGGACTGAAAATAAAGATACCATTCCATGCCATGACTGAGGGAAGGGGTGGCAGTGGAAATGAAATCTGTCATCACAAGGTGATTTATTTCTCAGTGAAGCAGGAAACCTTCCTGGCCCACAGAGCTGCCATATAATTTGCACCTGATTGAGCCAGCAAGGATGAAACCAGACAAAAATCACTAAAATATGTTTGCATAAGAAGAAAGAACTAAAAAGTGCTTGCAATACTTGAGTGAAACCTTAAAACTACCAGTAATAAGCACTGTTTGTCTATTGCCATGGTAATACAATGACATTCCCGCCTCTGTGCTGCCATTTTCCATTATGGCAACTGTAATGTCACGAACACCCTTTTATTTTGCAGGCAAAATAGAAAAAGGAAAGGGAGTGAAACATGTAGCACTACTGTTCACATGCTTCTATGCTAAAGGCATGTGCAAAAATATGCATTGCATCCTAATTTTGGCTTTTTAAATAAAGTGTAAAGCTGTTCTCTATAAATAGAAAAAATTAAATAGGTGGAAAAAATTAATGAAGAACAAGATATTTTGCTCACTCCATCAAAAAGAAAAAAAAAAGAAATTAAGAAAACACTCAGCTTCCTCTTGGCTTCTGTGGCCTATTTGAAGTACTGGAGTGCAGGTTTCCTTGGAAATTCTCAGACGTGCAGATGCTAGAGGTGGAAAAGACTTACGAGATCACCTAAAACATTACTTCACCAGCACAAAAAAATTTTGTATTGTCAGGATTTTTTCCTAGAGAAAGTTATATTCATAGTTAGCTGTCTTCCTTCCTCAGGTTAGACCTAAAGTTAATCTCTAAACAGGTGTTTATCTCTTTGAAGTTGCGGTAGAGGACACCTTCTCTCCAAAGCTAAGATGTACTCCAGACACTTCTTATAAAGATGATTTTCTGATTTCAATAACTATATTTGAACAAAACTTCCCCTTTTGAACAAGTAGATTTTGGGGGAGAATTTTTCTTTTTTATACAGAAACTATCTATAAAGAAATTTTATAACTAATCGTCACTTTAGCTTTTGTATATAACAGGTAAATTCACTTATGTAAATTAGTACATGTTCACTAAACTCAGTCAATCATTTTCTATCTGCAGCACTGGAATATGCTGAAAACTGCCTGTTTACTAAAAACATTCAATCACATTTTTTTTTCAGTGGGCTTCCAGCAGCTTTCAAGTTGCTAGCCTAACGGAAAATGTATGGATGATAACTAAGGAGGTGATGTTTCTTCTGCTGTTCTCATCCTCAGAGAATATCTCCTTCCCAAATGTTTTTGTTTCCTGTATGTAAAATGCAGATAATGGTAATCCTTTGTAAAGAGCTTTGAAATCTGTATTTGAAACATGCTGTTCATAGCAATAGCCTACAGGCTATTACTACTTTCAAACAGACTGCCACCCTGATAGGGTAGAGGAGGTGGTGTTAATCCTCGAGACTGTAGAACAAGGCTTCATTCAGACTTGGCTCCCCCACACACCAGCCTTTCTTTTTGTGCGAAGATCATCTCTTTTTCTTTGAGGAGGCACAGTCTGAGATACTGAGCAGTGAGAGAGCCAATCTGGTTCTCAGTTTAGTGGTGCTAACAATAAATACTGTGATTGTTTTAAAAATAATTATACTGACCTTTAAGAGGGCTGCCAGAATCTGGGCTGGGCTTTTTCAACGAATGTACTCAATAAAGGACATGACAAAAAGGTTGCATTTCCTCTCTACCCACAACCAACATATAAACTGATTATACATTAAAGACAGAATAATGTCATTTATCATCAATGCATTAATACAATTACATTGTGCACTTGAAATAAATTTGCCCACTTTTACTGTAATTTCACTGTAATTGGCAAGAATATGCTGGCTCTTGTCTATAAAAATCATTGTCTTTTCTTCTCTTGCTAATGTTTCTGAGGGAGGAATGTGGGGGGTCCTTAAGTCTGAGCAAGATATTGATGTTATTCCATAAGCCTCTGAATGAACAGCAGTGATTCTTTGCTCCATGAGTGTTTACAGTTTTATTTGATTGTTTTTTTCAGAGGGAAAGTGATTTTATCTATCTCTAAGTTGAACACATCTGAGGTTCCAGACTCTTTATGGTCCATTTGGATATCAGAAAAGCTGAAGGAAGAATTAAACATTCACTTGGGTGCCTTTTTTTTTGCCTCTGTTATTCCCTGAGGACCACCTACTATACTGGCTGCCTGCAAGGTGCCATTTCAGGGGGGTATAATGGATTGAAACAGAATCACTTAACCTTCCACAGGTTTTCTCTTTTTTTTGATGATGGGATATTAGGGAGAGATTGCTGTAGAAATTGCTGTTTGAGTCTTTCTGCTTTTGATATTCCTTCCCTGCAAAGTAGAACTGTGCAGCAGTGCTGCAGGAGGAGGAGGATGGTGCCCAGTAGGCCTAATGTGAATTCAAAAGTATACATGAAAGCTTAAAATAGATCCTTCTTCTCCCCTGCCCAGCCAACTCTGTTTTAATTGTGTTCCTTAAATGACTGGAGAACTGGTTATGGATGGAGAGGACTCTCCCACACCTCCAGTGGCAAACTGTGCACACAAGGGAGATGGTGCTGCCATCTCAGCTTTTCTAGGTTCCCCCTGGACGCCAGTGGTCCAGGAAAACCTAATGTAATGGCAGAAAGGTGGTAGAGGTGGAATGGTATGAAGTTCTAGAAAGCAGGGCTTGATTCTTATCCTGCAATTTTGGAAAAGGCTTAAAAAACCTCCTCTGGCCTAGCCAAAATGTAAACTAGCAGTGTACTTTGTTTCTGAGGTCTGGACTCATGCTTTGTGACAGGTCAACACTTTTGATTATGCAATATAATTACTGGTTGTAAAATCTGTGGAAAACAGAAAAGGACTGCTTGCTATAAATAGCTGTGTCACTTTCCATGTGCTGAGATGTATTGATAAAATAGCAGCCTATGCTATTTTGTTTTCATTTATTCTCATCTCTGTGAGTCCAGTGAGTGCTATTCACTTTAGAGTTGGTTGGAGTTTTTTTCCCCTCTTTCTTGTTTCTACCCTGGCCTGCAGGTTTAGGAAAAGAAGTGCTCCTTATTGAATTTCATACCACAGCACTTTTCACTAGTGATTTATTTGAGACCAGTTTTTCAATTTGTGGTCGATATAGGATGTAAGAAAATTATATGTACAATGGTTGTGTTTAGATAAAAACCACAAATCCAAAAACACACTCATATACAAAGCGGAGCAGAACTGTAAAAAAATTTCTCCAGACATTTGCAGGGCAAGAAACTGGCTATATATTATTTTATGCTGAACCTACCTTGAAACATCCTTTTCCTTTGCTGGGAAGAAGGGCAGGCAGAGTGAAAAGGTAATGTTACTTGGTTTTAATACAAAAATGTTTTTCTGCTCTAAGATCCATTTCTGAATTTAAACACATGGAATTGCAACATCTCTCATATTTCTATACCAAACTGTCAGGCAAAATTTATCAGAACAGAACAATAGATTTTGGGACTGAGTTGTTTTCCTTCTGCCTCCTAATGCTGTATTTGTTTTCAATGAAATTGCATGGAAAGAAAAATTCTTACAGAAAAATGTTCACACAGTATACTCAGTGGTGGTAGAGACTTTGGGCTCCAATGTAATCCTGCCCTTTTCCCTGAATCCTGTAAAAATTTGTAGAGTTTTGAAAGACAGTCTGTGTAAGGGTGCTATACATTTAAAGTAAAGGTACTGAAAAGATAAGGTTCCTACACCTTTATTTTAATGTAAAGGGCCACAAAGACGATCAGAAGGCTGGAGCCTCTGATCTTCTTGTTCTATGGAGACAGGCTGAGAGAGCTGGGGTGTTCAGCCTGGAGAAGAAAGGCTCCACGGAGACTTCACTGCCACCTTTCAGAACGTAAAGGGGGCTTATTAAAGATAGAAGCAACCTTTTACATGGGCAAATGTTGGTACAACAAGGGGAATGTTTTTAAACTAAAAGAGGGTAGATTCAGGTTAGATATTAGGCAGAAATTCTTTACTGTGAGGGTGGTGAGGCACTGGCACAAATTGCCCAGAGAAGCTGTGGATGGCTCCATCCTTGCAATTGTTCAAGGTTTGAGCAGCCTGGTCTAGTGGAAGGTATCCCTGCCCATGGTGGAGGCATTGGAACTAGATAGTCTTTAAGGTCCCTTCCAAGCCAAGCCATTCTATTCTAGGAAAAAAATTAAAAGCATGGCTTTTCACTTAGCCCAAATTAATTTGTCATTCTAATCTCAGGCACCCTTTTGTTAAATCAACCAGCAGTTTATAGAGTCAGACATTCTTAGTATTCTAAATTGTGCCCCACGGAGACCATATTCCGTTTAGCTTATACTCAGTGGAGAGCCAACAGCATTTATTACAAAGTCTGAACAGCAGGATGATCATTTACAGTTTGGGAGATTCTGATGTAACCCTTTTACATCTTGAGATAAAAAATACCAGCAACATATCTACACAGAAACTAAAGATCACTCTTTCTTTGGACCTCATAATTTTGTAACAGAATAAATTACATAGGACTGATTACAAAGAAATTGAAAAAATACATAAACTAGCAGCAATTTGGATAGGCTTCACCCCAGACTTAGTGTTTCAAATATGGACTAAGTTTCCGTACACGCATGTGTGCCTACATACACAAAACATTACAAACATTCTTATTTTTTTAGTGTTTCCTACAGAACTTATTATGCTTTTCAAAAGCAGAATGAGACATGGAAAAATATTTGCAGAACTGAGGAAATCACTCCCAATTCTCACACAAGTTAATTGATGTAACATGACAGTAGACAACAGAGATGTTCTTTCCTATTAAGTAAAAATACAGCTTATGTCAATTAAATAATTGACCAGGTGCCTCTAACAAACAGGTATATATCAGGGGAAATGTCATGTCAAGAACATTCAGTTTGAATTAGTAAAAGCTTAGAAACAACTGAGGTAACAGAAAATGCAATGATATTAAAATGAAGTTATTACAGCTCTAGAAAACACCTTTAATTGCTCAGATTCAATTTTACATTTTCCAGGAGAAGAACAGAAGAGCATGTACTAATATTTATGAAGACCTATGAGCACTAAACTGCTCGTCCTAAAATAAAGTGCATTCAGATGTAAGATTTTGCATTAATCAACTATAAGGAGAAGATACAGCTGGGACTTTCAGATCACAGCTCAGATTCTCTTCTAAAATGCAGTTCACCTCTTATTCCTCAGTGCATAAGGCAGCCATTTTTGAAAGAGAGATTTGTTCTACTGCTAAATTTTATTTTAAATATTATAGGCAAACTCTTTACATGAAGTTTTTAATAATACATTAAGGAATTGTTCATTTGTTTTCTGCTAGTCCTTCTGAATCAGATTCCTATTTACTTTCCTGAATAACTCACATTCATTTTCCAGGAATACAAATATTCAACAGAAGAAAGATGAATTACTTATATTTTCCTATAAACAGGGTCATAATTTTAAAAATAATTGCCAAAGAGTCAATTGATTTGAACATGAGGCTATCCCAATCCTGTTTAGAAATGTGGATTTTAAAATTATAGAATTTATATCTGTAGTCACATTAGCTTATCGATCCTCTATCAGCTGGGATGCTTTGTCTGCCACTCCAAGTATTAAGCACCACTCTGAGTTGGAAGTGAGCTAGGAAATGACACTTCAGGAATAGTCTGAACTTTTCTCCTTCTCTTTCATCTGAAACAAAACCAAAAAAAACCCAAAGAAACAAACAAACAGCATTGTTTTGGAAAGTTCCTGCAGTTCTTACTCTGCTGAGACAGGCCTGGATAGGGTATGGCACAGCCAAGTACTTCCTGGTTGGCTCTGACTTACTGAGCTATGGCAATTCATGTTCCTTGTTATTGCACCAGCGCATTTCTGTTACACATCATTCTGTCTTTAGCTTAACATCTGATGACAACTGGCAACAAGGCAAGTAGGAAGAAGCTACTTGAATTATAGATACTCTATTAAATGCAAAAAATGTTATGTTCTCTGTTGAACTGTCCTGTTGCTGCATTGTGCACTCAAAGCCAGGAAATGTCCAAGTTCAGTGGCCTTTACTCTGCCCTCTGATGTATATGTATTACAATTATCCTTAATTACATGATTTCAACAATTTCTCATATAATAGAATGCCAAAACATCCCATAGTTTTAAATTTTAGCTACAAAACCAAAGCTTGCTGCAGTACTCCTCTTTTTCCTTCTTCTGTAGAAATTAAATGGTCATGACATTTCTAATGCTCTAAATACTGTTAAAAAAGCCTCAGTAGAAAAATACAATTAAGGTAAATATTCATAGCAAATACCACATATATATGTGAAATAAACATCTTGTCAGATTAAATTCTCCTTTTGTAATTTATATTTTAGACAGCTTTTTTTTAATTTTTAACAAATATGCTTAGGAATGTGAAAGAAGATCTTGTTTTCTTGAAGTGTCTCTGTATAAAAATGTTGTAATAAAAGCTGGATTTTTTTGAGTGTTATTACCATTATGTTATTACTGTAATTACTGTATTTCCTAATCTCTAACATTTTTTTTACATTTTCATATTTCGAACATGCATTAAACAAAGGGAGTCCTACTCTCCTTTAGTGAGGTGAAGTAAAGCACAAAGACATAGGTCTCTAAGTGTCTTTAGTACTCACACTGCCTTCTGCACTGCTGTTGCTGACATAGCTGGAGCTCGGGAACACCTACACAGGTTGCCTTCAAGACCTAGATGTGGTGGGCACTGGTAGTGGGGAAAGCACACCGGGCTGTGCAAGTGGTCAGAGAAGAATCCTCTCTCAGGTGTTAGTCCACACTGAAGTCACTGCCACTGGGACCACGCGAGTGGGCCATGCTTTGTTCTCTGATAGCTCGTACACTCCAGGCTGCTGGAGAGCCACTAGGAGAGCCCACCTTGTCTAGTGGCGTGACCACTTGACATAGATAAATCTATTTTATCTTACACAAACTATTCAAAGCTCAGCAAAATCCTAAACTTTCAGCTCCATTTGCAGTCAGTTGGTACCACTGCAGGCACCAGGAGTACAAGGTCAGTTAGTACCATGGCTGCCCCTCTTAGAAATCTCTTTTAGGACAAAATACATCTCTCTCTGGAGATGCACACCTTTTTTTTGCACTGCTGGGAAGGAACCTTGATATCTGATATAGATTGGATACTTTGAAGCATCTGAAGGTAAACAAGATCAGTCTAGTTCAAAGAGTCTTGCCCAGAGTTATGTTGTGAACCTAAGGATGATCGGGATGCAAGACCAGAGATATCTTATCCAGACTGTTAACCTTAGCAATGGGACACTCTTGTTGCATGTGCTGCAAAGTTGAAACACTGAGCATTAAACACTAAAAAAACAGCCTTATCCTTTGCAGCCTACTAAAATGAACAGTTCAATTCTTGTGACCTTTTCAACTAAATAAAATATGATTTAGTAACATCCAACTGCATTACCTATAATGCTAGCCAGCATGCTTGACTGAAAATTATAGTGCATTGGCCAAGGGTGTGAGATTATTGAGATGATGGGACTTCATAAATCTTGTACATAGAGATATTCAACAGCTACTAAACTTGTGTGTAGTCATTAAATTATGAGATACCATCTTAGGGGCTACAACGGAATTTCAAAGTTGAATTTCATATTTTTTGTCCTTTAACTGACTGATTTTTTGTTATAGCTAGTAGATACTAAAATAAAAGGCTCAAAGAGTAGAAAACTTAGGTAGAGCTTGAAAGAGCATGAAGTTGTTCAGAATGCTGCTGCAGAATTTTTCCTTCCAAAAGTGTTCTTTACAATATTTACATGATTCGATGTCTCAATGAGGAGAACAAACTTGCTAAAGAAATTTTGTACCACAGAAGTGCGTCGGAATTGACTGGGAGTCAAAGAGAGATAGTTTTAGTTCTGTTGTGCTGTAGTAGTTTTATGCTATACTTTTTAATTAACTGCCAGAAATTGATCTGATTTGAGTACTGGAGTACTATGCTCTGTTGAGGAAAAATTTCTTGTGCTTGTGATTAAGATTTCCTTCTCTAGTGAAAATGAACTAAAATATTCTTAGTGTGCTTACAGCTGTTGAGAATTCTGTTTATTTTTGCTTTTTCCATCTGTGTTAATCACAACAGGAAAGTCTAGCTTGTAGTCTCAATACAGCAATGTATTGCTTGTAGTCTTAATACAGTCAATACACAAAATGCTTTTGAATAATGATGAAGTGAAATACAAAAAATGAAGGGAAAATGAATTTTACCTCTGGAAACAAAAAGACATTCTAAAGGGCAAGCTATTATTCTCATTCCAGCATGCTTCTGCTAAATTTATTTCTACCTAAGAAACCTTGTTCAAGGGTCACAATTCTAAATATAGATAAAACTCCACCTACTGCTCTTCCTAGAGAGTACTGAAAACCTCCTCCAGGCTCAATTTTGTGTTTACATCTCTTCCTGATTCTCTGGACATATAGATATTAATGATGTGTACAAATAGAATGAATCTAGCTCAACTACATATTTATCACTTCGAAATATTTTCTTGGTGGAATTTTTAAGCTCTGTTGAGGTGGGAATTGCAGAGCCAATACTAAACTCAACAAAATCAGTTTTTTATGAAAAAAAGGCCCTTTGCATGATTTTCATCATTGAGAACAGAAAGAAAGTAGAAACAAACTTACTTTTTCCTTTTTCTAATGCCACAGGTTCTCATCTATACATGATAACACAAACCCAATATGCCATAAACACATTGAAATGTTGTGGCCTTTACAGTTTTGCCAGCCTGAGGTAACAAAATGAGTTATTTAATCTCTTGTCTGGATCAGCCTCATTAGGAAAGACTGCGACATGTCTTCCTTATTCACAAATGGCAAGCAGAGACCTGATGTCTTGTTTCTCAAGGGCTCTTATTTGTGTGGCATATTGTTTTCTCAGAATAATCTCTGCCTTGATTATTTGTGCGATGTCAAACTCCCGTCTGAACACATACATTACTACCTTACTTTCATTGGTCATGTACACTGGACAAAGCCACCTTTGAAGACTACTCAGCTTCTGATTATATAAAGTCAAACTGCTTGTTACAGTTTTTTGGTGACATACCTGATTTCTTTATTGAGAGGCTCAATAACAGTTTCCTCGAAACTAATTAAGATGTATCTTAATGGCAGGCTTTGCTCTTCAGCTTAGGGTGATTAGATATAGTCAGTCATCCAATGTTCAGATCTTCAAATTATACAAATTTGTACCTTTCTCTCTGAAAAAGAGTGATGTGAATCTTAAATTTTGGTTATTACAAAATAACCAAAGATAGAGGTTGGTATTGAAAAAGATATCAGATAAAGTATCTTAAGAAACAAAACATCACCTGTCTTTTAGAATGTGAGTTAATAACACAGATCAAATCCCTAGCAGCGATAGATCTTGACAGGCCTTTCCTGCCAATTTATTATCTCAGAAAAATTGGCAACACATACACCTCTAAACTGAAATTATTAAGCAGAATACCACTCAACTCTTTGGATAACTGGAAGACACACTGTGAAAATGCCACAGGAAAACAAGTTTTGCTTCCCAAATTTGTGATGACTGTTAGCCAGATTTGTGGTTTGTTTTATTGGGGTAGATCATGGAGTTAATTATTACTCAGTGTAAGGATACCAGAAGGAGCCCTTAACTAATTATGTAGATGTATTATGATTAATAAATAATAACTGCAATTATTGAGGAATGGCTTAACCAATAAGGTCTTCAATAAATGTTTAATAGTTAAAATACATTATAAACAAAACCAGATGGAATTATAGCATATTGCCAAGTCCCACTTGTGCAGCATCGAGTATAGTGCCTTATTAGTTTTGAAAGTCCAAAAGAAATATATCTCAGATGTAAAGAAAAAGTAATTTGAAAGTATCTTCATTCTTTGTGGCTTTGTGTGACTATGTAGTGCCCACATTGCTCTAGAGCAGAAGTGCCTTTTTTTTGTGTCATTGATTGGTTTATTGAAATTATCCATATGCTTTAGAGAAGTTACCTTCCTTATTTCTTTTGTGTGCCAGATTCAGAATAAAACTCAATAGCAGAATAGGAATGATTATGCCTTGTGCTTATATTGAGCCTTTTAATAGCACGTATCTTTTAGATGAAGTCCATAGCTATTCTACTATTCACCGCTCCTGTACAAAATAGAAAGATCTATTCTATTTTCTTCGGAGCTGTGATTAATCTGGCCCTGTGCAGTTGATCTTGGTCTGGATTCCATGTTTTCAATGCACCACATTAAATGGGGTTTGGGACATTTTCAAATGAGATACAAACAGCCAACACTTGGATCAACTTCTTGAGTCTCTAGTTAGTTGTACTTAAAGTTGTGATCCATAAATGACTGAAATTATTCGGTGATTTTCCATTGACCAAATGGCTTTGAGGTTACCTTTCTCCCTAGAGTGTCCTGTGATCATGACATGGCTGATCATTGACAGCTCGGTAGCAGAGTTCTCAATGTTCTTTCTAAGTTAACGTAATTAACTCTTTCTCCAGTTCTTACTGACATTATTTTCCCTTTTTTGTGTTAGGTTCTGACCATCATTTCTGTCAGTTATAAGGTCGGCATTTAATCTATGAGAGTAATATTTGATCTTGATGATAAAGAAGTAAAAGAGGATTCAGTTTTATTCTGAGTCTTACCTGTTTTTTCCATGTAACATATCCAAATAGACTCAGACTTCTCCTTTAGAGGCAGAAAATTATTAGAATATGTATAATTTAATATATATGCACTGACACAACATCAATAGCCCAGTGACTAGGGTACTAGGCCCAGATTTCAGTCTAACTACTGATTCACCTAAGCTAGATTTTGCCTTTGCTTTTAAGAAAGCAGGAAAGGGTTACCCTTAACTTGAAATTACTTTTAGCCAAGATCTGAATAAGATCAAGGCAGTCTGTAATTATTACGAGTTAGAAACTTGACGGTATAGGCTGGCCTTGCTTCCCGCTTGCTTCCTTACTTCCAGCTCATCAAATAATAGAGCTTTGATGTTTATAATTGAAAAAATTATCTTTCCAGCAAGAAAAGAGGAATAGAGTAACTCGGCTCTGCTCTGTTAACCTCAGCAAAAGCAAGGAACTTGACGTGACTCCAGCCAAAGCACTTAAGGATCTTCTGAAGGAAGTAGCTACTCTCACTCCAACCACTCAGCCTTCCTATACTGGGAGGCTTTTATACCAGGGATAAAGGAATAACATCCTCCCGTTCTCTTTGTTTCCCAGCCAATTATCTTGATTGCACCCATTTTAGCAGTTACATCCAGCTGCACTCTTTTTCCTTGCAGGGCTCATGCCCCTTGTCCCAAAGGAAAGCCGGATCTTTTCTTAACAGCAGCAACAGACTGCTTTTCATCCTTTGTTCTCTCATTTTACCTTTCTTGCATTGGTAGTCTTGGATGAAATCCTGTCCTTCTGTCTAGGCGAAGATCAGAGTCTATTCTCTTCACCTAATTATGTATGAGTAAACTTTAGACAGGCCAGGGCCAAAAAAATATCATTTAACTCATGGCAGTGTTCAAGACTTCCCTGCTGTGTTTTTGTTTTGGGCTAACTGGCATCTTTCTAAACAGCTCTGAAGTTTGGCTTGGGAGCAAGTACAGGCAGAGGACCATTTCTGAAAATCAGCTTTTGTGGTACTTCTGTTTAAAAATACAAGCACAAACTGTTTTGGTCTACAAGTCTGCGCTGCAGGAGAGTGGTTGCAAATATGTTCAGTTTCCTGACATGGACTGACATGGTGAGGACATAAACTTGGTTCTGCTTTTGTAAATAAAGATAAAAGTACTTCCACACATAACACTTCCAGGAGCTTAACAGAAAATACTGTAAGGATGATGAAGCATTTATTTATGAAGCTGCCCATAGTGACATAAATATCCCAATTAGAGGCCAAAAATTACTGGATTTATATAACAGTATGGATTAGTAGTGCTATGCAGAGCATAGCATTGTTACAGAACAAAAAAAGGAACATATTCTATGACAATAAAAAAGACTATAAAAATAAGCCTGATAGAAAATAGCTGTTTGCTTGGCATAAAATTAGCCCATGGAACTAATTGTCAGAAGTTTAATTAAGACATTTTGCTCAGTACAATTCAAACATGATTAGGATTTATATGAGTAAATAACTAACTAGAACTAGGCTACCTTGGTTAAAATGTGGCTTTAAATCATCACAGAGTTAATAAGTAAGTTTATAAATAGTCCCTAAAGGCTTCTTACATCTTGTGCTACTGAATGTTTGCAGCTGATATGAGCACGAAGTGCCTTGGAAAGAGAGGTGAACTCCCAAACTAAAAAAACCCCAAGCAAACAACAGAATCATCTTTTGGATCTCTTAGTCTTATTTCTTAACAGTAGCAAAAGGATATAACCATTTTTGTACTGTCTTGTGGAAAATTGTGGAAGGCATGAAAATGCCTAATTTTGTTTACCTTTGAGTTGCAGACAGAGTAGGTGAGAGGTGAAGAAGAATGAAATGGGAAAAGGGTGGTATCCGAATGCAAATCCTCAGAGACTTGAGTTGCTTTGAAAATAATTTACTGAATCACTAAATGCAGGGATTAAGTATTGAATAGTAATGGTAAGTATTGTATACTAAAATTAAGAGCTAGTTTAAATATAAAACTACTTGTATTTCCTTCCTAGCTAGAAATTAATGTATTTTTGATCAGTATATTCAATGTATTTTGCAGAAAATTGATTATCATCTGAAGGACATTTTTGCAAAGCAGAACTTCTTAGTATATTAGTGATACTCTATTCTTTTTGCCAGCTTCCT
>VZTE01001812.1:955069-1028899 GCA_013397775.1 Eulacestoma nigropectus
AAAAAAAAAAAATCTGAATTAACTGAGACTGGAAGGCAATTTCTTTTCAGCAACTAGAAGTTTGGCTAAATGTTTGACTGATAGAATTAAAGAGAGAGTACAGAATACTCTGTCATGGAAAATAACAGAAATTATGTCTTCCCTTCTTTCTTATTTTTTAATGTAATTTTACAACTAGCTGAATTATCTTTTCCTTTTCTAAACTTTTTTCCTTCTTTTTCATTTTTCCCCTTTCTATTTTGTCTGTCACATTTTTATGCTCACTACCATACCTAACCCTTGCTCAATTTCCTCCCAGTCCGAATTTCTCTCTCTTTCTCTCTGTTTTGTAACTCTTCCCACTTCCCTCATGCAGAAAATAAAGGTTTTCTGTGACTCTCAAATTTTCTTCCTTGGAGGTGACAGTGATGTATGGTAAGCAGGACAGACTTTAGAAACTGACGTTTCTTCTGAGTAATTCCAGACAGACTAATCGGACACAGTGAGACCCTTATGGGTTAAGAGAGAAGGTAGTATCTCCGTCCACTAAGAGGATTTTAACTTGCAGAACAGATGGCGGGTACAAGCGGGCTCTCTCACTTCCATTTATGAGGCCCTGTGTGAAAATATGTGGAAATTTTTCTTGTGGTGCTTAGAGAAGCATTACAATCTTCTTGAGTGAAGTGGCAGAGTAATAAAATGCTGCCTAATACATGTATTATTTCTTTTTTGTAAAACATTTATCATTCCAATTCTTAAGAGATGATGAAACTAAAGTTCAAATACATAGAATCAAACAGCAAATGCTAATCTTAAAATTACAATTAAAATGGATTATAAATCTCTTCAGAGAAGTGCTCTAGAAAGGTAATTCATGATGTAACATCTGGATTTAAACTGTCAGTATTTGTCTGACATTTTTACAAACTATGCTGCATTTTACTAATTATGCTCATCAACTTATACATTTGCAACTGTACCTGCACCACATAATTGTAGAAACAGCAGCAAGAAACTAAACACATAGGTAGATGTATTCATTCCTGTTGCTAATGCATTCTTTGTATTACACTGTGACTTTATGGAAGACATTCTGTTTTCTGAGAGCAGTTTGTTGTCACTATATGACTTAAGGTGAAATCAATTAGTCTTACTGTCCCCACTAGGGAGCTTTTGTGATGTTAGCTATAGAATAATCCTTTCTGGTAGGAGCTGAGAAGTCAACAAGAATGCATAATATTGTCAAAACCATTTGTATACAATTTCAGAATATTTAGAATGGGAAAAAATGCCAAAACTGCACTTAAATAAATATGAGATTCCATATTGTGGCATAAAAACAATTAAAAATAATTTTCTTTTGTCAAATTTCTCCCTGTTTAGAATAAGAATGAAATCTGACTTCTCAAAACTTGATCTTTATGAAATTAAAAGATCCCCCAACAAGTAGATGTCTATTTCATAAGAAGCTACTCTACCACTGTATTATATCAATGGTCTGTGTTAACAACACACCTTTCATGAGTTTGGCATAAAGTGTCCTAGGTGTGCAAAATACTGTATAAAAAAAATCATAAACACATTCTCTGCCCCAAGTAGTTTATCTTCTAGTCTTGACACAGCATGCCTAAAACTGGGAGAGATGATACAGAATGTAATTCTAAACCAGAGTGTTACAAGTACCTTTTTTCCACAATCTTATTTTAAAAACCTGTAGTGTAAATGAGGGGATTGATGGAGAGGTCTGAGGAACAGGTTTTGAGAATTCCAGATGTGGGAGCAGTGTGGACGCTGGGCAGAGCCATAGGCAGTTTGGCAGGAGTTGTAATGTCAATGTGCGGCCCTCCTTTCCTGCAGGCTGGAGTGTATTCTGTGACATACTCTCCTCAAACTGAAGTCACTCCTTTTCTGCACAACACTTGACTCTTCAGCTGCATCTTGATGGACGTCAAAGTAAGAGAAGCTTGAAGTAAAATCTGATATGACACACACACGCAACACAACACACACACCAGTCGTTAAAAGTGATATAGAGGCATAAATGTGTCTGCCATAGAGCCATCCAAAACAGTCTCTGTGTTTGTGTCTTTTATCTTCCACAGTGCTTCCACATTAGTCCTGTTTTCAAGGTCACTGTGACATTTTCACAACTGTCACTCAAAGAAATAACACAGAAACTAGCTATGGTTACAACAGCTTTGGTAGCAATTCAGTTGCTTAAAGGAGCTAAAATCACCGGAAAGTTCAATTGGTGAATTTATCTTGTGATTCAGACATCATCTGAAGATAATGTTTCCTGGAATTGATGCATATCTGTGTATATGTTAAATCCAGCAGAGACTTTTTACTTTGAATAAGAGGGCAATCAACTAAGCACTTCACTTTCTCTATCTGATCTGTTATCTTAGACACTAAGTTAAGAGTTGGGAATTTTTTGAGAGGTAGTTTTTAAAATGTAAAACATTCTGGGGAATAAAATAAGTTGCTTTTCTCATTCATTTACTTTCTGAAATCTTATGAATTAAATAGCTGACATTCCATTGCTTGTCATTCATGAGACCTCAGTTAATATGGACTTTTCCCTATAGTTTTACTCAGTGGAAGATTTCTACATGAATAGTATTTAGTCACATGTAGATGTGCATATTATTAATAAACCTCAGTACCTTAGTTCACAAAGCTGATCCAACACTTCACTGAAGCCAGTCAGCCCAGGGCAAAACAATGAAAAACTGCACATGCTACAAATACTATCATGACACTATTTTAGATTCCCTTTATACTTCTGTGAATGACTTAATGAAGTGCAAAGAGAGAGAGGATCATTAACGAACTGGGAAATAGATTTCCCCACCTGTAAAATGGGGATAATCATTCTTACTTTTCCTGGAGAGTATTAATAGCAGCTAGGATAAATGTGCTCTGGTTTTGTAATTATTACTGCTAGAAGACAAGCAAAATGAAATGATTTATGATATGCTTTTAAATGGATGCCCAGACTATGGAACAAATACTTTTTAGGGCTGCCTGAGCATAGTTTGCACATTAATTAACTGGATTAAGATCTAATTTAATTAAATTCTCTTTGTATGGAAAAAGTCTTTTGGATGAATAATACTCTATCCATTTGTTTTTTGGTGATTTTTATTTAGTAGTCAAACAAAACTGAAAAGAGGAATAGTGAATTCAAAGTAAGAATGCTTGTGGGAGGAATACATGAAGTCAAATTAAATTGGTCTCTAGACCAATTCAAGATGTAAAATTAAGGTAATTTAGATCTGTTACCTAGGTGTTGTCTGAATTGTGAATGTTTATGTGCATATATCCATGTAGAAAACAGAGTGAACTCCTCAGTTTACGTTACTGTCAATCTCTCCTATAAACACTGGGTTGTTAAAATAAGGAAGATTTTGAGCAGAAAGATCCTAATTTCATAGACCTTCTAGATTTCATTGATCATGTAGAGGATTGTTCATGGGCTGGAAAAAGCTAGAGGATCTATACATTAAAGTTTATGTAATAAAATATGTATTGGTTGACCTTGATCTTGTAAATAATGTAATGTCTTTACTTGGCCTGTGCTTCAATGCAGCCCACTTTGGCCTTGGAATCTGTTTAACCATGGTATCTTGATAGTATGCCCAAAAAAATAACTCCCCTGAGAGGCAGAAGATCTCATGGAGTTCAGATGTGGCCGCATCCCCTTGGACACCAGGGACAGTCTGAGGAAGCTGGTGGGTCACTTCTGCATTAGGCAACCCCACATCCGCCTAACTTTCGACTCTCACTCTCTAATGATGTTTAGATGAGATGTGCTCTTAAGTGTTTCATGAGCAAAAAACATGCACTGCAACTGCTCACATTCATCATGGTATTCACCATGCATTGTTTACAACCTACTGTTAAACAGACAACCCGAGCATTTCTCAGGGTCTTAAAAGCTCCCTCAAAACACCTAAAAATGCTTTCAGGTTTCTCTGTTCCTTTCTAATATTTGAAGTGCCCTGTGAACGAAAAAGGGTGTGAATCTTCATTTTTCCTGACTGCAGTAGTCTTTGAAGTGTTCACATTCTCCTCTGAAATGTGTAAATTCCCTCCTCCACTGACTTCCCCTGCAGCTGAAAATATCCGGTATCTTCAGTGCCCTAAGACCTTACAGTCATAGGACCTGCTTACTCACTGTTTTATGTCAGCTCAGGTATTTAGATAGCTTTTAAAAGTCTTGTATGAGTATGAATCTGTGTGTATGCATATATATACATGCAGTCATAGGCGTAAGATGTTCTGTATTGCTTTCTTAATTTGGGATTTTGAAAAATAATCTTTAAATTGGTTTTTATTTTGGACCCACCCAGAAAATAAAATGATAATGCGTATGATCTAAAGAATTACAGGGGCATTTTGAAGAGCTTTTTTCACCATATAAGACCTGTGATTTACAGTGTTCTAATCACAAAGTGCATTTTCAAATTGTAGAAGGATTTAGGGGGAGATGAGAGGGATTGAAATAAAATGAAGCTGCAAAAATACAGTGTTTGACTTAGTTTAGGTAATTTCCCTACCATGTATGTTTGAAACATATCGTAATGATCAAATCCGAATAGCATTTGTGAATGTTATTATGTATTAATTCACCTCATAGTTGTTTGTATAATTATATTTACCAGCTTTGTAGTAAATTACATTAGGAGCAATCTAATGATTAAAATATACTTCCTAAAAATCACTGTTCATTAAGCTTAGTAAATATTCTGGATGTGCTGACTTCAACTGATTAACTAGTCACCTGTATCACAGGAGAAAAGACTTTTATTTGAAACTGCTTACAGAATACTCAGCTTGTGGTGTGCTAACCGTTGACCCCTAAGAGACATTCACAGTAATATTTTTAAAAGGCATGGATAATGATGAAAGATCTTATATCATCTAGCTATAAGTAGAGATATTGCCCTTGCTTTATGTAAAAATACAATGCTCTGAACATTATAATTCGTGCTACAATGCTCTTTTACTGTATGTTTTCATTTATAGAAAACCAAGTGTGGCTGAGTTTGCCATCTGATAGTCATACTGAATTAAGTGGAAGCTCTGGAATTACGTAGTAGAGGTAAGAGGGACAGGGTAATGGTGAATCTTTGTAAGGAAGAATACGGTACATCTGTATGGCTGTGGGCCCCCACTGTAAGCACAATGACCCAGTTATAGGCTATTCCCATGAAAGATTGGACTTTCCTCTGGTTAGAGTCCATGGGAATGTGATGTCCTGGAGAACCCAGGGACCCCAGACAAGAGCTGAAGAGGACTTGCTTGGACCTGGTCTTCTGAAGAGACTTGTGCTCAAAGCAAGAAAGAAGAGTCCTCCAGGAGATCTGGCATTGCACAATGGTCAGAAAGGCTGGGCTGGCTCAGTGCAATGACCTGCCATGGCAACCTTCTGCTTTGAGTAGTCTCAAAGGCCACATCTGTATTAGCAAATGAAGCATAGTTGAGAACAGCCCTGCATACACTGGCCAAGGGGAGAGGGAAAGCCTGCATCCTTGTAGCTAAACGGCTCCATGGTGCTACCTGGGAATGGCTCTGGGAAAGCTCTGCCTCTTGAACTGTGCTGAGGAACTATTTGGGAAATTGTTAGCTGGCAAAGAAGTAGTATGCCAAGGACATTTATTAGTATTTATTTGCAATTTATCAGCACATGTAATTGTGTCCCTGTAACTGGGAAACGATCTGGACTTTAGATGACCTAACTAGCACAGGCACAGTTTACTTTCTTGGCAAAGGTGCTGTTTCCTAGGAGCTGCTAAGTGGAGAAAAGGAGGTGCTTTTGCTCATTTTATGTACCTGCACCTCAAACACAAAGTAGATCATAGATATGTTTAATTAAGCTTTTGCAAACATTGTCTTTTATGGGACTGTTTTCTGAAAACATAATTCAATTCTGATTCAAAAGCAATGCAGGTATACTTACTGAGCCACTATATCCAGGCCACTAAAGCCTGCTTATTGGGAGGAATATCTATAAAACATGGAGAAGTGGAAGTAAAGAGCTTTACTGAAGTGTGTTGGTCTGATGCTCATGGCAAAATTTTGGTCCCTCTAAAGCCATTTTAACTCCAGTGGAAGTGGGGTTTGGCCCTGCCTCAACTTACTGTGATTAAACCTCCTATCTTCTACTGAAAGTGGTTAAAGACAAAGGCTTTTATGTAAAGTGCTGTTTTTTGGGGGTTTTTTTTGTAACTGTAGTTTATTGTTGTGAGGGTTCTGCAATTTAGTTTAAGCATGAACTACCTCAACCCTTTCTGAAATAGCAGTTTGTCTGCAGTTTAGCTCTGGAATACCTGCAGATAAGGGTCCCAGGAGAAAAGGCCTGAAATATCTTGAGGAATGATTAAAAGCTTCGGTAATGTTCCATTAAACCTTGCTGCTTTTAAAATAAATGGACACTTCATTGCTGTAAGACATTTTACCTGTAGACATTCATTTGGTGTCTCATATTTTTAAATGACTTTGCCCCCATATTGCAGTCAAACCTCAAGATATTACAGGAAAGAAGGATAAATAGCTCTAATGACTGGTAGATCAGTAATGATAAGAAGACTCAAGCTCAAATTTTAATTTCATATGATGCTTGATGTGGTTTCAGGATGTTATTGTTGCTGCTGTTCGTAGTATCAATTCATTAAAATAAGTAAATGTGGCCTGGAAACTAAAAAGATCCCACCTATGTCTTTCAGAGATGGTCAGATTAAAGTATGTGGTTTTTTTATGGATATGTACTAAGTATTTTAATGGAAACCTGAAACCACAAACCTTTTTCCTGCCTGTATGTTTTATAAGAAAACTAGAAGTTAGAATAGATTTAAAACTCTCAGATCTTTTGTTCTAACTTCATTTGCATTTTAAATTAATGCAAGAGTTTGACCTCAGGAATAAATCTGCTACAGTAACCCACAATTTCGTCAATATTTGTGTTAATTGTTAGCAGTGTGTACCTCTGTAAGAGGGGGTGGGAGCTCTACTCCACAAAATGTAAAAGTATGTTGGTTTAGCATTTTTAGTAGAATGGAAAATAAGTAGGGTATTTCCATAAGCTATGGAAAATAAATTCCACTTTAGCTGTTGCTCTGAAGCTTTGGACTCATGTGATCCCGACATTGAGAAACAGAGATAATTGAAATTACAACAGAAATTTTGCAGATTATTATAGTGTACACATTTATTAATGACTGTGTAGGCTCTCTTACAAAGGCCTGTAAGTTTGAGCTATGCAGGGAATATTCAGGATTAATTTGTTTTCTCTCTTTATACTGCTGTTTCCACAGACAGCAATCAGCTATTTTTTTAAATTGGGAAATGGAGAAGGCATTATTATTTCTGAAAGCAGTTGAGGTTCTGTGGCTCCTTTAATTTTCTTTAGACATTATTTCCAAAATCTTACCTAGTATTCCAAAAAATCTTGTCCTCATTGTGGCAATTTTGTGCCTGTCAACCATTGACTTGTACTTCCAGTGGGAAGAAGCAGCTACAGAAAGCAGGAGTCATGGACAGAGAGGTGATCTCAGATTCTAAAAGTCAGTCCTGTGACAGAGTCTGATTAACTGGGATGGCACCATGCACTTGCCTATTTTTAGCGAGGAATCAGTGCAGAGATTGGAGCCATGCTGTGATATTCTCATGGTGCCTCAGCTGGTGGGCAGTTGCACTTGCATGAGGTGGAAGTTTCTCAGGAACACACAATTTCTTTCTTTGCTTACATGTTGCAGTAATTCAGCACAAGAATCAAGTACTGGCTATTCACATCAGTCAAACTACTTCTCAAGCTGACCAACAAAGAGCTCTGGTCAGCCCACGAATGGGAAAGAGCCATGTGTTTGGATATCCAGTTACAAATGGACTTGAAAAGCTTTTAGGAGAAGCTCTTAATAGAAAGGGGTATTATGCGAAGGTAGTTGGAACCAGGTGTGTCTTGGGGTGACTTTATGATGTTGTATCCCATATTGTCCAGGCATGAATTTTGTGCCTTTCTGTGCCTTTAAACTGAGCCTGAGAGGGGAGAGAAAGAAAAGCCTGACGAACTTTTTCAAAACAGTTCTGTGTTTCAGGGTCACTACTTTTTTCTGCGCTCGGCGGCTGCAGGGAGATTGCTGCTGCTGTGGCGGGGCAGAGGAAGCACCCTTCTTGTTTCTTCAGCCAGCTTTTTCAGCTCTGTTTCTTCAGAGAGAGATGGAGAGTTACACTTTGTTCTGGGACTTCGGTTTTTTCCCTTCTTCTCTTCTGGACTGTTTCAGCAACATCAGAGCACATCAGGAGGGCTTCCCACCGAGGCCCCGGTGATGGGCCCTGGCCGACCCTGCTCCGAAGAGGAGAGAGAGAGACCACACTCAAAGAAGGACTCTGAAATCTTCACAGGTTTTCTCTCCACAGTGAGAGGTTTTATTATTTAGCATTATTATTCTTTTCCTGTGTGTTTGTTAAATAAATAGTTTTTATTCCTCTTTCACTTTCCTCTGAGGAAATATTTCTTTCCCGAACCTGGTGGGGGAGGGGCGGCTGTAACTTGCCTTCTACCAGAGAACATTCAAATTCGGACCTTCCTCCAAATTTGTCTCCAAACTGGGACAAGGTGTTTTCCACTTTTTTAATTCCCTTTACTGTTACAGCTGCTGACCCCTGCTAGGCACTGCGCAACCTGGGAGATGGCTCTGCTTTTATATGATAATAAAGCTGCTGTCCACAGGTGGGTATGGACACTCAGTGATAAGAGAAAAAAGCATTTTTGCTAGTTAAGAAGAACCTACCTCCAGATACCTGGTGAAAGTTCAGAGATGAATAACCGATCTGATAAAATCCTAATGGGAATAGCTGATGGACTCTGACAGGGCTCTGTGGGTAGGTGCTGTATCTAAAATTTTACACATATCTGCACTAACTTTAAATTTATTTTTATTTTACCTTTATCTTTATCTATCTTTATCTTTACTTTTGTCTTTATTTTTATGTTTTATTTTTGTTTTATTTAGACAAGGGATGTAAAATGGGCTCATAGTAACCTTTCCAAAGTCAGCCTTTCATTTGGCCTTTCATTTTCCTATGTTTTTCTTTTCTCCGAAAACTAAGACAAAATGTCGGAGTGGAAATATTTATGAGAGCCATTTAGAAATATAAAAGAATATAAAAGCTGAAATGAGTTGTGATTGAATAGTCTCCACAATTGTTGTAGCAGGGAAACTTAATATAGAGTTGCCATGGAGACTGGCTCTTTGGCCACTGGTCTAACACATTAAAGCCTTTTAGTTCAGCATTATGCTGTTTGCAGATGATGCCATACATGACATTAACAAGTGGTTTGCCTCCATTAAGAGGAAGATAGCTCTAAAATTAGTGCACTTCTCATTAAAACAGAAATATGCAAAACTCCTTGAAGTTATTTGAATAATCAGTGACGTGCATGGTATCAGTTCATATAGGAGCAAAACATGTTTATTGCATCGAAACTTGGGCAGAAATCTCAGTCAGAGCTATTGGCATGTAAGTTTGAATGGAGGCTGTCAAGGTGGAAGAGGCAAACAAACTTCTTCCAAATGAACGCTTTGCTCAGTTTTGGGGTGAGGTTACCTTTTCTCCCATTAGTGTTTTTCAAAGTCAGTCTCTTGAGTGCAGGGGTGTTTTGGCTACCAGACTTGCACTGTACCATGAAGACACCAGTTCCTTTCCCCTTGAAAGATTTATATTTATTACTGTTTAATGACATCTTGTTTTTGTAAATGGCGTGCTGTATTTTTGCCATGTGGCCATCACACAGAGTTCTGTAGAGTACATTTAATGGAATAAATGGAAGCACACACTAAACAGAATACAGAAACTCAAGCAGAGGTAAACCACTTAATAGCAGTGCCTGTAATGAATTTCCTAACTAACCGGCCCATTTCATAAACTGATAACGTAGACAGAGAGTTAGCTTTAAAGGCCCTTGACCAAGCAATGGACAGAAACAAAATGAGAGACAGAGATGTAGCTATCAAAACCCATTCTGGACAGGCAAAAGCCTGGGGCACTCCCTGTAATGGCCTGTTTGCTGGCTAAGTCACTATTTCCTTCCTGAAGTCCAGCTGGACTGGAATGCTAAAATACTGAGTTCCTCAGTCCACCACTGCTGTGTCAAATAGAGCCTGAAAAACATCGAGATCCTGTAATTTTGACAGAAATTTAGCTTTCTGCAGAACAATTGTCAGGCATAGAGGTGACCCAGAGAGGCCAGAGGCTGGACTGGGACACATTGTTATGACACTATGCCATCATTTCACTCTATCTTGTACTGGCTGTTTCTGCCCGTGTGCAACAGCATCCACACATCACACATAGTTTATAATTTTTTGTGTAACATCCATGCGTGTTGCCATGTTTTAGGAAGGATGATTTATCCTCCTTGCAGAAATTGGGTCTCCAAATGCTAGTATTTTGATATTTTTAGAAATGTCCTGTGGTTCCCAACACAGATTTTTTGTTCAAGAGCTTGGGAAAACAAGTCAGTATCAGTATGAAATTTATGTATATTCCAGTATCCACAGACGTTGCTACTGTTACAGGACAAAATTCGTAATGCAGTAAATGATCCAGCTATATGCTCAGTTTATTAAGGTTGTGTTTGGCACAAGAATTCTGTGGATTAAGGATGTATAGCAATGCCTTTGGAACTCCTCTTTGCAGAAGGACATAATCTTCCCTCTCTGGGCGAAACGTGGATCACCTCACCCTTCTTCCCACTATGCAGAATGCCCCATTTTAGTTTCCATTTTTTTACTTATCTGCAGTTCCTTTAAAACTCAGCAAAATATATAAATAAATCAAAATGTTAATTTCAATTTGTCCTACACTGCACTGATTAATAGAACTAGTTGATACATTTTCAGTTTGTCAGAATGTGTCATTTTGCTGAAGTCAAACAAGTGTGGGAGTCTTAAAACTGCCCTCCATGAGGATTAACAAATTAATAATGTGAGACACCTGTACTCAAATCCAGATGTTAGGAGTGATGTGGGGTGTAAAATTCTGATACAAAATAAATATTGCATATAAGGATGATTTTTAATAAATGTGAAAAATAGAATTTTTCCAGAAATTATTTTTTTCTTACTGTTGTCTGTTTTTGAAGAAAAGAAAACTTTCAAAATCTTCAAATATGGGGAAAAACCCCAGAGCTCTCACATTCTACTCCTCTCTAGTAATCAGCCATTAATTCCTTTGCCATACTGGTTTTTGTTTTCCTGGTTGCATGAACTTTCTTTGAAACTCTCAGAAATTTTCCTTTAAATTCCATAATATAAACATAATTTATATCTACAAGGACATACTCCCAGTAAGCAAAATATGCTGCTACTCTGGGCTTTAAGTGAGGACTCAAAATGTGGAAAGGGATCATTTTTTTCAACGACTCCTGCTCCTAAAAAATTCCCAGAAAAATGATCTGTTACTGCTATTGTGAGACACAAATAGGAAAAAAATGATACTTTTCCTCTGATACCCTGGTTCTTGTCTGAAGTCTTTGATTCTAATAAAGGTGATACACTCATATGCAGTTAAATATTACTGCATTAGACACAATGTCTTGAAAAGATATTATACTTTGTTGGCCTATTAGGACTGTGCCTCAAAGCTTGCTGGATCAGCCAAGATTTTAGTAACATGTGAAGATAAATGAAGTTCGTGGTTGTAATTTGGCATGAAGTGAATGGAAAAAATGCCTGGATAGTGGCTGGGCAAGGTGAGAGTAAGATCAGAAGCAATGTATTGCAAGTCCTGGAGAAGGGCAGGGAGGCTCTGCCCCTACTGCAGAATTGCCCCGGACTTTTCCCAGGGCCTCAGGAGAGAGAAGATTTTGTCTTATTGCTGAACACATGCAAACAGCAAAGGGAACTTCTGCTTCCCAGTGTCACCTCAACAGACAGCTGAAAAAGAGGGTGGGCTTCAAAACTGGTAATTGGCTTTGGCTGCTTCTTATACAGCACTTGCTTCTGCCAGTATCTGTGACAGCCAAGAGGGACATCTCTGGTATCTTAATCAAAGAGATGTAACAAAAACACCCAACCCTCTGGATATTTGGGCCCAATCCTGCAAATTGCTGTGCACTTCCTTGGAAGCACTCAGCACTTCCCTGACAACTGGCATCAATGACAGTCAGAACAGGTGGACCTCAGGAATCCAAAGAACCTTAGTAGCCGCAGGAGGTGCTGAGCATCTGGCTGCATGGCTACCTCTGTCTTCAGGCCCAAGGGAGTATTGAACAGTTCAAACTACTGCAGGGAAAAACAAAACCTTCAGATGGCGTAGAAGAAATTATTCATCTGCATAGGAAAAAAGACAACCTTGAATGATTAAGAACCATGTGAGAGATATTAATAATCACATGACTGAGCATAGTATGCAATAAAATATATAATTCATGAACTCACGGCAAAGAATGATTCACATTGTCTTGAAAATTAATTAAGAAAGATGCCTGGTAATGCTAAGGATTCACCAAGGTCCGTAATTCTGAAAAAGAATGAAAACAAGCCCGTGTTTGTATTCTACTAAAGCATTACAAAATTCTGATATAAAAGGGAATGAAACATGATGTTTGGAGTAACTATCAGACTTCTATGCAATCATCCAAAAATCAGTTTCCAAAAATCTGAAATAAGCATCAAGAGAAATAATACAGCCATAAAGCAGTACAGAAATCAGACAGGAAAAATTCACCAAATTTTCATGAAACAAAGCTTAGAATTTTTGTTTTTTAAAAGGAGTTGCAGAGTTTCCATTTCCTGTCCGGAATGGTTGGCTAGTGCTGTGTTCTTTGTACTGAATTGCTTTGCCTCTTCTCTGAAAGACAGGAAACTTGTTTCCTTAAGAGGTTATAAAACAATACTGGAAAATTTGCAATTGTAATTAGTGGTGGCTGAGGTCAGCAGCGTGAAAAGCTAAATTTGTGAGGTGTTGGAAGAATTCTGCAATTCACTTGCTTTTTTTTTTTTGTCAACAATTAATCTGGGAAAAATATCTCCAGGGGCTGAACAAAATACCTAATTTGGAAGTGTAAGGGATGAACCCCACCATTTTTTCTCTTAGCTAAAACTTTTATTCTGTCCTGAATTTCAGTGTAAAGCACACCCTATTTCAGAAAGCAAAACATACCAGTGCAATTCCATGGTGTTTGCAAGGGCCACACAAAAGAGAATTGCACAAAGCAGTCCAAACCACCTAGTCCTGGGAGATGAGTCTTCATCTCCTTTCTTTGCAAACCATAATTGCTACCAGTGGGAATTCTGTGGCATTTTGCACCTGGTCAGGATTGTGTTACTTGGAAGAGAGAGACTATCTGTGCACCAGTACCTCAGTCAGGGCATTCCAAGTGGGACTGTGCTGGGAGTGCAGTAGTCACCATCTACAGGACGATGTTCTGAGAGGTGCCTTTAAAGGCTTATATAAGATGATAAAGTTACTGCATGGGGGAAGTCCTCCCACAGCCGGTGAAATGTCTCCCTGCAGCTCTGGAGGCACACTTATTAAGTGGCAAGAAAGCTTTCATGTAATTAGCTCTTTTGTCACCAGTTACCGTCACAGGGGACAGGAGATTTAATGCAATGTGTTGTTTGGGTAAGGAAGAGAATCATTTTACTTGCATGAAATTAAAATTTCTAAAGATTTTTTTTTTGCTAGTATTTGTTGCATATAACATTATTTGCATGAGTTTGTGCATGTGTGTTACTATTATTTCACAATAATAGTGGAGATTTGGTTACAGCACTCGTGATTTATTTCCTATGGCACCAGATTAAACAGCTGCTTCATTAAGAATCAACAGATGAAGATACCCTTATCAATATCATGCAGATGAGATACTTAGGTGCATATAGATAATACTCACAGAGACATTGTGCTAAAAGGCAGGTGTTTTTCTTCAAATTTATGGTTAATGAGAGACATCAGATATACGATGTTTGTCCTGCTAAGCATTGTTTGCCAAGAAAGAAAAGGTTTCTAAGCATTCATGCATGCTCTAGCCTATCTGTGTGAATACAGAGAAGTCAAGACTGTTGTCTTAAAAAAGAGCACATCTCTTGTGGAGAGCAACGACTAGATCTAGTATTGTTGTATTTTTTTCTGATAATGATAATTACTTTGCTTTGTCCGCCTTGCATTGCTTTTATGAATTTAACTAGATGAAAGCCTCCAGCCAGTCATGACAGCCAGCTTTCCTTTGGATCTCTGCCAGCAACCTATAATTAAAGTGTTTTCTTGAGCGAGGACCACTGTATAGTACCTATTGTGCATTATGTCCTTGGAACTTGACTGCAGTAATTGAAAAAAAAATCTCCAGTTTATATCATGGCATATTTCCATGGCACACGGTAAAGAAAGAAATGATTGGTGATGGTCAACATGGCTTCACTGAGGGCAAATTGTGCCTGACAAATTTGGTGGCCTTCTATGATCATCTTACAGCATTGCTGGATAAGAGAAGAGAGACTGATGTAATCTACTGGACTTGTGCAAGGCATTTGATGCTGTTCTAAAAGGCGTCCTTCTCTCTAAACCAGAGAGACATGGATTTGATGGATGGACCTCTCTCGGGGTAAGGAATTGGCTGGATGTTTGCACTCAAAAGAATTGTGGTCAATGGCTCAATGTCCAAATAGAGCCCAGTGACAAGTGGAGTTCCTCTGGGTTTGGTATTGGGACCGGCACTATTTAACACCTTTGTCGGTGACGTGGACTGAGTGCAGTCTTAGCAAGATTGCTGATGACACTGAGCTGTGCGGTACGGTCAAAACCTTAAAGGGAAGGGATGCCATCCAGAGGGATCTTGGTGGGCTTGGGAGTTTGCCCCATGTTAACCTCATGAAATCCAACAAAGCCAAGTGCAGGGTCCTGCACCTGGGTCTGGGCAACCCAAGCATAAATAGGCTTGGCAGAGGAAGCACTGAGAGCAGCCTGGGGAAGAAGGACTAGGGGATGTCGGTTGACAACAAGCTCAACATGACCTGGCCATGTACACTCATAGACCAGAAAGCCAACCATGACCTGGGCTGCATCAAAAGCAGAGTGGTCAGCAGGTTGAAGGAGGAGATTCTACCCCTCTACTCTGCTCTGCTGAGACCCCACCTGCAGTGCTGTGTCTGATTCTAGGGCCCCAACACAAGCAAAACATGGACCTGTTGGAATGAGTCCAGAGAAGGGCCACGAAGATGATCAGAGGGATGGAGCTCCTCTCCCACGAAGATGGGCTGAGAGAGTTTGGGCTGTTCAGCCTGGAGATGAGAAGGCTCTGGGGAGGCCTTATAACAGCCTTCCAGTATTTTAAAGGGGGCCTCCAATATGGCTGGAAAAGAGCTTTTTACAAGGGCCTGCTGTGACTGGGCAAGAGGTAAGGGCTCTTAACACACAGAGGATAGGTTTAGATTAGAATTTGTAAAGAAATTCTTTACTGTGACGGTGGTGAGACACCGGAACAGACTGCTCAGAGAAGTTGTGGATTCCCCATTCCTGGAAGTGTTCAAGGCCAGGTTGGATGGGGTTTTGAACAATCTGATCTAGTGGAAGATGTCCCTGCCCCTAGCAGCTGAGTTGGAACTACAATATCCTTAATGTCCCTTCCAATTTGTACACCATTGTATGATCATATTACCTCTTTCTGTAGCTGGTTACCTCAGGGGACTGTTGCAAGTGAAACTGTATTTCATGGGAATGTAAAAACCATAGAATCACAGAATCATAGAGTGATAAGAACATACTAAAAATGGATATAATAAATATCTTACAGTGAATTAAGCTAATTAGAATGAAGGCACTGGTCCCAGAAGATTAGTGTTTACAGACAGAATTATCGGGAGTGTCTACAGAACTCTAAGTACACACCAACAGTACTTTTTTAAGTTTTCTGGCATAGAGAAGATCTAAACATTCAAGTCTTGTTTGCCACATAAGCTAATATTGCTAAACAAAATGATTTCATCGTGGCTTTAGTCAGAGACCTTTCAGAAGCTGCTGTATATGCGTAGAGCCATCAGGCAGATGGAATGGCTTTTTGTTTATTGAGAGATGAACCAGAAGAAACCATTATCCAAAGCCTGGGCCATCATGGTAAAGACAGAAAAATTTCCACGGCTGACATTGTGTGTAGGTTTTTGATGACCTCTCTCTTCTGCCTAAATGAGATAATAACTGGAAGTCAAGAACCAGCCAGCAGAAATCATTATTATTTGCCTTTAGACAGAATAAAACCAGTGCTTCTCAGGTACACTGTTTACAAAAAAAATGTGAAGACTGTGAATAAGAACATTGTCTTTTACATCCTGTTGGTATTTTTAATTTTGCATATGTGAAACATATAGTTCAAGGGTATGTGGATTGGTTTACACTACTGTGCCAAAGAAATATCTGTGTTATTTATAACAACAATCAAGTTAGGATTCCTACTTGAAAAATTTTCAGCAAATTCTGAACATTCTCTAAATTGCTGAGGTCAAGTGCCAAAAATATCTATAGAATATTGTTTCACACTTGGAATGCCTCAGTAAAGATACAATTATAATTAACTGCTACTGAAGCAGAAACTACTAAGTATTTCTGATTTAGTTATTTTCCTAATAAAAGCTGGGAAATTTGATGACGACTTTGTTAAAAGATTTCAATTTTTGTTGTTGTTTTTTTATTTAAACAAAGAAACTTGAAGCAAATCTATCAAGTTACAGGATGTGTGCTTTAGATTTATGTTCATATTATGTCAGTCAAACATCTGTGGTAAAAGAGGTTAAACACCTTGTTCCTGATGGCTTTCTGATCTTCTTCATATCAAAGGCACCTGCATAAATATGAAGTCAGATTATTCTTAAGGAACTGCAAAGAAACAAATTACTTTTGAAATGGACAGAAGTATTCAGAAGCTTTCTAAACATTTTCTAAAGTCAGCAAGATTTTGAAAGAAGCACATTTTGATAATGTTCTTGGAAAAAAATCTGGCTCAATTTAGATTAACAAAGTTCAGCTTTTTGCATGGAATTTAAACACTGTTCCTTGCACTGTGTCTTGCAATGTTATTACTGAAATGAACATCAGTATACTGACCATCTACATTAAGTTTATACAATCAGTTGTTCGGGAATTTCTTAATATATACATAGAAACTGTGCTGTGAATACTGTGCTTGTCTTAATTTGCTTTAGTTTTTTTATTGTGTCACATTAAAATTCCAAATGATCATGACGTATGAATCTTAAACTCTGGGGACTTTTTATTCACATAGAAGCTGCTTTAAGAATTGATTATTCTCTTGAGTAAATCAAGATTTCAAGTGCCATTCTGCTAGAAACATCTGTTTATATATAGGATCTGCCAACATCCCATTTCTTTCCAGCAGCAATGCCAAATAATCATAAATAGAGGCAGAACTCTTCAGTCTATGAAGAAAGAAAAGTATCCAAAAATTAGTTTAAGACCTATGTAATTAATATCTCCTGCATAATCCTCAGTAGGAGGTTGTGCATTCCAGATTATGTGGTGATCTAAGGAATTGCTAGATCCAATAGTCTGGTTCCTTTGCCCAGAAGAAAAATGCATCCAGGAAACTAGAATTTTGGAAGCAAAGCAGGAGAAGAAAGACATTTTGGAATCTGTTTTAAAAAACCCCCAAACACAAAAAACTTCAGTTGTTTATATAATTTATGAACTTATTCCTTCCGTGTACCCAAACATATGGTAGATAACTCGCAGACAGCTAAAGTCCTTGGATATATGAGGCCTCTAAGATCAGTAACTTTAGTTTTATGGGAGAATTTTCGTTGAGATTCTCCCATTTGCCAATTAGAAATTCTGCAAAGCCAGGCTGTTCAATGCACTACAATCATATGAGCTCACTGTCTTAACTTCTAGCATTGTCCAAAACACAGCAGACTGCTGCCAGGCACAATCAAGTCTAAAAGAACTTTGCTCCACGAGAACGACTGGGGACTCCTGGATGATTTCTTTAAGTATGGATATTCATCTTCTTATCAAGTGCTATCCCCTGTATTATTACTGGTACAATGGGAGAGAAGACCAGAGATTTTCTACTGCAGCTGTAAATGAGTGGTTTGGGTTGAGAGGATCTCTCTGACCTTTTTGAAGACTGAAAAATGGTGCCTTTCCCATTGGCTTAGCTAATACAATTCAATTTTGTATTTTAACCAGCTGCATATAAATTTCTGTTGTGGTTATCAATTTTAGACTTCTATATTATAGTAACATAGAGGCCATTTCAGACAGATTTTTTGTGCACTTTTTCCAGCTAATAACTACCTGTGTCTGCTTCTTATTCACTTTTTCTCTGTGTTTGTTTTAGAGTTCATTTAACTGATTTTTTTTTTTTCCTATTGTCCACAGTCAGGTGCAGTTTGGAATGCTTAAATAGGTTTTGCCTTCAGGAAAAAAAAGTCCAAACAATTTCCTGACAATCAGACATCAATACAAAGGTTTCTTTAACCCAGAGATATTAAGGATACATGAGTTAAAGTAAGCAAGTTTGGAAGTCTAAGATTCCCTCTGGAGATTACTATTTCAAAATTTTTCTAATTTCATATTATTCATCCATTGGAATTTGGAATTGAAGTTTGTAAGTTCTTTAATTGTAGATTCAAATGACAGTAATATAGGAAGGAGATAACATTTTCAAAATGTAATTTTGATCCAGTTCCAAGCAGAACATCTTGTTGTTCTACAGATGTGCCTCAATAATAATTGATTATTTCTTTAGCAGAAAAGCTATTTAGAAGTGTTCCAAGACACAAAACTGACACTGCAACTGCCTGTATGGCAGCAAGTTATACTGTGTTTTCTCTTCTTTCATCTTTCTAAAACTGAGTACGGCCAGAAGGAGTGATACAGCTTCACTGAATCTTATGCTAATGCTTTCCCAGAAAATGTTTTCTCCCTAAATTATTCATTGAGCTATTAGAGGTCTGAAATAAAACTTTAATTAGTTGTTAGAGGCTTCACAAAGTATGACCTGCTGGAACGTATGAATGGAGTTGAAAGAGAGCCATCTGACTACAGGAATTGCAGCCAGTGGAACAAGACATGGGCAGAAACTTAACATCTGTTGCAGATTTCTAGTGTTTTGGGCAATGTGATTTTTAGCTGAAAGCTGAATGATGGTTTTTAGTTGAATGCATTATGAAGTACAATAAAATATATAAAATGCGGTCTTCAATCACTTGTACTGTCATTTTCAGCTGGTAATTTCACATTGGAATGTCCTTGCCTGTCCACAAGCTAAAATTCGTCAGTCTAAGGGCAAATATCGTGTTAAACAGTGCCCAGCGTTATCTGTTCCTGAGAATGTTATTTTCAGATGCCCTCCACTCAGTATTCTGTAGCTTTTTGCTTGAGAAAGAGACAGAAAAGTGAACTGGAATTTTGAAAGGAACAGAAGGAACTTATGTACCTACCTGTCACTAAAAAAATACCCCTGTAATAAACTTGAAATAGAAAAAAAATTCCTACCTGTGTGAATTCAGATGACAATGAGGCTCAATAATTCCACATTCTCTCTTCTTGGCTGTCTGCTTAGACAGAAACATCTTTTTGCCTTTATTCTATTTACGTTTGTCATAGTTGCACACCCATCTCAGGCTGCAGCATGGTTCTGGTGACTTCATTTCAGGATAAAATCTTGGACTTAAGTATCCGTATAAATATTTCAGGAAAAATGACTTTCAGCAGATTGGAAAATAACAGTATTAGCATTTATTATTATTTTATTTCAAGATTTGCAAAGTTTGAGAAGGTTAATTAACAATTCTGAAGTCAGATATACTGTCATATCTAAAACATCCACCACATTATTATTATCATTGGGACTTAATATTTCCTCAGGTAGGTATAGGGATTCAAAAAAACCCCTGTGAAATGCTGAGAGCACAAAATCCTGTGTAATAGTAATAAACTTTATGACAAGTGAGAAAGGGCTTCTGTGGCACTTCAGTAAAGAGTGGTATGGGCTGCTTTTCTCAACAGGGAAAGGATGACATAAAAATAAAGCAATCCTCACTAATGATCTTGTAGTCCTCTTCTGCCCAGTGAAGTTGAGGTTAATTTACAAAATACATGACATCAGTAGAGAATAAGGGCAGCAGGGAGTGGTTACGGGAGTCGAAAATTGTCTAATACAAAACTTCAAGAGCATTAAGAGGAGGTAAAGTCTTGTTGAATGAAACAGGAAGACTCAAGGGAAAAAAGAATAGGAATCAGACCATGGTGTCATCAGAATATTTGGAAAAAAGCAGTTTGCCGCAGCACTAGGACTGGCTGAATAGCTGGCTTCCCAGTTCACAGATTTGTAGATGTTTTTCTTTTTAATTTGGCTTAGTTTCAAATTGGAACAAATCCATTTTTTTAAGAAAAATTTCTTCAGAAAAAAAATTCCAGGAAAGTGTTTTGGAAACACTGACATACTGTGTTTCCAAAACCACACATTTCCCCCTGACCCTACAGCTGCCTAATGGAACTGGCATTCATAGAGCAGCTCCATGGGAAGGCGAGGTCTGCGGCTTGACTTCAGGCTTTCTGTTTTCAGGTCAGCCACCACGGGCAGGCAACAAGTAATGGGCTTAAACTGAACTATGAGATGCCTTTTTTAAACTGAACTATGAGATTTTTAAAAAATTGTTATATGTATTTCACATGTGTTTATATAGCTATTATATACAAAAATTTATCTATTTATCTGTAAAAGTGTCCAGAAAGAATTGCGGAACTGCTTGTAAAAGGTTTGTATACGGTTTTTGACCTTTCCACATCCCTACATAGCAATTCTAAGCATAATCCGTTTAAAAAGAAATCCAGAGGTGATTAAATATTTTCAATCCTAAGTGTAATAGAACTGAAGTAGATAAATGAAGATCTGCAATATCTTCCATTCATATTTATTGCAATTGTTTGATCTGTGTGTGATATGCCAATGTAACCTGGAAAGATAACAGTTAATTTTTTTGTAATATTCCCTCTAGCCTAACTTTTTTTCCAATCTTTCTCTAAACACTTCCTTTTCCAAAAAGTCTGGCTTCTTCAAGCCAGTGAATTTTTATACTTTTAAGATCCAAGAATAGAAACAAAAGCCTTTTTCTTTCTTTCCAGTGGCATAGCAACACAGTTTGAATTTTGAAATGTTAAGTGTCCAATGCTCACATTTTTGTGATCTATTTGTATAGAAAAAAAAAAAATCCCTGAAAACCAAAAAATGCAACTTGCAAAAACATGGCTATTTTAAAATGACAAATAAATTACAATACGTTGGTGCATACCAGCACGCAGCAGAAGTATGAATAGCTCATGTCCTTTGCAATGAATCACCCACTCAAACTAAGAGTGAGGAAAAAAAAGAGCTAAAAGAATTGAGTGAGGAAACCACAGAAATCAGTGAAAACACAGAAGACTAGATTCTTGTCTAGATATGAAATTATTTAGAGCTCATGTATATGGGCATGCTTATTTTTGATCAAAAACTTTCCTGTGATTCGCTATCTGAAAAACTATCTGAATGTCTTTTACTTTAGCTAGCAAAGATCTTGTTGCATACAAAATTTGCAGTTCTTAGCTGATTAGTGTTTCCAAAACATCTCCTAACACTTTCACATCATGTCCAGAGTATTTGTTTTGTGATTTGAAGTCTGAACTGTTAAAATTATTGGGAATTGTAAGTTAAAATTCTCATGCGACTTCTTGTATTTAGGAAAACTCTACCAACTTTGTTGCTTTTTTCTATAATTAATAAGGTTCTTTCTGAGTATTTCAATGATTAGATGAGGTAACTGAAATAAGTTACATATCAGCTTTTCCACTGAGTTAGCTGTAACATACACTCTTGATAGTGACTGAGGTATGTTTCCCTTGACCAGCAATGTCTTTGCTGGTAGTGGAGGCCCAAATGCAAATGAAAGGTGCTTCACTGTTCTCTCTGAAATGGGATGAAATTTTTTGTAATTAACAAATTACAACATGAAGATGAATTCTAATTTACTAAATTTTAAAATTTGCAAAATATTTGAACACACAGCTAAACCCACATTTTAGATCCTTTCATTTAGATATTTATGGTTGTCTTTATGTTTAGAAGGAGAACTTATTTTAAAATTAATTTTCCAGATTTGAAACATACCTGCAAACAAATTTCTGAGATGAAAAATATGCCATTACACATAGGATTTGATCTCCCAAAAAATTAAAAAAATGTATGAACAGTCATTGTTTGTAATTATGTTCTTATATATTTATATATGTGTGTGTGCGTGTATGTTTACATATGTATATATATTTAATAGCTGGCTCTTACAGTTTCAATAAGTTTGGCTTACTGCTTGAACTTCAAGGTCTGTTTTTTCATTACAGGGCTGGTCATGGCAGTCACAATTCATTTCCTTGGATTTCTAGTGAGATAGATATAAATCTTATAGTCCACTTTATGCTGACTTTACTGCAGTAAAAGAACAGTATATTTATTTGACATGTTTGTGAATACATTGAATGAGAATTCACTTTTGTCAAGCATTTATACCGAGAACTCATGAAAATTTTTGAAAGCAAGCCCGTAAGAAATTAAAATGTATTTGAGACAAATAATCTAAGATATCAACTAAAAGATTTCTTTGCTTTTAGCAGCAAGGTGGTAACATAACTGGGAGCAGAATTCTGGTGATTTAACATGTTTATGCCAAGTTTAAATAAAGTTTAAATGAATACCTAATGCCAACTACCAAATATAATTGTATCAAAATAACTTAAATGAGCAGATTCAAGATTTCTTATATTTCTGTGCATCTATAAAAATATGTAAATATATATCAAGGAACTGAATATAGATTAGTTTTCAGGGTTTGATCCTACTTTTAACTTCCCTTAATATTCACTTTATAATAGATGATTCTTCTCTATTTGGGGAACTCACTACAGTTTCAAGGTTTACAAACTCTTAGAATCATACAGTCATAGAACGGTTTGGATTGGAAGGGACCCTAAAAATGGTCTCACTCTTACCCTCCAGATGTGGGCAAGAACACCTTTCACAAGACCAGGTTGCTCAGAGCTACATTCCAACTTGAACACTTCCAGGGATGGGGCTTCCACAGCTTCTCTGGACAATCAATTCCAGGGCGTCACGGTCCTCACAATAAAGAAGTTCTACCTAATATCTAATCAAAACCTACCCTCTTTCAGTTTGCAGCCATTTCCCCTTGTCCTGTCACTGGAGGCTCTTGTAAATGTGCTTCTACAATCCACTTCACTCTGTATTCTGAGACATTTTCAGCAGTTGGCCCTTTGCAGTTTTTGCTTACTGAAATATAAAACTGAGCAGTTAATCTTGTATAAATATTTGTAGATAATAGAACTGGCATATAATTTGATACTTTTCTCAATTTAAAGGAAAACATTTGAACTCTTGGTTGTATTAATTGTAAGAAACCTGTAAGTGTTCCCATTTTTTAAGGTGTCAGTTTACAATTGCATTGTAACATAATCTTATCTGAACCCATTACAATCTGTTCCACGGCCAGGGACATTAAAAGACAGAAAAAAAAAAAAAGACAAATGTGTTTTTAATCAATAGCTAATATATGTGTGCAAGAGAGATTATTTTAGTTTTAAATGTGTGTTGCTATATTTGGAAATACTTAGCTTAAAATGAAATGTTAGGGTGTAAGAACATGCAAAGACATCTCATTATATTAAACAGAAGTACTGTTCAAAACTGTAATTTTCAGTTGTTGCCTTTCCTATAGTTTCTCTCATCTTGTTCTGGAAAATCCCTTGGTAGGACCTATTGTAATAAGCTGGATTTTTGAGAATCCATTCAGGAAATTCTGATTGGGTTATTTTACCCTAATATGCCCAAATACTATGTAGTATAATGAAAACCAATGTGATTAGGAGATGGTTGTAGAGCTTGTGGTATAATGCAGCTTGACAGTAGTCTTACTGCTCTCTCCCTCATCAGAGATCCATGGCCTGGACACTGATTAAAACCAAGGAAGAGCCTTCAACTTCAAACGATGGATGAAATTCTGGCATAATTAATAGATAAAAAAACCCTCTTAGTTCATTGGTTCAGTTTTCATAGTTTTAATTTTTAGGATGTCTTGTCTAGATGCTTACACATTTTCAAATATTTGATTTTAAGTGCAGTCTTAACTCAGAATTTCCTGGTATCAACAAATAAATGTGGGAAGCAACCTTCCATTTTATATAGATGGAGAAATCAGGTTGCATCTCAACTTTTGTACTGCTTGGGTCTCGGAATAGTAATCCCTTTTAAAATCAATATTGAGTTGGTAATATTAATGAAATATAATTTTGTTTATGTTCTTTCAAATTTCTGCTTTTGTATACAGCTTTACAGTACTAGCTCTACTGAACCTATAAAATATTATATTAAAACAAATACCAAGTGTTAACCTTCCTTTCCCCCCTCAACTCCTCCCAAGCCTTCAGGTAGCTAGCAGTTCATAAATCCTGTTTATAGGTTACCAATGAACCAGATAGTAACAAACAGGAAAAAAAAAAAAGAAAACCATGCTTTTTTTTGCACTTATTTAACTATGTGTTCATATAGTTCAATAGCTAAGTTAACTCGTGCTAAAAACATTTTTTTTCTCCAGGAAAAAGATGCTGCTTTTCAAAATGTGACTAAAATAACTAAGAGTTTTGAGATATAAGTTCCTAACTGTTAAAATATGCTGTCATGCAATATAACAACATTTAATACATGCAACCATGTAATTACGCATAATAACTAGTGATCATTGTGTATGCTGATAGGAAGGATAAGGGGGGCTGTTGTGTACTTAAGCTGGTCCTCTGCACCTGCAGAAAGCAGACAACTCTTCTCACTGTGGAGGAAACAAGATAATGACAGTATGATATTAAATGCAAACATTAATTTTTTGCAATAAAATACTAGGAAGAAGTCTATCAATTAAGGTTTGTTATTGTGAACAGCAAAATTATGTTGTTTGTCAGCTTAAAGACAAATAAAAGACTTGTGGAACTAAATCCTTAATTCTGTTTACCACATAGCTTCTGAATCCATTATTACTACTTTGAAGAAGATTTGTATTCGCTATTTAAGCTTCTATTTGGGATAAACTCTCCCTATACATATTAAACTCTACTTTGGTTCTGAAGTAAATAACGAAATCGTCAGCCTGTGTGATCTAATATTTTACTAAAAGAAAAACAAGCTGCTGTGAAAACATAATTGTACTAATACTGAGGCTCTCAGCAGGCCTTATTAGCTCAGGCATAGTCCTGCATTAATGTAGCTAAATGGCTTTTGGACAGGCGGTGGCTCGCTTCCAGACGATTTGGAGCGCGGGTGTGGGGCCAGCCCACGGCTTTCTGCATCCAACAGCATAAGCACACACTGAGCTGATGGCTTATTTATAAAAAGCAACTTAATGTGTTTGGGAAAGATTAAATTCTGCTGAAATATTTGTGCTAGCATAGGAATGTGGCTACCTGCCATCTGGGGCTGATGAAAGCGGGTAAAACTGCTCCTGGAGATAAAACCCAGTGCTTTCAGAGAGGGAAGCACCCCATAATGCTGAAGCTGTCAAAAACCCAGTATGTGTTATCATGTTTTCTCCATGACTTTCTACAAGAAAGGTGTTTAGAGGAAGAGTGGTTGGAAACTATTTTCTCTCATTAACAAAATTTATCAGATCTTTAAATTATTAAGAGTATTGTGTCACATCCTTTGTATTCTGAGCCCTGGACTAGGATTTTAAGCAGAAATGATTCAACAGCGCTGGTGGGCAGGTTCCTTGTGGCATCTCAGAGGCCACTTTTGTTGGTTTCACAAGTAGAGCTGTCACATGGTGATATTAATATATAGCAAGCACAAACATGACATGGAGAAAGCCAGTCCTCCTAGTTATACTTCAGCCAGTCATGATGGCTTATCTTTCCTGTTTGAGAAAAATATCCACTTGGGATTTGTTAACAAATTAAGTACTCTCAGTAGCTAGTTTGGATTCCTTATGTACCGAACTTTTTTTAAAGTAAAATGGAACCAGCACTGTAGCACTGGCAATGGGTAGTGCTAGCAGATTATTTGTAGTGGTTGGTATGTGCTGCGTCGCTTGCAGCTGTCCAGGAATTACTCCTGTGTCAAGTGAGTCACTGTACAAGTCCGAGGCGCGGTGTTCTGGGTTGAGGGGAGCGTGAGAGGAGCCGCCCGTGGCACCGAGAGATGCGGGCACAGGCACAGCGCCCAGGTACCACCGGCCCACAGCCGCTCCCAGGCACCGCCTCGGAGGCAGCCCGCCCTGGCTGCTCACACCCAGCTCCGGACGGCCGGGTGCCGGCTCTGCCCTGCGCTAAGGAGGAGGAACGGCGACAGCAAAGAGACTTGGAAGGGCTTCTTGTGCAGTGCTCTAGAGACAAACTTATTAACTAAAGAAACCGGGGGCCTAAAGCAAAAATCTGAGGAGGGTACAGGGTTTTGTACAGGGCTGACAGTAGGCGGGGAAACCCAGATGGTCCAATCGTGTTGAGGAAAGGAGGTGGGGTTTGGGAGGAGTTTAGGGATACAGCCCAGTGGGAGAGGAGGAAGGAGGGGCAGGAGAACATACAACCGAAAGGGAATTGATGAACAGAGAACTTTCCAGCAACTTAGGGAGATTGACAACTCAGGGCAGAGACAATGCATATGACAACGTCAGGGGGAGGAGAACTCATGAACCAATCTCTAAAACAGGTGATTGACAATCAGACGAGGTGCATTAGAGTAAATTACTCTAACTTGTCAGATTGTCTGGCTCATAGTGATGCCACCACTGTATTTGCTTCAGGCCATGTGTTGGTGGTTCATCCATCAGCCTTATGCAGGGCTGATGCACCACAACAGGTATGAGCAATGTCACCCAGCAATCACAGGAACTATCTGAACAGTCTTCCATTTCTGCGTAGTATGGATAAGGAGTCAATGAACTTAAATGCATAGGTTAAAGACATGTTTTGAAAGTAAGGTCAGATGAAACTGACTTCAGAAAAACATTGATACTGTAATGTTATATTGGAGCAGAGGGTCTTACTGTAGTTACTGTTTAACTTTTAGTCTGAACATATACCAATAAGTGCATCAATAAGGTAATTTCTTGTTTGCTTTTCAATGCTTGGAACATTCTTGCAAATCTAGAATTCCTCCACTGTAGCGAGCTACATTACATTGGATTTAAATCAGTGACTACGTGCAGAGTCTCAACAATGCAATCTTAACTCATTGTCATAATCTAGATGGCTGTGATAGGTGCAGAGACACAGTATAAGGATGCTTCTATTGAACAGCCCATCTGCTTCTAATAAAGAATATACTGACAATAATTAAATACAGAAGAATCAAGAGGGAGAACAAAGCTCATTCATATCATACTAGAAGAACATTACTATATACTTAGCTCTAATGTGCAATAATCACATTCACAAATTGACAATTCCAATCAGCATTGTAGAACTATACAATTAAAGCATCAGCATAATTAAAAGCAAAGCTTTCTGATAGCCCACATTACTAACAAATGACTATAAATTCAAATAATGTGCTCATCATGAAATTGGCCATTAATCAGATCATAATCAGCATTATTGCCAATCATAAAAGAAATGGAGTATCTGATTTAAGAACAAGACAGTGCCCTTCAGCTTATCTACAGTTCCAGGTTACATATGTGTGTTACATATTTTATCTTGGAATCCTTGTTTTCTGAGCTGCTGATTTCCTGTGTCTACAATTTTGTGAGTTTTGTGTGCAGTTTGAGTAACATGTCAGAATGGGTAAATGGAAGTGAGAAACAAGTCAGCCACTCTGAATTAATCAAAATATCTTTCCCCTCAGGAAAGCCGTTCTCAACTGTGCAGATTTCCATTAGCATAAACTGAGTTATCTCTGAGTTTAATTTCAAGCTTATTGTTAACAGAATATTTTCACAAATATACTGAGAGACATAAGTGTCGGAGATGACTTCTAAGCCTGTATTACTCCGAAGATGAGTGTGGACACACTTACCTGCTTTTTCCTTGGCATTGCCTTCAGGAGGTTTTTTGTTTGTTTGTTTGGAGTTTTTTTTGGTTTTTTGTTTTGTTTTTGTTTTGTTTTTGTTTTGTTTTGTTTTTTGATTTGACTGGAAGCTGACCTTAACAGCAAACTGTTTTCATTTGGACAAATCAGCTAAACTGGTTAATGCCAGAACCGTCACAGCCCAAACAGTGCATCCAGACAGGGAGGCACGATGGGGCCAGAGGTTTAGAGCAGTTTAAGCAAACCTGGAAACTCGCTTTGAAGGTGGTCATTCTGTCGTGCTACAAAGCCTCAGAAAACAATAGGCTTTGAATAGAAATAAACACAAGTAGTTTCTCTGAGAGGTTTCAGTTACTAGTGTAAAAGAAGATTGCAACTCCAAATTTGGATTGCTTGCAACTCCAAATGCTACTTTCTAACAAATAAATGAAATATTATTGATGTAATAATTATAATGATGACAGAGTTTGACTGCCTATTTATAATTAATAACCTAAAGACTTGTTAACAATCTGGAAACTAATTCTCTTAGCTTCAAACTGCAAATTAGTGCTTCTTTGTATTTATATATTAATAGTATTGTTTTTATACTTGTGGTAATAAAATAAATAATTTTGTAAAACAATGATAGGTCTTTATTAGACCCACTTAATACTGCTGTAAGAGACCTTATTACTCGTGTAAATCTTTCTTTCAAGTCTGAATTTGAAGCAAAAGTGTTCAAGCTAAATATAGTTGGAGAATAATTGCATTTAGTTTAATGTAATTCCATTAAATAATCAGAGCATCTGAGAGAAAAAATGATTGGATTGGTACCTGTGAAGTAAAGAGTCGTTAGAGCAATTCTGAGCCCTTAAAAAATCATTCCTTGAGAAAGTCGTGCAGCTATTGGAATTCAGTCCCAAGTGAAGGGCAAAGACTTAATCAAGAAACTCAACACGGATTTGCCAGGGCATATTATACATGGCAAAGCAGATTGTCTTCTCTATTAATATGACTGTTTCTTTGCATGAGACGAGAGTGGTGGATGTGATAGATCTTGACTTTCATGTCCCACAGCATTTTTCTTTGTAAGCTGAGAAGTGTGGTCTGGATAATGGGATTGTTAGAAGAATATTACCTGGACCAACAAGTTTGAAGTGCAGTAATCCATGGTTTGAGATCTGGTGTGTAGTCAGTAATGACTGCAATACCCTGGGCTTGATATCAGACTCATATTGTTCAGTGAGCTTCAGCAATGTTACGAATGGTGACACAGAGTGTATCTTCAGCACGTCAGTAATGAGAAAGCAGCTGACTGAGAGTAGCAACACCTCAGTCTGGAGACACTTGAATAAATCTGAGGATTGTGCCTGGAGAAATCTTGCAAGGTTCAACATGGAGAAGTGAGAAGTTCTTTTTCACTGTGCAGAATTACCCTGTGCAGACTGCGAAGTGACTGGCTGAGAGATCTGCAGAACACGGTCGGGGTGTTACAGGTGATGTCAGGCTGAAGGAGCAAACAACATGCTTTTGCTAGGAATAAATTGTGCAGTGCACCAGGCTGAATTTTGAGGAGGCGGGCCCCAGTTCCAAAAAACTCGCTATCCTCTTTACTTGTCACTGGCAAAGCCGCTCAGGAAAAGTTCACTCAATTTGGGGCCCTGAAATTCAAAACATATATAAAGAAATAGGAGAGGATCCATCTGGGCTAGCAAGATGCTCTGGTACCTGCAGAACATCTCCAAAGAGAGGCTGAAGCACCTGGGCTTGTTACTCTGGTGGAAAGGAGAATAAGGGCCAATCTAACATCTGCATACAACTATTTCAAGGATAGCTGTGAAGATGGCAGGGCCAGGTTCTTCTTGGTAGGACAGATGATGTAGCAAGGGCAATGGCCACATGTATCTCGGACATTAGGAAGTTCTCACTAGCAGGGAGATGAAGGACTGGAACATGTTTACCAGACCAGCTATGGAACTTCATCTCTCGATATATTTGAGATTTGCCTACACCAAGCCTTGTGGTGACTACATCAGGCCCACTCGATCAAGTACTGCCTGTAGTTCTGCTTGAAGCAGGATATTGTATTAGATGAGAATCAGAGTCCCTGCCCACCAAGATAATGCTGTGCTTCTCAGCTTTGAAGGCTGATACTTCTATTTCAGACTTAAAGAAGGAGTTGTGAGCTGTAAAACTTCGTTTCTTAACCAATCAGGTGAGCAAATGTAACGTACCAGTTCCACAGTCTTTCCTTTAGTGATAAAGCTTGGCTTGCACCTGGTGTCATCGGCATCATGTAACACTCTTTCAACAGTTTTAATTTTCATTACTGTCTTCTTTTGGATTTCAAGTCAATCAGACTTGAATCAAACTCCAGTGGTTTCCTCTGGTGGTTTATTTGGTTGCTTCGGGTTTATCCTGATGTAGATGATAACTATAGAGATTTGCCCCATGTTACTGAGAACTCAGTGGATATAAAATCGGTATTAATGTGTCAACTGCTGCATAGATTTTTATGGTCATGCTTTCTATTACATAGGATTGCATGGTTATCATGAGGTCAGAATTCAAGATTTTTGCTTTTTAAACTCTTACGATAAAGACCAACTGCTGTTTTAGGAATACTGGTGGAAATAGTTTCCCTGTGTAAGCAATAGATATACTTCCTCTTAGATTTTGACAGTCAACACATATTTAGAACTCTTATTTGAAAGAGAAGATGAATACTCACCATGTGCTCCTGTTCTACTGAGTACCTGGCCTAAATAATTAAATTTTTTTGTAGAGACTGTATGTGATATTTATCAAACATAAGGTATGTTAAGTTTAACAGGCAATCATTGTAAGTGACAGGAATATACAGTATGATAACACAAGGATGTATCTCATGGAAAAGAGAGAAAAGTATTTGAATGATCTCTTCTATAAAATTTAAAAAAAAAAATAATTGTGGAAAATAGCAAACTTTTTTCCTTCTGAGTTAGTTGTGTACTTTCATGGTAATAAAAAGAAGCATAATAAGAACATATGGAACATGGACTTCCAAAAAGAAACAGTTGGCAAAACTGTGCTTCAGATTGCTGTCAGAATATCAGCCTTTCGGCAAGCTTGGAGTAGAACAGATGGGAAAAGTCAAAACTGGTAGTAGTTTTCCACAGTTAACACAGGAGAGCAAGTTAGCAGTCTAATTCATCCTCGGCATAAGATAATTGCCTTTTCATCTTTTCTTTTAACTGTATTTGTGTCTAGGGCCTTGTTGTTCTTTCTATTTCTATGCTAAGGGCGAAGAGTCACTATAGAATACATACGTGTGCTGGGGCACGAGATTGTGACGACTGAGAGAGGACTTGAGATTTACCTGTCACTGGAGCACTGGGCTCCATTTCATCCATGCTGCCTGAAATGAAAAGCCATGTGATGAATGGGAATGGGATGAATGGCTGTGCCAGGTCCTGTTTCCACCGGGTGCCTAGCTGTGACAGGCTTCATTATAGCAACTTGGATTTCAGAAGCCTTTTTTCTCAGAACTTCAATGGGACTTCCAATGGACTTAAAGACTGTTCATATGCTTCAGTTCCTTGAGGCTTGTGCATTGCTGGAATGATGATGCATCTCTGTATTAAAGTGACTTTACAGGTTTTCAGCACTCTACAAATACAACTTGAATATATTCTAACTTAAAAATGGTGATAATACAGTTTCTTCTTGCTGAGATACAGTTCATATCATCTCATATGTATGTAGGACTAGGTTCTTGGAGTAAGGGAAAAATCTATGCTCTTACATACATTTAAATGCTAAAACAAAGGTCCACCTTTGCAGTGATGTCAATGGAAGTGTGGGATAATAAATATTATATAAAATTAAGTGTTCTTGAAGAGATGGAAGCTTTCTGGAATAGAGATAGCTTTGAGGATAGGGAGTATTATGATAATCAGTGAGCAATCAAGGTCCCACGCTAACTTCGTGGAAGAGCTCTATATGCTATGTAATTTTAACCATTAAAACATCTAATTTGAACTAGTAAATAATAGGACAGTTCAATGCATAACATCTTCTGCATTGCCTCTGCTTAATGTTCTTTTGTGAAAAGTCTGTGGAATCAGCAGGCATGCTGTGGTTGCTATGAATATTGTGGTGCAATTTGGAAGAATAAAGAGCATATCGTCTTCCTTCTCTACCTTTCTCTGGTGCTGTGCTACATGGCTTTTAAAGCTTTGCTATCAGAGTGATGCTATGTGGCCAATTATGAATGTACTTCCTAGGAAATAACAGTGGACTAGGCTTTATTTAGGTCTATATATTTTTCAGAGTAATTTCTGCTAAATAGGTTGAATTTCAGAAATGCCATTTAGGAGGCAAATATCAGAAGATTTTATGAGAAATCCATCATTTTAAAAACATGAATAATTGTAATGTCATCACAAAGAAATAAGGCCATGTGGAAATATGTGAATTGAAGAATAAAATTCAGAAGATGATATCTTTGTGAAATAACTGAGAACATACTACAGCATGCTCTTAAGGAGGGTTCACAATCTGAGCTTGACCTTGAAAAAAAAGTAATTCAAACCGTTTCAACATTTCTAAAAGACATAAAAGGAAATCACAGATCACTAAAAGCCAAAATAGTCTTCAATCTTGAAGTTTATAATGCTATATTTATTTAATATTTTACATTAGGCTTGGTTCTTTTGGGAACTTAGTTTACTGTTCTATTACTGTGTAGACTATTTTTTTAATAATTTATTTTACTGAGAATCTCTTGCAAAGTACAGGAGGAATGATTTACTAAACAGTCCCAGAAAAATAATTCTCAAAATATTTCAGTGCCCAAAGTGCTGTTGCTGAAATGGATGTAAGAACAAATGTAATTCTCTGATTTTAGACATCAAAGTCAGACTTGAGGGGTGGAAAGAAATCTAAATACTCTGCATGAATACTTAAATGATAGGAATTGTTTGTCTTTTTGCAGTCTGAAGATAAAAATACCTTTAATTCATACTGAAAGCAACTGTAATAGCAACTGTGCATATAGTGTAGTTCATACATTTATACCTTCCTATTACATTTCAAACTCTTGCATTTTAACTCAGTTTCTTGAACAAATTGAAATGAACAGATCTCAAAGGAAATGAAATATGAATGGAAAAAGTAGATCCGTGCCAAACCTGATCAAACTGCAAAATTGGCTCAAGCAATGATCTGGAATGGTCAGCTGAGTCCAGACATTGGAATTGAGAGCTTTCTGTCTTGCTCTGCTGTTAAGCAGTTCAGGGTAGCTCCTTGATTTTTATTTTTTTGAGACAAAAGATCTGACGGGAAAGGTGATGAGAGCAAGGATCTTAATGACACTGAAGGAGAGTCTGAAATGAGAGCAAGCCTGAGAATCAATTATCTGCCAGTGTGGGACCAGGGGCTGGAACTGTCTGGGGAGGAGAGACAGAGCGACACGCTCTTCTGGTCCCCACTGCGTGGCGTGCTGAGGAAGGACTAGGGAGGAATAATATATTATCAAGTACTTAAACTCTCTATTAATGCCTATTGAAAATGAAGGTGAAATTATTTTTTTCAGATTAATCTAATTCTGCAATTTCTAGTTGTTTGCTCAATGCCACAGCTTTGTTTTTATTTTAACATATTTTATGTGCATATTTCGTGAATTATTTTTCAATATATGGAAAGGTTATTTTAAGTTGTTTTTAATTCAAATTACAGCAGAGCTGGGTTGACTGTCTGGTTTCAATTGAAGGGGAGTAAGAGATAGTAAACAGATCAAATTTAAATATGCATTTTAGCAAAATAGCTTTCCTAGTAAGGTTTATTTCACACATTACCATTCCCCTGAACTTTTTAAAATAGCATAAACAGACAAGCCACAGAATAAGGGAATTTTGCCCTTAAAAATAAGCAAAAAATCTTTTCTCAGCAGGCTTGCAAAAATGGTATTTAAAAACCTCACTTCTTCCCTGTTATTTTAAAGGCTAAAACACCGGACATGGATCTGTTTCTGATCATTTATGAGCTAATTACTGCACTTTGTACTGAAATAGCTCTCTGGGATTAAAAATTCTGGTTGCAGCTGTGGAAAGAGAAATTCAGAATATTAATGAAGCAAAGTTTTTTGTTATCTTGAGTATTTTTGTTTAGATTTTTGTATTCTATCCTTTTCCACTATAAACTGCAAGATAAATAGAGAATGGCAACAAAAATGAAGAACTTCTATTTGATTATTTTTTGAACTTTCACAACACAAACAGAGAAGAAAATATACACATTATTATTATTGCACATTAAATGCAACTTCAGCACTTTAGTATCACTGGAATAACTGGAAGATAGGAGTGGGGAACAGCAGAAGACAAAAGCTCCGCAAAGCTGAGGCCAACTTTTCATAAGGAGTATTTTGTCCTTTTAAAGTATAATATGTAGTGCAAATTAAGCTATTATTTAGAAAGATATGCAAAGCGTGTTAAACTAATTTCCTTTTGTCCTGCAAAGTATTTCTCGGTCAACACTACTTACCTAAAATCTCTGACCTCTGTATGTTTTGTGTGTGTGTGTGTGTGTGTGTGTGTGCCTGAGCAGGGACTTCAGGCTTCCAGTGCTAGACTTCAGCCTCAGCAGCCATCCACGTGCAAACCAACCATCTGCCTTCAACTGGAAATAATGCTGCTGCTGGTAAGGACATTTTGATTAAGACTGGTGGGTCTTGGCTAAGCTACCTTGCAGGAAGAAGCAAAACCCCCAAATCTAGTATTTCCTCTGAATCTTATTCCTGTGGCAGAGGAAATTCTTCCTCTCAGCACTATGACTTGTCCCTGATGCATTTGATTTACAGCTGATTTATGAACCTGCAGATTATTACATGTGCAGTCGGACCAGCTGCTTCTCCAAAGTGCTCCTCACATCCATGCAGGAGCAGCCAGGAGCAGGCTCTCCTACCAGTGACAAAGAGTTTTCCTGGGGCCTCCTCAGACAGGGCAGGAGCAGGCTCTGAGATGACTGACTTTGGCATGCTGCATCCTGCAGACAACATCCTACTTCCTAAAACATTTTTCCCTTAAAAGCAGAATGAAATTGCTGCTGGAATGTTCTTTATTTGTGTCACTTCACTTAAAAGAAAGCTTTCTGAAAATATACTTTTTGAAGGATAAAAATGGAAAAGAACATCATTTCAGGTTTGTGACTCAGTGCTATTGGTCTGAGACTTCAATTGTCAATGTACAGGCTGACAAAATAGTTCTATGTGTGCTGATAGTGGACAGACCTGTAAAACATTCCTTGAGTAAATAAACATATCTGAAAGGCAATTGTTTTTTTCTCTTCAATGTTGTCTTAAAAAGAAAATGAAGAAATAGCTTAGTGGCATTAACCGTAGTAGTTTTGCTTGAGAGTCACAGCTTTTCCTGTAGGAAGAGGCTTCTATGAGGCACAGTGATTTGTCTGCTGAAATGCATATAATTTCTCTGGATCTCTTTAGATGTTTAATATTGGCAAAAATGAGTTTGGCTGAGCCAGGGCTGTGTAATGGAATACAACAGAATATCACGACTAGCTCATGAAAAGTGTAGTGGGCAGCTGGACCACATGCTTGCAGAAAGCTTCCCCATTGTGCAGAGGCCGAGTGCTGCACACCCAAAGTTACAGAATAGAGGCCTTGTCTATCCACACAGTTATTCGAAAAATCACAGAAACAGTTTAACCACAGCACTCGGTTCATGAATTAAGCAAAATGGTTTAAATCTACTTAGGAATGCCATTTTTCTGTAGTAAAGCACTTTTTGCATGCATTTAATTTTACTATGAATGCTCCCATTGATTCCAATGGGATTCTCAGATGCAAAAGCCTGTAGAATTTTGAAAGATTAGCTCTTTCCCAGTAGAATTATTTTTGAATATATATTGGCTCAATAAGGATGGGAGTAGGCCTAATTTATCGAAGAAGTATTTATCAGATAAGGTGATATATAGAATCATATTTCCATACATACTGTTCTGAAACTCTAAACTTGGAATAGATGTGTGCCACACTGTGCCTCAAAGACTCCACAGGTCTGGTTGTCTGAATGTTGTGATGATCCTCATCCTGAATGATTTAAGATGTAGTGATGTTTGCCTTGGAAACAATGTTCTTTTAAGGAGGATCTGCCTCTTTACATCATATCAGTGTGTGTATATGCATGAGTCTCTCTCTCTCTCTGTATAAATATAGATCAATAGATAGATGCATGGATTCATTCATTTTTTTGGCTCAGTGAATGTCTCTCTCTACAAATAGCTGTATTGGCACAACATAGATGTGCTAGGTGGGAACTCCTTAAGAAGGAAGTGCAACCATAGCTTCTCCATTACAGAAATACCATGCCTATCTTTAAGGGGCCTGAGCCAAGGGGCTCTCTGATGTTTAGTGAAGAGCCTCAAGTCTTGAGAAGGTGAAAGAGTTGGATGCTTGGGACTGTAATGTCTAACACCCACTGATGACATCAGATCATACCAAGGTCACCCACTGGTAAATGGAAAGGAGAAGAGTTTCTACGTTTCGTTGGAGGCAAGTCTTTTAATGAAACAGTAGTATCAGAACATGCAATGCCAAAAGAGAAAGTAAATTGGTTCAGGGCAAAATTATTGGTATCTGAACCCAGAGCAGATTATCAAGTAATAATAAATTATTTTTTACTTTTAATAAATAAATTTTAAATATAAGTAAGTAAAAGAGAAAGAGTGAATGTGATTTCAAGCGTTTTATGGAAATACATGAAAGGATATTAGAAAGAAGATGAACAAGCAGAAGAAAAAAGTTCCCACAGACTGCAATTGGCTTTTAAGAAGAAAAGAAAAGTGAAAGTGTCATGGTAGTAACTAAAAATATATTGTATCATCTTTCTTTGTAAAGCATTGTCATCAGCTGGTGAAACTCAGTCAAAGAGATCAGTGACAGTTTGTGACTTTTGAGGAGCAAAGAATATCCATTTAAATACTCCAGTGCTGCTGATAAAAATCAGGATCCTTGGAAATTAGTACCTGTTCTCTTTCCTTGCAGACAGAGAGGCAGAATTTCTCATACCTATGTGCTGTCAGTTTGATTGATATAACTGTGGAGAGGGAGTTCATGCTCAGTTTGCTTAGCAGTTGTTGTTTATTAAGAATTGATAATGGTACTCCATGACAGGTCTAGCTCTATTGTAGTTGCAGTTCTTTCCAAAGAGCTGCCATTTACAGAGTGAGAAACAGCTATAAACCATCAACAGCTATTGTATGGGAAGAACCTAAAGAATGTTTATTGTTTGCTTCTTCCCTGGAATGTCTTGGTCCTTTCATGCTTGTGACTTTCCCAGGTATGACATTTTGCACTTATTTCAAAGAAACTGTTTCAAGACAGCAACTGCTTGAAAGCCATTGTGCTACTAACTTAGGAAATTGCATCGTCAAAATATAATTAAGCTGTTGTTTTCAGTAGTTGACTTAGCTTGGTTCCGTCCTTACCTGGCTGTTATGAACAACTTAGAATCACAGAAGAAAATGTTTGGCAAAAAATGACAGCCTGAGTAGATTTCTGAATGGCATTTTTTTTCTGTTGCTAACCTAAACTTAAAAAATTGTAAGCTGCAACACAAAACAAAAGGAATCAAATATCCTAAAATGTATTTTAATGTAAAGCATAAACATTAAAAGAAAGGATAACAAATAGCAAATATCTATTTGCTATTGCATGTGTAACAAATCTAGCATGGACAAATGACTGATCATAGTCTCACACTCTTTCACTCACACATGCTTGTTCGCATTATAGATTAATGTGGAAGCCTTTCATTGGTGAAATGGGAGAGCCAGTTGTTTCCAAGAGCATGCACAGGCGAAAGCATGGGGGTAACTAATTATGCAGACACTTAGGTCTCAGATGGAAAATGGATTAACTCTCCATGTGCCGCCTTTTTCCTCTCCAGTAGGGTCAACTAGCACTTTAAGACTTGAGATACATAATAAAAGATTTTTAAACTGGAAGATTTTTAAACTGGAAGAAAAGGCCTGTGAAATGTTACTTTTTTAATGTGGTTACAGAATGAATGGATTTCTTTGTTGTAAATTCAAGGAATCCGCTGGATTAGATTAATGCAAAAAAGAAGCATTTTAGAATGCTCTGTAAATATATTTATATGCATTTGTATAATCATAAACTTGATCTTGGAAATGTTGTTCGTGTAGCTTGTTGTATGTGGTTTCCTTATCAATGTATTAACATTACAAATAAAAATCTGAGCTCTCTTTTCTTCTTTCACTGTTACTTCAGTTTGGAATGAGTAGAAAACATCCTTTCACTGTGTGGCTTTTTTTCATATTTAGTAAGGCTTTATTTAATATTTTAATTTAAATAGTAATTTATTTTAAATTTCAGTTCAACCATAATTTAATTTGCTTCAATATGTCTTAATTTCTTTATGTATTATAGTAATATTTCTATATCTAAAGAATAGATAATGAAATTATTTTGTACAGGTAATTAAATATGGTGTGAAGATTTTCTCTGAAATTATTTGATTCAAATCAGACCATTCTATTTATTTGAGTCATCCTGACTCAAAAAAACATGTTTACACTCTGTGGTATATGCTTCTACACATCTAAATAAAGAAACTGGAATTTCTTCTTGTATCAAGTGTTATATTTGCCAAAATGTAGTATTTTGTTAGATAAACTGCTAAGAAAAACAAATAAAAAATTAAACTCCAGTTAACACAGATTATACTGGTTACTCCCATTTAGCATCTCCACTAATTTGAGAAAGTAAGTGTAAACTGGAAGTTAATTTGAATGTGCTTTCTCATGTAAGAGTTGTAGTTGCTGCGCTACATTGTATCAACAACGTGATTCCTCAAGACTCTCCTGTGTGGTACTTTGTTGTTTTGCACACAATATTTTCATATTCTTTGACACAGACAGTGTGAGATGTGAATAACTCTTTAGCCTGTGGGTTCCAGTCCCTAGTACGGAAAATGTTTAATAACTTATGAAAAGGGAACTGTTTCTAAATGAAATACTGAGGAAGTCCATTGACGGGGCTTTGCAGCTTCTGGTTCTAGAGAGAACGGATATCTTTGCATGGACATTTCGTGCGGCAGCTGTAAGTACTGCTTGCTCCTGAAAATCAGGTCTCTAGAGCTATGAGAAGATCTCCAGGAATTCATACACAGTTACTGAAGCACTTCAGTCTTGATCTGAGAGGAGGAAAGAGTTTATGCTGCTTATGCTTATGCACTTTGTGAGATAACTGTACTCTCTCTGGTTTTTTTTTTCATAGTAAAGGAAAGAAGAGTAAGAGATACTCCTCTCTAAGGTGATCTGGAATATGAATCTAAAGCAAATATACTGATTTTTCTCTTTGGAGCTGCCTGTCTTTATAAAATACCAATTTGATTCTTGAGAATTTGTGCCTCAAATTAGGCAGTATGACTACCCCTGCCATTGTGGCAACCAGCCTTTCCAATGCACAACAGTAGTGTGGGAAGGAGTTGCAAATTTAGTTCCCTAATAACTGAGCAGAATAAATGCCCAGTGGGCACCTACAGGATGCTTCTATGGTTTTGAAAACTATCTCCTATTAAGCACTTTTTTTACCCCTTGCCCTAAGGAAATCTTTAACTTCTCTTTGCATGAACATAAATACTTAAAAAAACTCCTGACACAAAGCCAAACCAGCCAACAAAAAACCCCCAAAAAACAAAAGGCAAAGACAGAAGAGACAGAGGGAAAGGGAGACAGAGAGATCACCTTTCTACATTCCTGATTCTGCCTGTATTGGAAATCCACAGGGCTATTTACTGACAACCTTGATATTTTGGTTACAGTAAAATCTTTCTGATACTTTTATTTCTATGGTTTTTGTTAAAGAAGAGTTTGTGACTGAACTTTTCAGAGAAATCATGAACATAAGACTGAAAAAGAACAGTAAAAACATGGGAGAGGACAAAAATATTTCATGGTGAGCATGTTTCTCCAACGTTACTTTCAAAGTATTTAAGGAAAGGCTTTCCTTTTTAACTACTTACCTGCTACAATGAACTGTGAGAAACTGCTACGACAGATACCAAAGCATATTTAGGGGATTAGAAGAAGGCAGAGATTGTATGAATAGCATCCCTTTCCATACCCGTTCCCTCTGAAGAACCCGATAGTTCTCGGATGGCAATTGCTTTGGCCTCGCTGAGTGTTTCAGGAAGAATTGGAAAACACTGCTATCTTGTGGCTGAAGAACGAACAACAACTGGAAAAGGATTATTTGTTCACCTGCCTGTTAGGTCAGCCTTTGTATCAAAAATACTAATAAAAATACCTTGCATGAAAACTGGAATCTTAAAAAATGGGATTTAAAAAAATCCCATCGGACCTGGGATGGCTGAAAAACTCCTCCAGATAGACTGAGTTTTCCTCTGAGTATGACATTTATTACATTGCAATTCTGAATTCAAAATATCGCTGTCAAGTTTTTGAATCTGGAGTTTAAAAACACATCTGGCTTCATACCATTTGAGCCTGCTGACTAGACACAAAAAATGCCACTGGAGCATGTTATCTGGAATTTTCTGAGAATATTTGTGAATGCTAGCTCATCTCAGGCTTTACCTAAGACGATGCTGGAGAGTACCCTAGGCCCTTAGGACTAGCTGTGCGTGTTCTGTGCTCTAGTACTGCACAGCAGAGCTCTTGGTTAAAGTCTGTCTGCTTTTCTAAAAGTTGTGCTACTGCTTTGCTTTTTTCCTCATTCCCCAGTATCTAAAATATATGAAACCTTACCTTCCAATCTTAATTTCTTTCATATCCCTTAATTCTTAACATCCTTTCAAAGCACTGATCATTCTGGGTGCAGTACACTGCGATGTGGATGATTCAACAGTGGGGGTCTAGTCAGTCATCTCGAGGAAAATGAGTTAATGACAGATTTTGGCCAAGGTTAATGTACTTGGCGTGTGGATGTGGCACTTGGGGATATGATTTAGTGGTAAACAGGGCAGTGCTGAGTTAACAGTTGGACGCGATGGTCTTAGGGGTCTTTTCCACCCTTAATTCTGTGATTATGAACTATGCAATATATCACAACAGGTACAAACATCCTTTCCTAACAGAAGTGTCGGCAGCTCTTTCTTATAAATTATACTTGTACTCTATTTAAATGGAATTCATATAAAATAGGACTTAACTAAGGGTTGAATTCCCCCTTTAAAATAGTCCAACATATTCTTTCTGCCTGTTTAATTTTTGTGAAATAAATTAACAATATATTAATTTTTTGCCTCTGGACTCATTTAGTTAGAAGGTTTTTATTTCAGGCCTCTTTCTTCTAAAACATAGCTGCCACAGTGTACTGCATTTCAGATTAAGTCTTCTCTAAACTTGTCACTGTCCAAAGGAGCAAACCCAAAGTACCAAGTCACCGGTACAATACTTTGTAAGAATTTAAGAGATCTGTAGGTAACATTTGCTGTCTGTGGTACAGTTTCTATGGTAGCAATCTTTCGGCTGTTTCATTGCTGCTTTCCAGACTAGATCTGTATAAAGCAGATGGCAAGTGGGTTGCCATTTCAATTTGAGTCATGCCAATTGAAATTGACAACCTCATGTCAAGTATGCTAATCCTTAATTGGAAAGTATATCCCATTTTGACTACTGAATCTGCTGAGCTTTCATTGAAGAAGACTCTCTGCAAATCTGTTGTAATCTACTAGGATAAAGCAGACTATAGAAGCAGAGCAAATACCATTTTCTCTTGAAAAAGATTCATTGGAAGGAACTGCTATGATGCTTAAGATTAGACAAGAGTTGTTTTTTTGTTTTGTTGGGTGGTATTTGTTGTGTGGGCTTCTGTTGTTTTGTGGGGGTTTTAATTTTTTTTTTTTATTTTTGTTTTGTTTTGCTGCTGTTTTAAGGAAGAATGTCTTTTTGGACTTGAGGATAGTGTTTAATGAGGCCATAAGCATGCTGAGTGAATTTCAAAATCATGAAAGTTTGGCTTATGTTGACACCTTGGGTTTTTGAAAGTGGGCTCAAAGCCATACGTCCAGAAGGCTAAGGAATCCTATAGCAGCTACTCCTGCTGCTCAGAGAACTGATAATTCTAAATAGTAGGCTGCATCCTATCTTCACATATTATCAGTAAGGAAAATTAATACTTGTTTGAGTTGACGACACGGAATCCTATGTATAGATGTTAGACACAAAAACCACAGAGCAGGATTTTTTTTCCCCCTTTTTTTTCCTATGAAGACTTTTGAAGGACAGATAGGATAAATTGACTCAAATGTTTGGGGAAGGATGGAAAAATTAATTGTAATGAACTTTCTTTTTGCAGTTTGAATGAGAAATTGAAGCAGAAGTTGAGGTGTTCTTTTTTAAGGAATAATCCTAAAGGATCAACTGATCTTCTGCAGTTTAATCTTCTTAAGTTCTTCTCCTTTACTCCTCACACTTAGCATCTTGTCCAAATGAGAGGCTGGAGAAAATAAGTTCTTTTAAAGCACTTGGATTTTCTCATTTGAAATGAGATATTTATTTTGAAAGTTCAATGAATTTCATAAGGTACATGATAAAATCCAAGTGTTTAAATCTCTGAAATAATTCATGGGGGGAGGATGGGAATGCTGGAAAGAGTACGAGCCATGTTTTAGGTAAAGATGGAGTAAGGTTTTTATTGAAGAAGTTTTACATTATTCTAGGAGCTTGGTATAATCAACATTCTGTTTTCTAGAGATCTCTGCTAACTCGGCTACAGAGAGAGGGTGCCACGTAACATGCCTAAGGCATAAAAAACTCTTTGTTAAAATACTGTGGCAAAATTTGACTTGTTGCTTGTTCAGACTTAGCAAAATATTTAAAAGGTCTACCACTCTCCATTTACACCTTCCGCTCTGGAGCGTGTATTTTCTGATTTTTGTGATGCTGCTATTGCTGCTTGTCTGGCAAATTTTTCTCATCCATACTTTGGCTGTTCCCATGCTGGCTCTGCATCGTGTTTCTCTTCTCTGTGGCTAGAATAAGCCATATGGATTAAAGTCTGTGGTTTGGCAGATAAAACCTATGAAAACCTATGTCTTTTGCCAATGTAATATAATACGTCTATTAAATAGTCCTCATGTTAGATAAAAGGACAGTGTAATACCCCTTTCATCTCAGACTGTGTAATGAAGGTACACTTCAAGTTTTCTCTGGTTCCTGTAACTGCTACATGGAAGCCAGGAGTCAGAGAAGTCATGATGTCACACAGGGACCATTTGAATTCCCACTTTTCAGGCAATCCAACAGTCGATGGGTATATAGAGAAAAGGTTAGGAGGGTTAGATGCCTCTTGTCATTTTTCCTAAGGTGTCTGCCACTGTAGGTAGCCTTGAAGATTATGACTAGATTATTCAAGGATATCACCCTGCCATAGTCTGGCTAACAGACACGAATATCTGAGTGGGGACAGGGATAGCTGATAGTTTGATGGGAAACAGCAAAGATGCAAGTCAAAAGACATGCATTTTTAATTAAGCAAATGAATCTTGGGCCTCTGTGACTACCTTTCTTGAGTTCAATCTCTATATTTAACCATCCACAAAAGAGAATTAAATTACATATGTGCTATGCATCACTTACAAATGAGCTGAATGAGTCCTATACAAAAGCATTTACCATTGTGACTGCAGCTGCAGAATTGGGCACACTTTCAGCTTTCAGATGAGAAGAAACATGGCTGGAAAAATAAATGAAATGTGGCTGAAGCCCCTTTGCAGAAAAATGCTTCAATAAGCTGGTTTGGTTTATATTTTGTTCTACTTTGTCAGACACTTGCTGGAGAAGAACTTAACAATTCCATATTCATAGACAGATTTGGTATTGTATTTTAGTCTATTTTAATTGTTTTGGGTGCAATCTTGTTCTACAGGTGCTATGTGAACTGAGATTATAGATAAGCAGTAAGCAGTATTAATGAAGTCCCTGAAATGGCAAACTCTTTTACTTAATCTTGTTGCATAATAAAGAAATAAATTATTTAAATATTTTAATTGATACAGATCCACAGACCAGACAATATTTAAGCTTTTAGAGGATTTCTATTTTTGATGAATCAGTATTATATGTTAAACTAGTTCTGAACACAAATTATTCTATTCACATAAAAATGTAGTTGCTAAGTAATTTGTAGCTTGTGGAAGTGTTAGGGAGCTGAAGGAATCATGGAATCTCAGGGAATCTCATTACTGATTTTGAATTTTATCCCCACCTTTGATCATATTTTTAATCTTGTAATTTCTATTTAGGTTATAGTCCAGTAGATTCTAAGAAATATTCAGTGGGTTAACCATTATCTATGAAGGGGCATAATTTTACCTCCCTAGAACACGTTTTGAAACAGAACAATGACTTCTATGAAGTAAAAACTGGAATCTGAAGTCATCAGTTGCACCTGCTAACAAAACCATAGAAGACAAGCAGCACATGAAAAATTATTTTAAAGCATTGCATATGTAAGATTTGATTTACCCATTTTGTTCAGTAAGGGTTATTGTTACTTTTAAAAATCTTCAGTAAATGCATTTTTTATATATCCTAAGGTGAAATTTAGAAATTAAGGCATACATCCTAGTTTAGAGGTGCAAGTCCATAAAGACCTTAGTATATGGAAGCTGCAGCTAGAGCATGAAAAGTGCCCAGTGGATGTGAAGACAGATTTGTATAAAGAACAGCCAAAACTACAGAAGATGACAAGAACAAAAGCTCAGGGATTACTTTGAACTTCTTAACACTTTTGACTTAAAGAAACTGATTCTTCATGGCCCCTGAAGAGACCAGTACTCTCAGAACATGGACTGGTGAGATTCTGTTACTAGCACACCACTGTTCAGAATTCCCTAGCTGTATATATACTTAGAAATGCTCATCTGTTAGAAGACAGCTTGTATTTGTCTTACTTGCTGAATATTCAGTTGTCCAGTATCCTGACGTAGGATTTTAGCAGTAGCCAGAAGTCTGTTCCAGCTTTAATTTAAAGTAAGTATGTTAAAAGATGTCAAATACAGGTATCTGAACTTCAAGGGTGAAATATCATATATGAAAGACAGAATGCATCTGTTGAGTGGAAAAGTTTAAAATAAAGGTTTTGAAAACAGATCCCTTCTCTGCTCTGCTCACTCCTGGTAGAGATTTTTTTTTCCTTCATGTCTGAATTCATAGGTGAAGAACTTCCTCTGACTTCCATGGTTGCAGCAAACTATATACAGCCCTGTCTCTGATCCTGGGAAATTTTCCTTCTTTCTGTCTTCTTTTGACCGAGTTTTCTCCCTTTAAAAGCAAGTTCCCTGGTTTGCTCAGAGACACTACAAGTTTTGCCCTCAGCCTTTGTCTGTCTGCCAACAGAGAGGTTTCTCTCACCTTTAGCGTGTTCAGTAGTTTGTGGGGCTAGACCCCCCTCGAGGGTCTGCCTGACTTGTGATGAAGTGATCAGAAGAACTTCTTCCTTGCTCTCCTATTGTGCCATTCTTAAACAAAACATAAAACATGAATTGCAAATAAATTGACACCATGTTTTGCACCCCTCAATATTTACTGCCAGAAACACAGATTTGAACTGAGGACCAATTGGTATTATTCAGTCAAGTTCCAGTCAAGGAGCATGCGTTTTCTCCTTGCAGTGTATTGTTTCGTTAAAAAGGCAAATATATTTATATCTTTTGAACAATTGTAACCTCTGAAAAGTCGTTTTTGGTGTCAGTCTGCTCAACAACAGCACCTGGAATTTAATCACTCAGTCATGCATGGCTTGCCACTGCTACAGTCTTGTGCGACCCTGCTGAGGGGAGGTATGGCTCTCCATAGGTGTACTGTAGCTAAGAGGGAAAGTAAGGTGTTATTTAGAAAGCTTTAGTTTAGCATATTTCAAAATACTGACATGGTTCATGGTTTCACCTGTTGTCCCACATTGTCAGTGAGTGAAACACGGACTTCGCCGGGTCCGATGAGGCCTGTCCAGCCCTCGTGTCCTCCGTGGCTCACCCACAGCTCTAGTCCCTGATGCAGGGCACCATTCGTAGCGACTGGGACACGGACCGAGACCGGCAGGGAATCTGAATCGTTTATTCAAAGAAACGAGCTGGCTTTATACACTTCTTCAAGGCACAGCATTTCCTTACATGGCAATACTCACTACGTGACCTATCCCATGCTGCCACATCAGCAACACACTTTCTGAATATCCTTCTATGGGGTGATCATGTGCTGTTCACCCATCTGTCAGCTTCCGGCAGCTCCTCTCCGTAGGGCTCTGCCGTGTGACACCTCCTCCTCCCAGGGTCCGGCGGAGACAAGCCTCTCTGTGCTGCCATGTGCTCCTTTGTGCTACCATGTGCTTCTTTGTCCCACAGCCTGTAACTCAACTCCATCCCATCTCTTCCAACACCACATTTCAAAAACTGGCATATTTTTGTAGATATGTTTGACTGTGTGCCTGGTTTTAGCAATTCTCTGCAAATCCCTGTCTGGGACTTTCCACAGTCTGCCCATGACCTGGGATTCCGTTTCAGTCCCCTGAATCTGACAATCCCTGCCCTAGTGCCACTGCAAGAGCATTGGTCTCCAGTGCCCCCCAGCCCTGCCTGCCCATGAGACCTGCTGAATCCAGGTGCCATTGCCATGAGCTTGTCCAAGGGCCAGGTCACAGCCTCCAGGCTGCCCAGCTTCCTGCTGGTGGGGTGGGATGGGTGCTGGGGAGGAGAATGCCACGTTGACAGGCATATTGCAGATTGCTTTGCAGAGTTTGTGTAAGTTATTTAATGTGTTTAATGACTAGGTCTTCTTGACCACAAGAATAATTCATGGCTAATGATATCTTCGCTGTATTACATTATTTTGTATGTGCTTTTTTGTGTGCACGTGTATAAAATACATAACAGTTTTAGGCATTTTGTAGTAGTCATTGTATCTTTGACCAACTGATTTGTAAGATACATGTTTAAACAACAGTGAACTCTAGAATATTAACAGATGTTGTTTCCACATGCAGCTCAAATACTGGGACATACTTCAATACTTCAGATATTTCTGTGTGTCAGCACATGGAACAACACTCCTAAGAATATTTATTGTCTTGTCAAAAGCCGCAGCTTCAACAACTAAAACTGAATAGCAATTAAGACAATTCACTCTGGTGGTGGAAATATTTTGCGCTGTAGCTATAGCATTTTACAAATGCTTCCTTAATACTTTGTCAGTTCCTGCCATGTAGAAGTTGGATAGCTCCACCAGGATCGTACTGAAATTGAAATCCATATGGAGGAAACATTTCCTTGTATGGGAAAAAGAATTCTGATAGGAAAAAAAAACCCCAGTTGTTTTTTTCCTAGCCAGGAAGTTGGTTTCATACTAGGGAGATTCTCTGTGTGCCAATTACTTTTAAAGAAATGTCTTAAGTCTCCTGCTGCTTCATTGTCATTCTTGGATTTGATTAAACTTCTGCAAATAAAGGCACCATGGATTAATATATTAGCTGCAAAACAATACAGTAATGTCAAAGATCTTTTGTCACAGTGGAAAGGATGGAAATCAAAGAGACCATGAAACAGAACATGATCTAGGGGAGAAAGTCATAATGTATGACTTGCAGAAAATATATGAGGAACCTAACTGGAATAAAAACTTGTCACCAGGGACAAAATGCTCACCATAACAAATTTTTTCTATGGCTGTTTATGATTTCAAGGTTATTTCCTTATTCCTTTGTTCATGTTTGTGTCAGTAAACATTATTTACTTTCATATCCATTTATCTTTAACTTCTGAAGAAAGGTTTATTTAAATAACAGCCCTACTATTGAAATTGTGTGGGTATGTGCACTTCACATAGAAGACATGAAAGAAGATGACCCCTGATCTTTCAAATGTTTTATTTCCATAAGCTTTCAGGCAGAATGTGGGAGAAAGGAAGGGGAAGATGCTTAGACTGAAAAATTTTCTTAGAATTGAGAATACAATTCAGAGTAAAATATATTACAGTAAAATATCTTTGACTAAGATCGTAAATCTAAGAAACTTCAGAGCAGAGCGTTCACATTCTGAGTATCAGTAAGACTGATGTTTTAGTTTAAATTTCTTACATTATTAAAGTTGACTGATGACAAAGCCAAGCATTGCTGCAAAATAGATTTGGCATTTTGGATAAACTGTTTCCTTAAAAAAATCTAAACCCCGACTGTCCCCTAAAACTTGTACTGCCATTAGTGTGAACACTCTCTCTGACTATACTTTATCACAATAAGGCTTTAACTCTGCAGTTAGTGAAACAATGAAACATCTATGGAAGATTTATAGAGCGTTTCCTCTTTAATCCCCTTCCCTGTGTCTTTCAGGCAAAGTTTTCAGGCTAAAGTGGGGGTATTTTTTTTACATGTATTTTGAGGTGTCTGTATTTGAGTAAATGAGTAGAGTTTATGAATATATGAGTATGACATTCTCTCCATTGTTTGGACTATCTCTAGGATTGAATCTTCACCTAAAAGGAGATTTGGTCCCCAGTGAAGCAGTTGGGCTCTGTATCAGTGTAAAGTACTGCTTTAGTTTCCTCTTATATTGTGTTTTCAGAATTTTAAATAGGAAAAACCATTCTCTTTCTAAACTAAGCTTGTCCACAAATGAAAATTATATATTTATCATTATCTATCTATTTGACTATGCTGGCATTTTTAGTGGCCATAATATTCATTGTAAGTAATAGCTATTCAACACAAACCTGAAGAGTGAGGGTTGCCCAGTAGTATTGGAACAACTCTTACTCTCCATCCAGATATATGGAGGAAGGCATATATCTTCTCTTTGACAGGGTCTTGGTTTTGAAATGATCACTCCTATCTGATAAATACCTGGTGCTGTGAATGAGATCAGGAAATTTTTTTCTTTTATCAAGACATCTAAGTCATAGCAGGATTCTCTGCTGTCTTCAATTTCTCTCACAAAAAAAAAAAAAACAAACACCAAAATTCTGCTTTTTGTGGTGTTCTAGGGAAAGCTATTATCTGCAGTCCCTTAAACTTTGTCACAATTTCAGCTGGTGGTAGTAGTGAGCTTGATGCTTCTTATAGGATAGGCTTCTGCAGGAAATCAGTAGGCTAGTTTTTGGATTACTTCCACTGAGATTTTGGAATTTGAAATGGTTCTTCAGGTCCCACTGTGGCTCATTCTTCACTTGGTAACTGCCAAGGCTCTGTCCACACAGACTTCAGGAGCTGTAGCGGCCTTCCCCCTGCACCTCAGTTAATCTTGCCTTTCACAGCCTGAACAATTACTGGCCAGTATGCACCACTGTGTCTCCCGATGACATGGAGTTAAAATATCTCCAAGCTGTTAAGGACCCCTCTTGCCTGTCCACATCCAAGCCATCTGACTAAGCAAAACTGAAAGACTGGGAGGTCAGCATAGATGTTCAAATTACCCTTACCGAGCCTTTGGAGCCTCTCAGGTCCCAGCTGTTTGGGATCTCAGCCAGTGCAGAACCCCTCTGGGAATTTTCTGCCCAGTGTAAAAGCCAAAGGTAGAAACACGTTGTGTTCCAACTGATCTCCTGATAATTCAAAAGGTAGATGAAAACACCAAATTACTTATATACATAAAAGAAAAAAAGCACTGGTTTCTAGATTAGTCATTGCTCATGGGAGGTCTGACTCATGAACACTTAAGGCTTGGGGATGGTAACACTGCAGTGTGCTTTCTATTTCATACATAAAAGTTGTATTCATGCAAAGTAATAACTGAAAAGTTATCCATCTTGAAGTTCAAATTGAGAGTCACAGTTGAAGGCTCAGACTGAACACTGGCAATTGTGTTATGCGTTTAAATGAAGTGTTAGAGATTACAGGGTAACACAAACTCTGCTATTTCTGTACTCAGAACATGACAATCTGGTTAATCTCTGCAGTTCCCATCTAAAGTTTGTCAAATATGGGGGACAGAGTGGGGTGCTATGAGACTGCAAAGGGCTGTCGTGTGCAGTTAATGGACCAGAGGGGTACAAGCCACCACCATAATGCCAGGTGTTAAGTAGTGCTGTTAACCTGCATAGGCTAGGGTGAGCCTGTTTGTGTGACTTTGAGCTGCCAAAGACTGGCTCTCAGCCTTGCCACACTGCTCTTTCTGTAGTATCTGTGTGACCTTTGCAGTGCTCGCCATACCCACACTGTCCTCCGTTGCCCAGTACTGGTGTATGCAGACTCTCCCCTGCAAAGCTGCTACTGAAATCTTCCTGTGTGAGGATGTGTGGAAAGAACTGAGGGATCAGACACCAGTTTTCCTGATTTTAACATCTTCCAGTCTCCTTTGGAGTGCTCATGGCATCAGTGTATTTATCGGAGGCTGTCCACAGTTTGCAATATGGTGCCATTTAAACACAAAGATGTCTCAGAATAACTGAAGCCTGGAGCAGTGAGAGGCTGACACCGTTCAGAGGAGCTCTCCACGGGAGCCTGAGACAATTGCTCTGACAATGCATTTCACCATTTCCAAAACCCATGCTTTACAGCTGGACATGGGATCTTGATGTTTTGTCATATCTATTGTTGCTCCTCAGCCTTTTGGCTCTAAGTGATAGAGCACTAGAGCTGAAGACAGCATGCCTTCTTGTTGTCAGCCTGTTCAAAGGAGAATTGCCCCACCTGTATTCTTAAATATGCTCAAAGGTATCTGACTACAGTGTTTGTGAATTTACTCAATTAAAAACTTGTATGCACGAAAGCTGGTGTATCTTTAGTACCTTTCTTAGTATGAGACAGTGTCTTTTAGAAGCACCCACCTCTACAAGCTGTGAGTAACTGTCTCAGCTTTAGTACAAGAGCTGAAACCAGACCTGAACTGGGAGGTGAAAAGCAGTGAAAACATGTCATATTTCTAGAATACTAGAATTTCTAGAATTTTTTAATTAAAAAAAAAAAAGAATAAAAACAACAAAAAAGTTTAATTTCCTCAGAATTCACTAGTAAGCTAAAGAGTCCAAAACTGTGAATGATGCCCACAGCAGATTGTTTTCGGGCCACGTAGATCACTAAAGTGATATTGAGCTGCTAGAATAGGCAGGCAAATGACAGCTTGATATCCAGTAAGCCTAGTGGAATTTCTTTTGTTTTGTCTTGGTTTGGGGATTTTTTAACTCTTGTATTCCTCCTCAATTCATGAGTAGAGACAGCAACTCTATGAACAATTTGCAAGCGTGGAAGCAAAAAGGAAAACTACTGGTGCAAGAGACCATGAACAATTGGTCCATATAGGTCATTAATCTTGACGTTCATTTGATCTCTTTCTTTATGCAAAGTCACTACAGCTTGAGGAAAATGACTTGTAAATAAGCTATTCAGGAAGATAGAAGCCTATCTGAACTACATGTGATATTGCAATATGCCTAGTTACTTAAGCTGTTGTTTCTTAAAAAAAAAAAAAAGGATACCTGGATATTCATAATCATTAGAATACAACCATTGTTAGCTTAATATCTGGTGGGTTAGTTTTCTATTTTTCTCTTTTTTTTTTTTTAAATTTTTTTTTCCCCAAGTTTAGCTAGTACCAAATATTTCTATTTATTTAGTGATGTGAAAAGAACTAAGGACCTATATTATCTCTGTACTAAAATATTTGAGCTAAAGAAAAGACTGACTCTAATGCTAACCTTCAGTTTTAACTATTTTTATCTCTAATTAATGCCTTTGTTTTCTAATGCTTGTAAAATTTATTCTATAGTTGAAAAAAAGAGAGCACTGTATTTTGGGTACAATACAATGCAATTTTAAAAGAAATCCCAAAGTCTGAATTTCTGCTTTAGTTACTGAATACAATTTTAATTTGACTGGGCAGCTCCAAAGCACAGTTAGTGTAGGAAGAAGTAATGAAACAGTAGATGGCGCTCAATAATCTGCAGGATTTTTAATCATTTTTTAGAAACAATAAAACCAGTTCTCTTCAAATCAAAGTAAGGTTAAATTTAGTGGCATCAATGCTATAAATTACACTATTCTAATCTCCAGTGAAGGGGTCTGCTACACAAATAGCAGGCTGATTAGGGATTAGAAACCCACTCGAACTGTGAACTTTTCTTTTTTTTTTGCAATGCAAATGCTGTTGAGAGGTACATTTGTCAGGTTATTGTTAAACATCCTTAGTTATAGTCTTGTTTGTTAATTTCTTCAGCTTTGGAATTACTTACTGTTCTTTGGTTTTGTTATCAACAACCATGATAGTCTCAACTACTAAATTTTCATAAAGAGGTAAAATATTTAGCTTGACCACAGAATGGTATCTAATTTTGACTTACTGCATTTAAATGCGGAAACACTAATTTTTAAGATTTTAAAAAAAATTTTTCTTGGTAAAAATAAGTTTCTGCTGGTCAATCTATAATATGGGCTGTCTCTATAAAATGAAATAAGGGGAGATGAAATCTGTCTCTCCCAGTATTTTTCAGTGACAGAAGAATTCTCACATACAGTCTACTGTGCTCTTGTAGAGAAAGTCCCTTTTGTGAGATGGAGGATTAGGTGATATTCTGCTTTACAACTCTTAATATAACTTTTTGTTAAAACTTCTGAGCCTAAAGTCAGGCGTTAAGAGGGAAGAGGGATGAAAGTTAAGGATTCTAGCCTGGACTTCAGAAGTTCAGGTTCAGTCCCTTTCTGCTCTTAAAGATGTCCCGTGTGGCCTTAGATTACTTTTAAATACTCAGAGAATACAGTGCAAACAGCCAGACATCTCAGCCTGTGCTGAAGGTATGTACCTTAATCCTTCTGTGCCCAAATCCTCCCTTTGTACAATAGAAAGACTAAGACAGCTCTACTTGCAAGGATAAATGTTACGTAGTACAGTTGTTACTGTACTGTGGGGTAGGAGGTAGAGCAAAGTACCCAAAATTGATATTTAACTCCATCCATTTGAGGGAATGGTGATGGAGGGAAGCTCTCTCCTATAGAGCACAATGCTTGTACTTTTATGTCTATTCTAATCAGCCTCCTTAAAATACCAGAATATGGACAAAAATACTTTTTTTTTGGTAACAGGTCTTTTTTTGAAAGAGACTATACAAAGTCATAGTTCACTGAAATTCAATGGGAACTAAATTCTGCTACTGTCCTTTGAAAATTCTCTGGACACATAAAGAATCAACAAAAAACTTGGTAATCAGAATTTGATTTTATTCATGACTATATTTTTATTTTTTCAAAAGCTTATTAATTGTAATCAGTGAAAAGAACTCTTGATGACATCTGTGTTGGAATACTGATGCTACATATGTAACTGTGCATCCAGTCTAATGTGTTACAATAGGTTTTCTGGCTGTCCTAGTTTCTGCTTAAGACTATCCTGTTTCCCTTTCAGTTTTAGTATTCCACCCAATCTTCAGCCTCAGTGCACAATTTTAGATGGCTACCAAATTCAGAATGATTTAATCTTATGCATGTTTAATGCCAGGTCTTCCTCCTCTGAGATACCATGAATCACCATGTTCTGTAATGGTGTCATTTTCTGGGTTATTTCTCATGTGAGGTGTTTGCTTTCCAGGCTCCTGTTAATGTCCAAGATATCTGTTTTCTTTCTTCAATCAATGGTTTCATTGCAAAAACATCTGGGCTGGCCCACTGGTTTAGCTTCTAACTAGAAGCACTGGAAACATGACAGTCAGACCTGTCATAACCTGGAAATGCTCCTGTCTTTATGTTGACATTGGCATTGAAACTGCTGCACTGAAACAATAAAAACTGAAGCCAAAGGAAACAGGAAGTAAAACCGAGTTTTAGAGCAAAATGAGAAAAACTTGTTACTAAGAAACAGAGAATTTGTAATAAAATGTCTGGAGTTGTGATTTTTTTGGGGCAAGAAAGAAACTCTTGAAACTCTTCTCTCAGTGCAAAGCCTTGCCAGCCTTGGCAGAAAAGAGAATATCAAAATGTGTGGTGAGTTTCCCTTCTCTAAAAGTCAAACCACTGTATTTCTAGACACTGAATTACCACAACAGGCCCTGTCATCTCCTGGACTGCTCTGTATCTGCTTTCTTACCTCACGTTTGTCTTGTCCTTTTTAGATTAGGAGGTATCTTTTCTTTTTGCACATTTCTGGTGCCCAGCTCCTTCTGGGTAGTACTGGAAACCAACAGCAAAAAATGTTGTGACATAAAAAGAAGAAAAAAAAAAATCTGTTGTTCTAGTGGCAGTATCAGTTGAGGAATGTGAACTGGTACTCCCTTGGTGCAACTCAGTAGAATAAAACAAGTAATGTTTTGACAAATACACAGAAGCAAGTTTGGACAGTTTCCCTTGTAGCTCTGAGGATATATTTTGCAGAAAAAACAGGACAAGCATGGCTGAAGTATTTTCAAACCTATTCATAGGGGATTATTAATCTCCAGGAAGCACAATAAACACAGACTTTGATTTCCTTTTCCTTCCTTTTATAGACAACCCAAGAAATGCTGCAAAAAATGAGGAAACCAGAAGCCAGACAGGAAGCAATATACAGAAACTGAAGCACTGCAGGTCTTGTTAGCATTAAATAACCATATGGCTCTACAGAAACCATAGAATAACAGCCATCCTAATTATAGATAAGTGATGAAAGGAACCTTAACATTAACCCCATTAGAACAGCAGCCGAAGAGATCTCATCCCAATGGAAAAATGCAGTAGGAGTGGAAAGGATGTCCTAAGAATTATACCTAAAGACCATGGAAATCTGTATTTGGTCTTACAATAGTTGTGCTAGCTTGATTGGATTTTAATGTACACTAGCTTTGTTGCAACTCTTGTCAAAGTAATGTCCTGTCCCTTGCCATGGGTAGCATTTTTCAAACAGCTGCAAGTTTTGCTACCTGCTGTTCATGTGTACATGATGTGTGCTATATGTTTGGGGTTTTTTTGCAATTGTTACATTATTCAGCTTATTGAAATGCTAGATATTTCAATTTTAAGCTGTGCGTACTTATATGTGGAAGGCAATTCCCTTCCCTTTAGGTTATTTCCTAGGGCTAGGCACCATTTCAGGGTCTGCAGTAACCCAACTTCTGATGTCTTCTCTGCTGACAGTTTTCTGATATTGTTGCCTATCATTGCTTCACACGGCCGAAGATCTTTTGTTTCAAAGTAGCTAGGGAAAGGTACTGGTGGAAACTATCAAGTGCTTTCAGTGGCTTCCATGTCTTGACTTTGACCCTTCACCAATTTATTCTGCATTGACTTTATTTACAGGAAAAACCTCTGTCCCACAATACAGACTAAAGTTATACTAGAAATTTCTGGCATATAAATTTTTCCAGTAGAAGAAACTTGAAATCTTAGCCAAGAAGTAATAACTCATGATGATTTTGTTTCTTTTCTGCTATAAAACTGGAAAATGGATGAATTTGCCTGCTAGTGTACACCTACTCTGTGAAGATCCATATGGTTACCCCAGTTCATATTAATAAAAAATGGAAACCAACAAAGAAAGTCCTGTCTCTGACTGTTTATAAATGTAACTTGTGCTTTGCCAACATTTCTGTCATATTTCTTATATCTCTTTTCATATTCTGTGTTATGAGTAAGCAGCAAAGAAATTACCATCACGTGCTTTTATCATTCTCTTAATTTATTTGTCTAAAAAGCATGATCCTTTCTGATTTCATTTTTGTCGGTTCTCAACAGACCATCCAGTAATGTTGTTGAAATACAAACTGGAGTTGCCTTGATGAGATTTTGTTTGGATCTAGATCAGGTCTGCAATAAATTGTTATTTGTGCTGCATTAGAGAATGAGTCAGTACTTCAGCGTTGACAGGATTAATTCCCTAAATAGTTTTAGATTTTGGCTGGAAAATACCTAGAAAAAAAAATCTGAAAATCTTTTGTGAATACTGTCTAGCATCACTGGTCATGAAATATGTAGATTCACTTGTCATGAAGTTTAAGAAAAAAAGATATTTTAAGCAATTCCATTTCTCCTCTAATCAAATCCTGTCATAAAATATCTTCAAGTTTTGAAGTGAGGTTCAAGCTTGATTAACTAATGACATTTTCAGTTGGCTTGCTGGAAAAGGAAGTGGGTCAGAGTATGTGGGTGATGTCATAACAGATTTCTGATTTCAGAGAGATATATTGGACCTTGTATTGGGCCTGGGTTATCATGCTCATGTTATCTAATACCTAAAGTCCCACTTAAATGGATATTCAGTACTTCAGGGAATTACTACAGTGTTTAGACCTCCGCCAGGAGTACAGAGACTAGCCAACTACTCTGGTGCAAGAGTTATCTGAAAGAAATATTCCAGTCTATATTTGTGTGCCAAAATGTAAAATAATGAGCCAGTTCCCAGGAACTAAGGAAATTGCTGAAGGTAATATAGTACTAGATTGCTGCCTTCTGGAATCTAACAGAGGTGGAATCTTGCACAGATTTTTCCTCCAGGAATTTTCCATCCAATGTACCTACCGAAAGAATCCTCACTTTGAGAGAACTCGAGAAAATATCTCCTTCAGTACTCTTATGCCCCTTGCAGTTATACAAAAGAAAGCAACCAAAATGAATGGGTTAATATACTCTGATCAACATCACATGAAGATACAATGCATTTCAGCAGAATCACACTTGACCTTTAAATAATTCTATAAACAGTGCCTGTAAAATGTTAGCAGATGTTCTGTAACAGAAGCAGCAAGATTCATTAAAGATTTGCACAAACAGTTTGGACATACAAACCAACTAAGCAACTGCTTGGTTGTGGTCATCTGAATCTGAATCTGTCTGGGTTTCACAAACCTCATGTGACTCTGTGCAGGACTGGTAACATTGAGTGGATTGCTCCTTCTCTTCTTTTTTTTTTTTTTTATTAATTTCCATAGTGAAATTGATATTTCAAGTCTGAATGAGATATAGTTTTTGTGAATACCCTGAGGGCACTAATGGTCCTTATGGCCCTATCACCTGTATATGACACCTCTATCCACACCCACTGCCTGTGGGCCCAGGGACTCCTTTTCAACTCCACCTTTGCTGAGAGGAAATTAGACATTTCTTTTTGGGAGGACCTAATCTATTATATGAAATAAAACTAAGTTAAATGAAAATATCCATCGAGATTCAAAAAAAATCTTCTTTGATTAATGTTTAGGAACTTGTGAAACTTTTGATGATTCCAGACTCATGGAATACCTCAAGTTGGAGGGGACCCATAAGAATCATGGAGTCCAACTCCTTGCTCCTCACATGGCTACCTAAAGCATAGAATTCAGCTTCACTGTATGCTCAGCTATGCTGCTGCAATTCAGATACTACATCTGTATCAGATTCAGTTTCCAGCATTCTTAGCTCATTTGTACATGGCCTGTGATTCTGGTCAGATAATCATGATTTTTCTCAACTGATCCATAAGGGTAGTTTGGAAGATATCATGAAGTGTTACCTGAATTTCACTGGAAGCTTTTCATTAAGTACTCTTACTCAGAAAATGTAATGATGCCATCATTACTGCCAAAATTTTCTCCATGACAATCTTGTTTTCTGTATTTCAGAGGTCTTCACATCTTTCATACAAAGCATTTTGGAGTACTTAATAAATATTAATTATTCTTTGAATACCTTATTTCTTACCCATACCAAGAATCAAGGCAAAACTTAGGAGCAGAGTGCCCTGCAACAGCTGCATACAAAGGAGAAGCCCATGTGTTTCTGTAACACGTGACCAAGCAGAAAGATGTAAGAAGTTTGCACTGGATTTCTCTGGAGTTATGTCGTGGGTTGGCAACTTTTAAAAAAGTCAGTATAGGTTGCCTTACATCAGGTGTCCTCAGCAGGAGAACAAAATGTGAGTATCCTGCTCCTGCTATATTTTCTGAGCACTATATGTGACACTTTCTCTGAAGATTTTCCTCCTGAAAGAAAACTGTAAGTTATTTCAATATTTCCAGATATACCCAAGAGTTTTTACTCAAACTCGTAATAAAAGTGCAAGACAAAACCCCCACAATCCATTGCTCCCTTGCCATTTTTGTCATTCAGCATCAGTCCAAGGAGTTCATTCAATTACAGTGTATCTTCATACACAGTTGCAGTCAGGAGACCTTTACCTAGACTGTGAGAATGGGCTGTGCAAACACTTTCACAGTCCAGAATGGTTCATTCAGTGCAGTTAGATTCTGTTACAGTTTACCATCATGTGATTTGCCTTAAATTTGTGAATGGTTATAAGGTTCTAAAGTATTCTAAAACTTTGTTTTCTTCCCAAATAGAGACTGTGAGTTGAAATTTTGACACATATAAAAGAGTAATTTAAAAAAAGCAATTCAGAAATGTCACAATAAATCCTTAAGAAGTCCGACAGTACGAAAGTATTATAACAAGGCATTATTTATATGCCCCTGGTAATGTGTCAGGTATAGATCTTCTCTCTGCAGTCCTTTTTCATAGTATTGTATTTTCCTATCCCATTAAGGACTATTTTCTTTAGTATTCCACTACATTGTGTGCTTTTTGGCATATGAGTTTTGATTTGTCATTTAAACTTTACTACATTTCGTTCATTATGCTGCTAATATTATGAAACACATCATTATACTCATACTGAATGTCACAGCTCCACGAGATCAAATCTCATCAGTCTTGTGTCTGAAAACCAGGTCTGAATGAAATCAACACAAAGAGTATTTCTCCTACTGCCCTGCCCTTCCCCTGACTGCCACAAAAGATGTAATATGGTTCTGCTCTTTTTTCCATTCTTTCAGCCATGGGAGAGCTTTGATATTTGGTTTTTACATTTGTCTGCTGGATTATTTTCTGTGGCATACAGCTCAGGAAATGCCTCTCTGGATCCATCCCTCTCTGGATTCTTCTTGTCTAAAAAGCAAACAAACAAACCCAAACAAAGCATGTTCTTAATCTTCACAATTCCTAAATTTCAGCTCAATACAAGATTTTCCTTAATTGACACATAACTATTTATGTATCATTTTAATGAATACTGAAGTGAACACTTAGATTTTTCATAGTATTGTGGTGAAGGAAAATTCTGCAATACTGTGTTTGTTTTCTATTGAACACACTTGTAGGATTTATGATTATTATTGTATTTTAATTGTTTTTTATTACATTATGCCCTTAAAACCCCTTAACTTTTTATCCATTCTGTATTTGCATTGTCACTCCAAAATATAGTCATGCTGCCAGTGAGTTATGAGAATTGCTATTGATGATGCTTACATACTATGTAAGTACTGATTTACTTACTATGTTAATAGCACTATATTGTCAATACACTTACTTCATTAGAGAGAAGCTAGTGCTCCAATAGTATTTCATTTTACCTAATAGAGTGAAGAGTGTGTTTTTTTTTTTTTTTGCAACAATATGAATTTTATGAAGAATGCTGCCTTTTATAGTTATACCTATATTACAGTGGCTTCAACTCATGTTTCCCAAACCAGCTTTACATTATTTACTGGGATAAACATGACAGTACAGCACAGAGTAGTTGGATACGCATTGTAAGCCAGCCATCCAAATTTATATTAAAGATGTCAAGTGTTTCTTACAGTCAAAGATGATCTCGATGCTTCTGCTGGCTCACGCATGTGTATCAGCAGAATTGATACCAACCACTTGTGAAGGTGGCTACATAGCCTTTGGGGGTCTTTCAGGAGCCTTTCAGAGCATTTTGGGGTCCTTCTTCACCATATGACTATCGCCATGTGCAAAGAGTGGGTTGATGTAATTGAATCTGAAATTATTAAACTGATTGAAAAGTCTTGAAATTTGAAAAATAATGCTTCTGCTTTCTTTTTGGGGTGGAGGGGTTCTCCCATTTCACTTCAGTCTGCAGTCCTACAGGTTTCTGTAGGAGAAAATAACAGCAGAAACTCACAGACAAACTGAGTAATAACTCTGAGAAAATCGTATAAGTAAATGCAGTAAGTGTATGAAAAGAAACATACAGTCCCTCCCTCAAATTAGTAAAAATCTGACAGTCCTTTTGTAACTGTTGAAAGCAAGTACAGTACAAGATAGAAGAAGATGGAAAAGTTAAAGGAGAAAGCTCCAGTGACATTTTAACCTGTTGACCTCCATCAACTAGCAATCACCTCAGAATTTAACTCCCATCTCAGAAAATTTTTTTAGAGAGATGGAAGGCCCATTCCTCTTCCTTGTGGTTAAACCTCGGGAAGGACCATGAACAGATCAAAATGCTGAGCGATCATGTGAGCTGTCCCATTTGGATCAGTTCTTCCCCTGCCTGTGCACATGGATGGCTGCTGCTTCCTTTGTACTGAAAGCTGGTGCAATGAATGTCAGTGTGCAAGGAGTTGAACCTCCCATGCTGGCCATCAGATGGACTGAGAAACCTTAGGAGGCTTCATTTGGAACTGTTTCCCAGATGCTTAGCCCAGTCTACAGGAAGGATGCAAATCCTGGAACAGAAAGGCAGGAATCAACCTTCTCTGTGTAGAATATGTTAGGGTGTACCTTGTCTGACCTGCTACTCGTGGCCGTACATCTTTTACAAGGTGGAAACCTGAGAAACAAGACATTTATATGTAGCAATTGTTTTAAGTTGTTTTTCTAGATCCATATGTAAAGTTTACTTATCATGAGTACACATAGTATTTCAAATGTAACATGTGAAAAATGTTGCAGTTGAGTTTATTTCAGTATTTCTGACATTCCTGCAAGCAATATTGAATAGGTCCTTGTGCAGGCAAGTCTAGAGAAAATATGTGATCTAACCAGAACAGACTCTCCTTCTGCAAACAACTCCTGGAGTCATCTTAACTTGCTGTGCTTCAACTTTCAGTAAACTGAGTTGAAAGTGCTCAACCCTACTCAGGATTATGGCCAATAATTGAAGAATAATCATGTGAAAATGCATATCACTATATCCATCTCATAATAACATTCAGGTTACCTCAGTCACTTCTTTTAATGAATGATTTTACATCCCAAGCACTCGCAACTATTTAGCATTTGAAATATGTTAATGTTCTGGATATTTGATGGTAGAAGAACATTTGAATAATTTACCATAAATATTTTTCAAACATTTTGTTGTTGTTACCAAATCTGGCGTGGCCCATTTTCTGCATCATATTGCCTAAACTGCAGCTGCATTTCACAAACAAAAGAGGATTAAAGCCAGAGTACCACATTTCTGGATTTGCATATAATCTGTTTTACTTGCTGTCAGACACCAAGCAGCTGGTGTGTCTTTTGGGAAAGGTGTACAGTTTCCTTTTAAACAAACATGCAGACTAAAGTGCTAGAAGTTATTTATTTAGTAATTTATGTCGGCACCTCGACACTGCAGTATTTACTGTATGTCTGAAAAACAAACTATGAACAAACTACTGATGAAACCTGTAGACCCCTGCATTAAATATTATTTCCAGTTTCCCATGAGTGCAAAGGTAAGTTAAAAATATTTCAAATCAGATAGGTTTATACCCTTTATCATGATGCTCTGATGGACTGCTGGCAGGAGCCTTGGCCAGCCACAAAAAAATCTGCCATGAAAAACACTTCATCAGAAACCTGGAAAATTCAAGCCTAGAGTCACAATGGTGACATGGTAGAAATAAATCCTGCTATAGGATGTAGAAGAGGTAGTGAGCTCGCACATAAACGGATTTCTTTTAACAGATGAAAGAGTGAGAAATTATACATCTACACCAGAGGAAAATAGTTGCAGTCTTCAGGCACACAAAATGGAAGCTATCTCTGTAGCTTCTGGCACTCCAAGGGTAATATGATACTTACGCAATGTGGCATTCAACCACACTGCAAAATGCCAGCAAGAGAAACCTGAGGAATTTTTTTGTCTTTAGTGATTCCTTACAGTTATTGAATTCATTCACTAAACATCTATTGTTCCTTGAAGAAAAGAAAAGAGAAGAAATCTGTCACAGAATCATAGAATCAGAACCTGAACATCAGAATGGCTTGGATTGGAAGGGACATTAAAGACCATCTAGTTCCAACCTCCATGCTGTGGGCAAGGACAACTTGCACTAGACCAGGTTGCCCAGATCTCCATCCAACCTGGTCTTGAACACTTCCAGGAATGGGGCATCCACAGCTTCTCTAGGTGACCTTTCCCAGGGCCTCACCACCCTCACAGTAAAAAATCTCTTCCTGATATCTAATCTAAACCTACTCTCTTTCAGTTTAAACCCATTTCCCCTTGTCCTGTCATTACATGCTCTTGTAAAATGTCTCTCTCATCTTTCTTGAAGGCTCCCTTCGGGTTCTGGCAGGCCACACCCTTCACTTCTGACAGGCCTTCACTTCTCCAGGCTGAACAATCCCAAGTCTCCCAGCCTTTCCTCATAGGAGAGATGCTCCATCCCTCTGATTATCTTCATGGCCGTCTTCTGAAGTCACTTCAACAGGTCCATGTCCTTCCTGTGCTGGGACCCCAGAACTGGATGCAGCACTGCAGGTGGGGTCTCACCAGAGCAGAGTAGAGAGACAGAATCACCTCCTTTAACCTGTTGACCACTCTGCTTTGGATGCAGCCCAGGATAGGTCCTTAAAGAAACAAAAACAATACCGAAATTGGTATTCTTGGAAAAGCTGAACCTAAGTATGTTTTGGTAGAAGAATACTGCAGCTCCTTTTGGGGAAAATTTATGGCACAGATAGAGATATCTTCAATTTTGTGTGCCAAAATATTTCTGTTTTAAATGATACACAGGTGCTTAAAATTGAGAATAGACTGACCAATGATGACCTGTATTGTGAAAACTAAGTGTTTTCATGTGCTGTCTTAATTTGCCTGAATTTTTCTATATACCAGGCCATCTGTAGCTCATGAATGGGTATATGAGGGAGTACTGGACAGTAGAAGGGAGGCAGTGCAAATCTGTATAATTTCTGAATGCTTTGGAGCCACTTTACTTGTTCAGTCTGTCCTGTTACATAGCAGGCCTTAAAGTTACATTCATTGTTTGCATTCACAATGTGAAGTGAATGAGAATATTTTCTTTGTTTCTTGGTACTTTTCAGAACGGAAGCCTACTTTTGTTGAAAGTCCTGACCAGTGTCAAATTTTTTGCAGTCAGTCGATAAGCTCTTCCAGGATCTAGATTGGAAATTTTCAAATCTATTGATTTTAACTAATTATTGAAAAGTTTTTTGGTGTTTGGCAGACCAGAATATCCTCACGTATTAATATGATCAATATGCAGAGTCTCCCATGATAAAGACATTTTTACCTAAAGACCTGACAAAGCAGGCCAGTTCTAATGTGGCTTCACACCTAAAGCAGTGTAGCAATGTTTCAAGACGAAAAAGAGAAAAGAATCCATGTCTCCTGCCACTTCTTCCCATTCTAGATGGTGAAATGATAGCAAGAACCGGAATCTTACCTTTTTAAGGAGGCAGTAGATTTTAAGGACTTGACTCTTAAGAAAATGCAGCCTTGTTTCTCTACGATTTTGACAGTAGGAGTGTGATTTATGCATTTTTGCTGATGGATGAATATGTAGGCCTATCATACTTTACAAGTTTGCTGATTGTCCACACAAAATAAACATACTCTTGCTAAGGGACGAATGCAAATAGAGTTGAAATTGAGTATCAGAATCTGGTTGGGAATTAAGACATTGTGGGCCGAAAAGAAAGGTTTCATGATTCTCTATTTAGGTGAGTCTGTGAAGACAGGCAAAAAAACCCCCACCAAAACCATCTAGCCAACAAACCAACCAAAAAATCCCACAAAAACCAGTCAACCCAAACCCAGAAAATTTTGTGTTTTGTTTCTAGTGCTTGCCTGAAATTTCCTTTCCAAATCCAAGCTAACTATAATCAAACAAATTTGGATACTTTACCACAATGAAATAAGATGCAAGGCCTGAAAGTGAGATTTAAGATTTCTGTGTTTTTTACTGACTTTGTCTTAGAAATTAGTAAGACAGGTTTGTTTTCATTTAGAGCCATTTCTTTTTCTAGTTTTTTTGTCTTGTGTTGTATTCATGTGTATCCTAAAAACTCTTACAAAAGAAAGTCAATTAATATTCTATCATCAGATGGCTGCTTTCTGAATATAATACATTGCACAGAAGACAAGTAAACTAGATAAGAAACAGAAACTGTTTCTCTTTATAATGTTATAGATAAAGTGGCAAATTGAATGAGAAGTCTAACTACATGATTATACTCAGATGCTAAGCAAACAGACTTCAAGTCCTTTGTACTGCACTTGAAAACTCCCTAAACTTGTTTCCCAGATCCCAAGGCAAAGACGTATGGTATATGTCCAATGGTGTGATTTTGCTGGCAATAAAAGTACTAATAATGAAGTTTCTGCACATGGTGAATCCAAGATCACTAGAGATGCTTTCAGATTACTTTTCTGTATGTTTTCTGTGAAGATGGGTAATGAAACATACAGAAAAAATAATCCTGCTTTTATCACTGAATTGCGGCTACACATATGAAAAGTACCAAATGCTTTCACCACTGGAGAATGTCTTTGATTTGTCTGCTGGATGATGTAGATTTAGCAGTGTCAACTCACTACTTTAAACAACACGTGTACTTGGATCTGACCACCTGGAACATCTCTTTGGGAAGGAATATCTATCTGGCTCTTGCACTTCTCAGACCCTTGTTATAAATCCAGTTTTGATTTACAGACTATAGATATTCTACTCTGAAGCAGATATTTCTTCAAAATCTGAAATAACATCAATTTGAAAAAATAAGGGAAATCCATGATTAAGGCTGTCATCTCATCCTTGTGTTGTTATACTCTACAGAAGGATTAGTAAGGTTTGAGAAGAACATCTATATATGATACTAAGCATATCCTGTGAGTCATAATCTGCAGAAATATTCCTGAAAGCCATTAATAGAGTACTCACCAGGAAATTTGATTGTGCATTTGCAGTAGACTCAAGGCCCTCCAAAGGCTCCATATTTTGACTTATGACAGTGCATGAGGGGACAGTTTCTGAAGTACTTGAATGTGACATGAATCAAATATTTAGTTGTGGGGTTATTCACACATGCATCAGAAATGGAGGCTAGTCAATAGATTTCCCCCTTTCTATTAGTAATTGCTTTAAATAGTAATTCCGGATTAAAACAAACAAGAAAAAAATAAACAATAGCTGAGCCTGCACTAGCTAATTACCTTATTGACAGGCAATGTATGAACATACTGAGATCTGACCCCACCATTTACCCCATGTACTGGTTTTACTGTGTCCAAAATGTCAGGGCAACATTTCTTCTAAATGGTTGTCTTGTTTTCTTATGTGTGTGGGTATGAGCAGCTCTTGAGACTGAAAGTGAGCTTAAGGCATTATAATCTACAAGTACTTCAGAATTTCTGGAGATGTGGTAGTGGTTCTAGATAAATGAAACAGCAATTTTCAGTCATCTGCATTTTCTTGGGAAAAAAAAACCCCAACGTTCTTTTCAAGTTGAGAATCTTCATGTTTGTTTTCTGGTTGAAAGAATTTTTTTGAAAGCCTGATGTTTCATAAATTAACATGGTATGCCATCTACCATTATATTTGTGCTGGTAAATGTTTCCCATTACTTTTGTTGTTCAGCCAGAAAGCTGCATTTCTTCATCCATCATGAGGGCAGAGTTGAGGTTAGGTCAAACAGTGTGTGCAAAGTCTTTTTCAGCTGTTGTTTAAGCAAGCTTTAGCTATTTCTGCAGCTGATTTAGAGTTCTTTGATCTGTCTCATTCACTATAAATATAGACAAGATGTAACCATGATCAAGGCTGCAAAGAAAATATACTGACCTTAGTTACCTCTGGGCTAAAATAATGATGGGAGGCAGGAAAGGAAAGAAAGCAGGAACAATGAATTGAAGTGTAAAGAATCTGATTCTTCACTTACTTATACAAGCTTGTTCCAGTGAATTCCACCTAATTTAGTAAATTTACTTCTGATTTACAGTGGTGTGTGAAAGAGTAAAAGCAAGCTTCATGTAATTGCAAAGAAAACTAAAAGGAAACGTGATTAATGTTCTGCATTTCTCATGTACCACAAATAATTTAGATTAAATACATTACAATAGATTGGACCAAGGAAACGTTTGGATAAAAGGTCTCTTCGTGAAACAAAGGGTCTATACAATAATATGTGATTTAGTGAAAAATACCCGTGTGAGCACTGAGCCCATTCATTGTCCTCTGCAGTGCTCACTGCCTTTTGCTCTCAGACAGAGAATGGTCCAGCACAGTGGTAAATTTTTAAAATGACAATTTTACTTTCTTCTATTTCTCCATGTAGTTTTTAATTCCTGAAGCTAATTTGCTAACGTTACTATGTTTCACCAAAGAGGCAAAATTTTCATTGATTGGAAAAAAACTTTTTATAGCTTTGGGGTGTCTGGCAATAAATATTGGGAAAGCAGTTGAATTAAAGACCCAGTCCCCTTTTGGAAAATGGAAAAAACCCAACAACTAAAGGTTGAAAAGATCAGAAACACATTTAAAATTCAGCAGGCTCTATTAGTATAGAAATCAATGATCTGAAATCAAATATCTTCTAATGCAGTTGGCTTTTTTATACTGTACATGACCGATTCTGGTCTTTTGGGGAGGTGCAAGGGCTCACAATTTGCTATTCAGTCCATTTCATGCTGTCCAGTCACTGGTGTGGTTCTTTTGGTTTCCTTCCCTTTGCATCTCATTCTAGATGGGACACATTCCACTTCCTTGAGTGCTAACAGTTTTTTCTAAAGCTGTTTTCCCTTCTTGTTCAAGACTTTCTCCTTTATATTCGTGTGACTGCTCCACTCTGCACTAGTGTGGCCTATCTTGAGTCCTGTGTGCAGTTTGGGCACAGTGATATAAGGAGGATATAAACCTATTAGAGATTGTCCAAGGGAGGGCAATGAGGATGGTGAAGGGCCTTGAGGGGAAGCCATATGAAGAGCAGCTAAGGTCACTCGGTTTGTTCAGCCTGGAGAAGGGGAGACTGAGGGGAGACCTCATTGCAGATACAGCTTCCTCGTGAGGTGAAGAGGAGGGGCAGGCTCTGATTTCTCTCTGTTGGCCAGTGACAGGACCTGAGGAAATGACCCTTCATACCACTGTAAACCTGGAGCCAAAGGGACTTAATCTGGTGTTACTCAGATGATAGCAACTCTCTCAGTAAACATCAAATGCTATATCAGCTTATCTTTGAGAAAGATGTTTATTATTGAGGAAAGGCTGTCAGGTGATAAAAAAATTATCATTTTCCTGTGTAACCCATTCCAAAGGATAAATACCACTCAGAATTTCAAAAAAAGAAACACTTAACTTTAGCATACACTTCCAATATACCTTGTTCTGCAAGATCAAAGCTGGTTGCTGTGCTCTTCTCCTGGTACATATGCTCGGGAAGTCTTTTCAAAGGTTTGCAAATTTGAGTGGAAATAAAAGAATTATGTTTATTTTCAGAAAGTGCTGGTATTGGCTCTGTCTAGACTGTCAAGCAAGTACTTTCTGCACTTAGGCTATGTTCCAAATACAAAGAGGAAAGTTGGTTGTATAACCAAAGAGAAATCTACAGTGAGCTTCAATACATCCCCCAGACAGGATCAATCAAAACTAAGACTTCTGGGCACACTGAACAGCATACTTGCCCTGTGGAATGTTAGCAATCAATAAATCCTGAGCCTTGTATTTAGTATTCACTGAAGAGAAATGACTTAAGAACACTAATTTGTTCCTTCATGGAATATTAGAGTTGCACGATGAAAAAAACCACTGGGATGTTTACTTCTGGAATCTAACAGCTTTGTTTCAGTTGAAATGCTGATGCTTTTGTTTTCATTATTGAAGTGTTCCAGCTCATATGTACTATGTATCTATCAAATCTAGTTTCTGAACAGAGTTGATGTCTACTTGTTATATTCCATATCTCTTATCTTGTGAAGGCAGACTTACATCATTAAAGAATCTGTAAATTCAGCTTTAAGTTCACTAGCTGTATCTGTCTGGGGAAGATTTTGATATGTCATTGTAATTTTAAGGGATTTGATGCCAATCTGTCTTGAAGACACATTTAATGTGTTTAATAGAATCTACAATTTCCTTATCATGATAAAAAAAAAAATTACTGAAATAAAATATGAAGATTAAATATTTAACCAGAGGGAATACAGCTTTAAGATATAGACAGATGAAACAATTGTTTTGCCTGAAGATTGGAAGAGAGACATAAATCAAAAGATCTATAATTCTAAACATGATCTGATTCCATATAATCTCTTAAGTGCTGATTTACTTCCTCTGAAAGTTACAGAATATTTTCAGAAGTAGTACCCAGACCAGAACAAGTACATACCCTTCAGTTTTTCTGAAAATCAGACCATTACTTCATATTTGGGTTAGTTCATTGGTTGGTTGGTTTTGATAATCTTGGAATTTTTTATTTTCCTGAGGTAATATTAACACTGTAAGCCTGAGCATCCAACACCTTATATGGCATGAAAGCTGAATTCTGAGCTAACTACCAGAGTATTCCTTTGATAGCTCCTGGGGATGTTAGTGGTCTAAAACATCTACCTTTTTATGCATCAATAGTCAATTAAAAGGGTATATTAAAAAAAAAAAAAAGCTGTTTTGAAGCAAAGGCACAAAAACAAATCCAAGGTAAGTTGCCAATAATTTTCAGGACAAACCTAGAGTCTAAGCTACTTCTTTCTTTATTCTTTGTTGAAAAAGCAAGAAAAAACCCCCCACTTATCATCTTCCCTTTGTCCTTCAACATGGCTTGCTTTAACCCAGGAATGTCACATGGCTATGCTATGGATTAAATTTCTTTTACATCCTGTGCTCCAAAAGCACAAGTCTATTCAAAGTGTTCATCTTCCTAAGCCATATTGACCAATGCTATCTACTTTCCATATCTGCACACTTTTCTAGGGACAAATAAGTTTGGATAGTACATACTGCTAACTAGTAATTTCCCTGCAAGAAGCTTATTAATTTTACATAAGTAAATATTAAGTGTAGTATTTGTGGATTGATGTAACAGCAGTGATGCAATTTATAGATGAAATGTTTTTATACTGGGCAAAAGATAGGCATGGTCAACAGCATAGATGGTTGGAAGTAGTTAAAAAGAGGAAATAATTTTATTTGAATTTGGCCAGGACATAGGGACTATTGCAATATGTTTGTGAGCAGAGCTATTTGGAAAACTAAATGCCTCTAAATGTTCCTGGCCTCAGTTTAATATTGTATCAAAAGATGGCAGACAGTGGCTAATTTACTTAGCCAGAAATACCACAAACATTGCCAAGGCTAAAATAAATTTAGTTCTTTCTTATTCATTTTCTAAGTGAAAAGTATGTGACTTTGATGTTAATGCAGTGCAATAAAAATGAAATCTGTGAGAGTTTCCTACTGCCAATGGACTAGTCTGCAAACACTATGGAACCATCTACCAGAGTAATAAAAAAAAATCAGTTTCTTAGCTTTAACAAAAATATATTGACCTTGTTGAGTCTTTGTAACAATTAAATGATGCAAAAAAATGCTTATAGTGTGCAGACAGAATAAGCACAATGCAGCCACCTCTTATTTGTGGTAATATTCTCCTCAAAAGTGGCTAGAAAACCTATCAAGCATGGAAATGGAGGGCTGGACAATATATATGAGGAAATTGGATTGGAAATAGCATACAACTCTTTTACTTCTATTTTATTTCCTACTACCCAGACTCCCCAGATGCCTGAACAAGATTATGTAAAAAGTTTGAAGGGTAATTAAAAGGACTTTGAAAAATCTTGCTTAAGTAAAAAAAGGATACCACTGCGTTTAACATCTGCTGAAATCCTTGTTAATGTAGTCATAGAGATCTCTTTTAAAATAAATATTGTCAAATTAAAATATTTGTCTACATTTTGTGCAGGACTAGTTGAAATCAAACAAAATGCGGGTTTCAGGAAAGGTGAGTTCCAGGTAGAGAACTGTTTTGGATGCTTTGAAGCAGCAAGATTATGGAATCAAACAGAAATAGGTAGGAGTAACCTGCTAGGTGTATATGTGGCCCCACACAGACATGGACTTGGAAGGCACGAGAAATCATCTGGAAAGATGATTAAAAAACAAGGAGTCAGACAGAAACAGGAAAAAAAAGCCCCACAGCAAACCAAGATGAGGGCCCTGATCTGGCAATATTATGTGCATGTTTAACTATACCCTTGGGACTTGTTGGATTTATAGGAAGTAATCACATAAATAAGGTGAACCGTCTGCAAAGTTGAGGCAAAGGGCCAAAGCATCTGTCCTCAATCTTATAATACAGTGATGCAAAATAAATTACCTGAAAAATAATGGAACCTTTAATTCCAGTACTCTGAGCCTTTAATTCCTCAGTGTATTATATATGGATTCATTAGAGTATATGCACTGAGTCTATTTAAACAGCTAATACAGCATGTAAAATAAACTTTTCTTATGTAGGAAATATATTCTCATCTAAGTGAAAACTGAACGCATTTCATTTCATAATCTGGTTTATGTCTTCCACATGACCCAAGTGATTAAGGCCAAGTGGAATATATCTTTTGGTAATACTTGCTGTAATAGGCATGGGTTTAGTTTGTATAAACTTGAAATGCCATTACTAATGAAGAAAAAGGATTTTGTTTTTAAGCAGAAATTGTACTTTTAAGTTAAGGTTGAAGAACCGGTAACAGTTCTTCCATGATGATAGCAACTAATCTTGGTTTCTCTTGTTGGTTAATATGTTTCATACATAAAACATTGGGGATCATATCTATGGCTGACAAAGATGATGTAGTTCATTATAGTTTATTAGCCTAGAGAGAATATCTAGTATAAGGTGCAAATTTACTCAAAGGTCAAACCTGGAAAACAACTTGAAGGAGGTTATCAGTGAGAAAGTCATTGGTTACCTTTTGATTAGTTATTTAGGGAGGATTTAAAATATGTTTCCTGGAAAAATGCAAAAGTTGAATGCTAGAGAGATATCTCAGGTACTTATATATTACTCAGGTACTTACTATATTAATGCATCCTGTGATTGACTGACTTTCTCAATGAAGCTCAGAATTATAAAAGTCAGAACAATTGTCAGAAAAATGACATTCCTTTTCCTGGAACAGCAGCTGTAAGAGGAGCTTGAGCTGCCTGGATATTAGTTGCCTGGATTTAAAGTGGGCTAAACTCCAAAGTTTAGCAAAAGGGAGTTTGAAAAAATCAGAAGATAATTCCAGTGTCTGTGCCATTCCATTGTTGTTAAATACAATGGAAAATTCTAGTCCAGAGAGAAAGTGGGGTACAATAAGCTGAGCTTAATAGTATTTATTTGTATTAAATCATCCATTTTAAGCAGGATTTGACAGTGTTGCTGAGAATGTAGTCTTCAATGTCCAGACTTCAACCCCTTCAATAGCATCAGAGATACAAGTGTGTGCATTTCAGTTGTCTTTACTTTTTGCAGTTTTTGGACATCTGAGCTTGCATTTGCTGCTGGCTTCTTTATTTTTATTGCTTTTTAAAGTGTGTATTAGGCTAGAGTTATTGTAGGTTTACTCTCTCACCTCACTGCTCACCTAAAGCCTTTGCAATCCTTAGTGTCTGTAAAAATTTTGTTTCTATTTTCTTCAGGTGCTGGCTCTTCTCCATACTCTGGCATTTCAATTGTTCAGGGATGCATACTGTGAGCCAGCTTAATAGATTCTGCCACAGCCTGATATATTCAGAACTTGCACGGACATGAACTGTTTACATTAATTTTTAGCAAATGCTGATGGTTAATATGTGCTCTTCTTTTAAATGGTGAGAAAGTTAAGGTTACATTTTCCTTTCTAATTTTTATCTTGAATCCCGAAGGCTCTGATTTATATTCGGGGTTAATAGCCCTTCAAAATTTTAATTTAGAAATCATCTAGGCATTTGGACAGAAACCTGGTATATTTCATTCTGAGGTGACCTGTCCCATGCAGTGGAATACCTGCCCTAGAAATATCCTGCAAGACAATCTACCCAGTCCCACAATTGAGAAGGTGATATTGGTCAGCAGATATGAAGAAGTAGGAGATAGTCTTACACGTGGAGACTTCCATGAAGATATTTTTGAGATCTTGAGGCACATCAGGTAACATTTAGCTTCACGAAGATAGTGAAAAAAAAGTCGGTGGCGTAGGCTAGGTTCGACCTCGGTTGTGGATAAACCCTGGTTGCTACTTAAGCTTCACACAGCCAGTCACTCACTCTTCCCTGGTGGGATGGAAAAGGGAATTAGAAGGTTAAAAATGGGAAAACTCATATATTCATATGAGGACAGTTTAATATATAAAACAAAAGCTGCACACACAAACAACCAAAACAAGGAATTCATTCACCACTTCCCATGGGCAGGCAGGTGTTCAGCTGTCCCCAGGAAAGCCCGGCTCCATCATGCATAACAGTGACTTGGAAAGACAAACGCTACCACTCCAAACATGACACTCCTCTCCTTTTTTCCTCCAGGTTTATATGCTGAGTGTGACACCACATGGAACGTAGTATCCTTTGGATCAATGGGGTCAGCTGTCTCAGCTGTGCCCTCTCACAACTTCTTGTGCACCCCTAGTCTCATTGCTGGTTGGGGTGATGTGAGAAGCAGAAAAGGCCTTGATGCTGTGTGGGTGCTGCTCAGGGACAGCTAAAACATCTCTCTCTTACCAAATCCAAAACATAGCCCTATGTGAGTTACTGTGAAGAAAATTAACTCTGTCCCAGCCAAGACCAATACAACCTATTGTTAGAAGACTTAATATCAATTTTAAATTAATTAGATGGAGCATGTGGCTATGATGTCTGATAGCGTCACAACCATTTACTTGATGCACATTAACCTTGTAAGATAGGACATGCTGTTATCCTTATTTAACATTCTAAGAACAGCAGCACTGGTTAGAGTTCACTCTGACATGAGGTTGGTAGCTGGCTTTGGGCAAGTCACTAATGTTGTACTCTGCAAGGCACACTCAGAGGTGATTTGCTCATGTAGGGACCAGGGGCGGAGTGCTGACTTCACTGCAGGATTGTGCCCCAGGGATTCAAGTTCATTTGGCTTGAGCTTGTTCTTTCTGAATTAGCTTTTTCGACCGATGTCATTCACCAATTCCCTGGAAAATCAAAACTTAATTCTAGGCTCCGTCATTCTTCTCACTTATTACTGAAAAAAGCAACACTGAGTTTCTTGTTTGAATAGTTCACAAATTAAGTGCAATGTGCTTTTTCCCCTTTCTATAAGGCTAAGAAGAAAAGAGGTTATTATCTCAGTATTAGGTGTTAGGCCTTTAATTTTGCACTATGAAAAGTTATCTCTGTGAGATATTCTTTTATAAAAGAAGCTCTGATAGACCCTGAAAATTAAAATCTGAATTCCAGTAAACTTCACTGCTACTGTCAGGCAGTTTAAAAACATTGTTGATACAGAGGCTTATTAATTACTAGTATAGTCTTTGTAATTGCCTAGTCTAGAAATTGATGAACAAAGTCATTCCAGAAAGCAATGAATTTGGAATCTAATTTGTTGGTGAAATGAACCATATAAACAAAATGCCACTTGAAGTTTGACTAAAATGAGATGTGCTTAACGAGCCTATCATCATCTGTAATATTCATCATGATGGGTCACAGTTACATAAAATGTCATAAATCTCAACCAATGCACATAAAGCTGAAATATAAAATTGTAGTCTGAAAAGAATAAAGCATAAAATGGATGGCTGCCCCATGGAAACATCCTTAAATTTGGCGTGTTCTACTCATTGAGTTTTGGGCAGCTCAACTGAAACTTGGGAGGG
>VZTE01001812.1:1028920-1042627 GCA_013397775.1 Eulacestoma nigropectus
GGGGGGGGGCGAAGCAGGTGTCTTTTTCAGAGTGCATTTTACCTTATTATCCATATTGGAAGTTGAGACTTTGATTGGGGAGAAAGTGGTTCTAGATTTGAGTGACCAAATATAAGCCCTTTTGGAGTAAAATGGTAAACAACTTTTCTATCTTTATTTTGAACCACTCCAGAGCCAACTATTCAAGGCAAAGAAGAGACTATTGCAGGCAGCGTGGTGAAAGTTTGAGAACTTGCCAGAATGTGTTGGATTTTTTTTTTTCTTTTTGTAATCAGTAGTGATGAATAAAAGTTATAAGCAAAGTTGTAAATAAGTATTATTAGGTGGTCGGATACTAGAAAGACACTCAAGGGGCTGAAGACCTGACCTGACTTAGATAGTACGAAATCTAATTTCTGTTTCTTCAATGCTTAGCTAACCAGACAGCATGTCTTCTCCCTTCTGACTCATATCCCTATTTTTCTTTGGAATGCCTAGAACAAAAAAATATGCAGTTATAACTTTAACATTTAATATTCGATAATTGGATATTTCCCAGAAATCCCTTTTTAGACAATTATTTATCAAAAGGTATCTGAAAGTCTAGGAAAACAGGGGATTTTATTAAATACCAAATGCTTTCTTGTAAATAGTGAGGGAGAAAGTCCTGTATACAGAGAAAATTTTAAACTTTTCATGGAGCTCCAGAAGAGGGAAAACAATTAAAAAAGATGGAAGGAAAGAAAAAAAGATATTTTCTACATATTCATTGTCTTCTATGACAGATATTTATGTTTGTGTGACGGTATAGCTATGGATGTGTGCTCATAGGGATGTATACTTGCATTCTGTGTCTGTGTGTAGACGTATCTGCACAGGTGTAGAAATATGTACTTACACATGTATGCATGTACTGAAAGAGAAAGAAGTGTGAGTACTCTGCTGAAGCCCTTTGCTCTGTGGAAAGATACGTTCTTTTAGTGTACAAGCTATAAATAAAACATCTGCAATGTTGTTGAAGCATTTTTTTCCTTTTTCTTATTATAGGATTGTGAAGCAAAAGAAAACATCTTGGGTAGGGGGCTGGATTGTGATCTCACAGCAATATAAATTAATTGGTTTCAGTTCAGTTGTTCCAGATGACAACAGCAAAACAGAATCTATCCCCTAATCACTGAAGGGTTACCTGATGGTTTTTAAGATATGAAGAGTCTATTGATTTCTGCTGTCAGAGGACAGTGTTTTACAGCAGAGTGTTTATATAAGTGAGAGAGACAGAAGAGCAAATTAAAATCACTACTGCAAAAATATCTCTCTTTTTTGCCCAGCTAAATGTTTTTCAAAGAGAAAATAAATATCAAAATATAGGGGAAAAGTTCTTTTGGCTAGAATTATTCTTTTCTCCTGTCTGCACTGTTGAAAAGATCTGTTTTTCAGGAACATACGGACCAGTATGTCGATTAACACAGGAAAGAAAGAGCAACCCCTGCCAAGTTAGCTCTGGCAGAAAGCTGCCACCATGCCTCTGGTACCTGGGCTAGCCAAAGGGCCCCACAGGTATGTAATTCCACTTGGGGCTCCATGGGGTGAAGGCTTGAGCCTGTCCACTTAGGAGATGGATTTGATACAGACCATGGTGAATTTCCCAAGCCCAGGCAGTTGAGATCAATCAGGACCTGTTCAGTAGATATACTCCTTAGGTAACAAACTGTGGGGGGAGTGCAGCAGGGCATTTGTAGGTGACTCATTTACAAACTCCTGGGGTGTTCTGTCAGGAGAAAGCACTAGTTGTCTAACATGCAAGGGGCATTGCCAGCCTTCCATAGTCAGATTTATTTGAAGGAAGTGGTGTGATTAGGTATTTAATTTGGAGGAGAGTTCTTGAGAAGATGGCTTTTAAATTGTTGAATCAATTAACTTTTCATAGCAAAACTGAGTTTTGTAAATTTAATGAAATGAATGGACAGCTATAATGATTTTTTCAAAAATACTTTATTCTAAGTAAAAATAAATTCCTGAAAATCATTATGCCTACTTAATATTCCAATAAGAGCTCCTCTGACATGTAACAGTGTTTGAAATCGACCTGTTTGACTCTTGGCTACTTACTTTCCTTAGGGTGTCTGCCTCACATATTTTGAAATCGACTCAGACACTACGGAGAAATTTTGTTTTCCATTGAAAAAAAATAAGAAGAATGTAACACTCTGCCTAGTAGGATTGGAGCCAAAGAAGATTCTGCTTGAAAAGCTTAGTTAATATTATCTCAGATAGGAAAGTTTAAAAGTGAATTGACAGAAAAAAATCTGTGTTTAAAGCTGTCATCCTTCACTATTGCATCCCTAAAATCTATGTGTTTTCTGCAGGTACAGCTTACTTCTCAGATGCAAAGCCTTCAGGAAGCTGGCAGGCAGCTGAAGGCTCAGCTGAAGCCCAATCATAAATTAGTAGAGCTTTAAATGGTTTCAGCAGCATTGTGTCTCCTGTTGTGTTTATTGTACAGTGTAAGCAGTGTTGCGCGGCTAAGACTGAAAATGCTAAATGAAAAAAATAAGAGCTGAAGACTTCTGTATTTTCTGGGGTTTTTTTCCTGCCATTTCTCTGTTTTCTGCTAAAACTGAGAAGTATGAGAATGTACAATGAGAGTACAGCAGTAGAACAGTGGAGATGAATTTTTCATTTTGTATTCCTCAAATGATTCTACTAAGTAAAGACTAAAGAAAATAATTACCTATCTTAAGAGCAGGAACTTGATTAGAGTCGTTGCTGTACCTAGCCTTCTTGAGTTCTCTAATTTTTGTGTAAAAAATATGCTGAAATGATATCTTGCATGGGCTAATTTGTAATTATAACAACTATGGAAGTAAATAGTTCTGTTTAATTTATGCTAATAGTAAAGGCATCAGTGGCAGATAGACAGATATCAGAAATACACCATCACTCTGGTAGAGACAATTAAAGATTTTCCTAAAGTACATGAGAGCAATTTATGTGCATTAGTCCATCCTTTCCTAATTTAAGGTTTATGATCCTTGTAATATCAAGATATATGAATCTCAAGGATTATGCATGTCCTTGGATAAAATTTTTCAATAATCAATGAAGTGTAACAATTAATTATAATAAATAATGCAAGTAGAACTTATGACAAATGTCTGGCTCAGGAACCGAATAACATGGACAAGGTTTCTACTCAGTTTATTTAATATGCAGAAATATAAGAACAAGGGATTTCCTGTAAAGAATTATATGTCCATCTGACATGAGAATGAGAAAAAGAAACTTATTTGCACAATGTCCTTCCTTAGATATTTAAAAGGTGTGTTTGTTTTGGCTGAGGTAGAGTTAATTTTCTTCATAGTAGCTGCCATGAGGCCATGTTTCGGAATTGCACTGAAAACAGTGTTGATAATATAGACATATTCTTGTCACGATGATGATGATGGGGCTTCTCATATTAGAATGTGTGTCTTCATAATAGAATAACTCTTGCCATCCATAATGGCAAAAAATCCAAACTTCCTCTTATAATTTGTGTTCTTTGCCCATCACCTCCTGTTTTTGCACGGAATATTTAAAAAGTCAATAAAAGTGCCTGACCCATCTGTATGTGCTAAAAAGTCCCACAGAGCTGCAACCTTACAATGTCAGTAGTAGTGTGAACATGAAAGATAGCTCACACCATTGTCTACACACTTTAATTAGAACAAAGCCTAAAGATGCCTGTCCAGAATTTCAGTCATGCGTATTAAACAATGATGCCTCATATACCAGTGGCAACAGAAGACACACCTGATAGAGCTGAGAGGAGAATCCCTGGATGAAGTCTTTATCAAAACAAATAAAACACAGTTGGTATCTAAGTGAAATAATATTTGCCTTATTTTTAGTTTTCTGGTTGATCTCAAAATTAAATTAAATTGTCTCCTTCCCTATGGTAATAACAAGTTTCAAGTAAGTAAAGATCTGGATGGGAAGGGAGCACACATTTTCTAGATATCAAAGGGTTTTTTTCTAGCTTATTAGTAATGTTTCCAACTCATTTGGCCTTATGCCCCTTCACTTACATACTGTAACTAGAACAGAGATATTGTCATAGCCATCAGAAACTTGAAATTTTGAGATGCTAAGTGTGCTTTAAAACGCCTGTTGATTCATGGCAGTCGTAGATGCCTTTTTATTATTTTATTTATTTTCTAGTAGCTTTAAGCAGCCCTAACAAAGATTTAAATTCTCTTATCTCTTGCTTTTCACTGAGGGAGCCATGAACCACATCACACCAAGGATAAGATGTTTAGAGGCAAAATCAACTAGTACAAGTAATATAAAATATATCACCTTCCTCCTCCAAGTGCTATGCTCTAAGGAGTTCACTGTGGAAACCTTTGCATTAAGGCTAAATCTCATGCAAGCCCTTGTACTCTGGCAGTGTTAGACAGATTGGGAATTTAATCTCCCTTGTAATGGAAAAGGTTTTTTGGCCTGTGTGCCCTGGAAAGAAGGCTTGTTCTGGAGACTTCTCTCATGCAGAAGTGCTGTGTGGCAGATGGAGTTTTCACTTAGCACCTGGAATTGGCAGATTCTAATTCTCTTTTATCTATGGACATGAAAACTGGCTGAATCATGATTTTTTCTCTTCTCCTCCGTGTGTCACTTGTTTAGTGGATGTTATACTACTCCCTGTTTTGATGCCGTGTATGTTCATGGCAATTTATATTTTTACGGAGTTTTGTTTTCTAGGTATGTGAAATCGTCTGTATTATTTCACTGAAAAGCATAACTGACGTTCCTAATCCATACAGATAGGCATTAATGCTTTTAAAGCTGGCAGTATCATGTGTATGCATAAATGTTTTAAGTATTAAGAAAGTAAAACATGGGAGTTCCATTTAAAGATATATATTGGCCTTCTGGGACTAATATTCCAGGCTTCATCTACAAAATAGCAGCCTATTGATCTTGAGCCTTTCTTGAAATCTGATTTTTCACTTGCTGAAACAGAACCACTGTTCTGTTTTATTTATAGACTCCTGGGAAGGCCACAAAAATATAAGTGAGGAATAAAAAAGAAAAGAAAAGAAAGTAAAACCTTTTTTTGCTTGCAAGTCACATTTAGTTAACTTTCCCACTTTCCTTCCGTTCAGATGCAAAGCAGTGTCAGTATTTGTTTACTAAAAATACAAGCAACAAATCACTGTATTTTGAAACATTGATTTCAAGGTAAGGTTTCTGTGTGTCTTCTGGAAATACAACACACATAAATATTATACTTCCTAAACTGAAAGTAAAAGACTGAATTTTCAGACTGTGTTTGAGAAAAAAGAGTAGCCAAAAATGACCTGAGCTTAAAGTTGTTCATATCTCTAACTTTGGTATGAAAAACCAAGAAATGTGGGAGCTTTCATCCCTGTAAGGTACACGTCTTTCATATCCTTGTAAAGAAATCTAGCTGTGTTGTCTTCAGTTCACAGCCAATCTATGCTTGTTGCCTAAGTGTAATCTTGATTAATGAACTATTTGGGAGTCAGATAAATTATTTCCTTTGAGGCCCTTTCAGCATTCAATAGTGTGTTGTATTCATCAAAATACTTCGTGCTTTGGGATCTATATTGAAAGGATTTAAAAAGATCGTCCAGCATTCTAAAGAATTCTCATTTTGCACACTTTATATTACATTTTGTGTATGCACAAATATATGGGTCTGAATCTGCACTCATTTATATATAAATATACATATACATATACATATATGTGTACATGTAAGTTATTTGCTCAAAATCCTAAATTGAATCAGTAGCAAAGCCAAGAAAAGAATTAATGTTTCCTAATTTTAATGGCACTTCTCTCTTCAGTGACCTACACATAATAACCTCTGACTTAGCTTCAATTTTTGTTATTAAACAGACAGCATTGAACAAGATTACTCAGTCTAAATTAAATCAGATTCCCTAACATGTCCTGTCATTAGATACTATTGCATAAATAGCCAGTTACACTTTTACCCACAAAAATGATTCAAAGTGTACAGGTATTAAACACTCATGAATGTTTCATAATGGAGAGAAAGGACGAGTCTTCTTTTAAAAAATTTATTGTAGTAAAGAGGTGATTTTTTTAAACTATTCTCTTAATCATTCTTAATCCAATACGTATATGGCTTAATTTAATATTTAGTGAATTATAGATTCAGTGTTTTATCTCATAGATTCTGCTAGCTTTCTATTTGCTTTCAAAACATGTTCCAAGGTTTCTGTAGTGATTTGGCTGATATACCTTTGCTGTTATTTTTTAATCTTGACCCCACTGCAACATCTAACGGATGTAAGTGAATACATTTACTCTAATAGGCACATTTAGCAGATAATAGGCTTGACATGATGTCCTTTAGTAGAAGATGTTCAGAGGTGGTTATTCAACAACATGACCTCATGAGACACAATTTAAAAGCAACATTTTTACCCCAGTTGAACATAAATTCATAATTTAGCTTGTTTTTGCCACAAATGCTAATGCTGTTCTTTAATAATCTGACACAGTAATATTATTTAGTCTGAATTGCTCTGCATATGTATTAGAGCTAACGCTTAGGTTACGTTGCTTGGAGTGTCTAATAATCCTTATGGAAACAGTTTTAGAAATATTAGTTTTAGAAAATTTATTTTATCATACAATCATAGAACGTTCTGAGTTGGAAGGGATTTTAGAAAGCATCTTGTTCCAACCCATCTGCCATGGGTAGAGACAAATTCCACTAGACCAGATTGCTCAAAGGTCCATCCAGCCTGGCCTTGTATACTTCCAGGGATGATGCATCCACAGCTTCCCTTGATAACTTGTTCCAGTATCTCACCACCCTGACAAAAAAGGATTTCTTACTAATATTGAGTCTAAACTCTGTCAGTTTGAAGGTGTTATCCCATTTCCTACCACTGCATGTCCTTCAACTTCAGGTTAAAGCCCTCTCTGCCAGCTTGGCAAGCCTGTGACTGAAGATGCTCTTTTCTTTCTCTTACAGATGAATCCCATCAACCTCCAGTAGGGCACACTTCTCAAAGTGAGTCCCATGGTCTAAGTAGTCTAACTGAGAACATAAGTAAAAGTTTTCCACGAAGTAGTTTATGACTACATTGCACTACGGATTGCTCTTCACTTACATATAGGTAAAATTTTGCTTTTCCCAGTTTATTCTTTGAGTTTAGTTTAGAGGTACAAGTTTGTCACTTCACTCACTGCCAATACAGAGCTTTCATTGAATAATTTGTCTATCCATACATTAAATTGATTAGAAAGCCATCATGACCTGAAGAAGGCTAGGAGTACTGTAATCAAAGCTTGTTAATTCAGTATTTGTCTTAACATACAGTTGAAATAATAATTTGGTTAAATTCTTTGCCTTTCTTAAAAGGGATTTTGCTTTTAAAGAAACCTAGAAATTGTGTCCTTGTCCTAGGCATACAATAATTGCAGTATGTGCAGAAGCTGTAAATTTGCTTATTCATGGCTAGTGTGAGAAATGATGGCAGAGTAGCTACACAGATATCGAATAATTACCCAAAGGTCATGGGCAGGATTGTGCAGACTGTTTTGAAGACTACACCACTTTGTTATCATGATACCATTATTGGAGATAACTTGTCATAACCTCTGGCAGCAAAGAAGAGAAAGTCACCAGATTTTCTCTATGCATATGTGAGTCTATTGATATGCATCCAAATCTATCCAGTAGATCATAACTATTTAGTAAGGAAAAAAAATAGTGATAGCTTTTAGTGTTTGCTGCTTCTTTTCACGGACAAAGCTAAAAAAAAAAAAAGAAATAGATTCTATCAGTTTCTTTTCATGTCCATTTAAAGCACAGGATAAATTCTCCCTTTAACAGTGGCATTAAGTGCAATAGGAAAACAAGAAAATAAAGACTCAAGAACAGCATCTGCCTAACAGAAAACTGATTTTTTTTTTCTAATATATGAGAAAGATGTAATACCAAGGAGTTTCCTGAAAAAATTGGTGTATGGAGGGTTAAAAATCAGTACCAAACATGAAGTAACCAGATTTTCAGAGCATGCTAAGAATGGACTTGGTCTGTGGTGTAGGGTTTACTTGAAGGTAGATAGAAAGGCTAATGTGGAGGGGTATAAGAAGATGAGTTATGACATGAGGAATGTAAGGGTTTCTCTCATCACTTTCCCCAGTCAAATCTCTGTTTCCCTTCAGTTTCCCTTCAGTTTAATATTGAAACAAAGTTATTTTAAGGAAAGGGGTGAACATGTAATGTCTTTTATAGTTTCCTTTTTTTTCTTTGTTTAATCTTCTATTTATATGATTTGTGTTCCTGTAGTATTTCCTAGTTCAAACCCTTTGCTGTTATTTTTTATTAGAGCTCAGTGGCTTTTTGTCCAATTTTTTATTTCAGTTACTTTGAATTCCCTCTCTTCCTTTTTCCAAGTTTTTCATCAAAACCTTTCTGAGGAGGTTTGTTTCTCTGTTCTTTTTCTTCACAGTGTTCCTTAATTGTTCTTTGCTCTTCTTCAGCTTAGCTATGATTGTTCATTCCTCATCCACCCACTTGATTTACTTTTCTCCTCATGCTAACAATCGCCCACGTATGTAGTTTTATTTCATTCACCATTCTGTCTCTTTCCTGTTCGACTCAGTCACCCATTAATTCATTCCTTATTGTGCCTCACACTTGCAGTTACTTATTCACTCCATTTTGGGAATCTGGTGGAAATTCAAAAAGAGTAAATGTAAAAAGGAGGCATAAATAGCAAGAAGAAAGATGCAGGCTGTGAAAAGTGTGGAAATGAACTGCTGAGAAAGTGGTGGTCAAAGAGCCAGAAAAGGAAATCTGGGTTGAGAAATTCTCGGGGTGTCAGGAAAGCAGTTACTATTTGGATGACTGTGTTTGTGGGAACAGATGGTGGAAAGGGGTGTTTTGGAGAACAGATAGATGGAGTGGAAAATTGCTGTTCTCAAGAAATCCAGGCTTCTCTTGAACGACCTTGATGTGTGAACTCTGTGTGGCTGAGCAAGGTCAAAAACCTTTATTTTAATGGTGATTGAATTCTGTCTTTTACATCCAAACTTTTTAAGTGGTCATTTTTCGCAAATTGCTACAAGACTGCCATGGGACATACCAAGAGAGCCACCATCCTGTTCATCATCCCATGTAGACCTCATTTATGAGCGTATGTTCCCTTGGAGTGGAACGGAAACTAATATTATTCTACATCACAGCAATGAATGATGATTTACAAATCTACTGCAATTTGAACTCATAATCTATAATCACTTATTGTATCTCAAAAGAGTCTTCAGAGTGAAGCTGGCTTGGAAGTTTGCATCTTGCATGATAGCGAATTATATGTAATAACCAAATATACATAAACCCAAGAAAAATCTCATGGAGAAAGACTTTCATTTAGTGCATATTAAATAGATAAAAATTACATACATCGTCTAAATGTATAGAATAAACAGTCAGGAAATATAAAATTATCTTCATAGGTAACATGCTGTGCCAAGTTCCACTTGGCTGAATGGCATTAGTATGAAGAGGTAATATTTAAATTTTATCAAGCAATCCTGAAGTTGCTAAAGCATAAATTTCTTTTTAATGGGTCTTTGCAAAAGCTGTGTGTATTCACATTCAGCCTTAATTTGTCTAATGGAGTCTTGTAGAGAAGCCCATGACCACAAGATGGCAGGATTCCCATTCAAACCTGACTACAGAACTGCGCATAGACCTCAAAAAGGTTAACATGAATTTTGCTTATTTCTGTAGCTATAATATGGTACTCCTGCTCCAAATTTCCCTTTAATTTTGCAAAACACAGGAACTTATGAGAAGGCTGTTTTTGCGTATCATCTATCTTTATATATTTTTGAGCCACGTTACTCTCCCTCACGCGTTATACTGCCATTTTTCTAATAAATGTATTACCATATATTTTAAAAAATAAATATTGTTCTTCAAAATAAGTGGTATCAGTCCATATTGTTTTAGTAGACTGAGAAATATGGAGAAGACACATAAATTTCCTGAAATTTGCAGAAAATATGAATCAAAATAGTTCCCATGGATGCTGTGCTGCAGACGGTCTGATGACTATCTAAGAACTTCCATTTGCATGTGCAGATGAATCTTTTCTTCTGTCCACTGGACAATCCAAGATACTTTTGTTTGACACTTTTCAAAACATCTCTTTTAAAGCATAGTCCATCAAGGTGGGATCTTTAAGAAGGCTTGATGTTGGGTGATCTCTCCACCCAGGGAAACAAATATGACAACTCTACAGTTTTTGGGATGAGAATTATAGTATTGTGTCTTTCTGTTGTGACTCACATCCAAGTTTTATACAAATATCCAAAAATCTCAATTTTCATTTAAAATAAATTTTTCTAGGCCTGAGAACTATGGTGGAAAACACTTGGAAAATAGATTGATAAATGACCTAAGGCACAAATAGAAAGGATTCACATCTTTTTGATTTAAAAATTGATTTATTCTAAATTCTGTCAATTTTTTTGTGGCCTGACTCAAAATCGTTTACCATAGGCTTTTACAGACATCAATAAATTTTGCCATTAACATCCAATGATTTTAGGCCAAAATGGAGGGGTTTTAAAACATTTCCAAGTACATTTTTAGAACAAACAGAAATTTTTCTGCCTTATGTTTAAAAACAACCTCTTCTTACTTCAAAAAGAGCAAAAATGATAATGCACTGATTATAGATGTGAAGAAAAATCCTTTCTTCATATGAATACAGGTATATTCCTCTTGAAAGGAGAAAATTCACTCAATTATGCAATAAACAATATAGAGAAAATAACTTTGAAAATCCATTGTGTAGAGAGATCAAAAATAATGAACTTTAAGAATTTACACTAAATTTTTAACTAATGAAATGAAAATGTTGATGTCATTTTTTCTTTTTTTTTTTTTTTAGATGGTGGACATTTATATTACCATATGTAATAACTGTAATAATAATAAGAATGCTAAGTTCTTTGAACAATGCCTGACTGTCTTTACTATCATCCATACCATGTAAAGCACAACTCTAATCTGAGATATTCCAAGCTGATATCTTTGTACATTATTTTAATGTGAGTGCATGGTTATTGCTTAATACCAATGCATTTTAATAAATTACAGTGAAATAGTGTTAAATGCCAGGTTGATTAGGATAAATGACATATCAATACTTTTATAAAGACAAATCCCCCAGTGCAAATTATTCAAGCTGAATATAATGAATATAATGAATATAATGTCCTTTGATGCACTATAGAATAACTCCACTAGGTTAATATTTTTAATGCAATAGTTGGGTGTTAGGAAGGTGGCAATATCTGCTTTAGGCTTTTCCTTTTCCAGGTAATTTTATTTTATGCTTCACGTACGCAAAACTTGATCCATTTGGAAAGATGCAAAAAGCAACTTAGAAACAAGCTGTGCTATAACACCGGCTTCATGGTTCTGATCAGTCATTGGAAGAAGAATCCCAACCAAACTATACTAAAATTTTGGCTCAGATTTTGAGCCAGGCAATGGTACTGGACTCAGATTCTCAGTAAACAAGTGTTATAATTTTGTCCTTTACTTCCTATGAAAATGGGTTTTCCATCAACACTTTGGTACCAACTGCATGCCAAGGAGCAAAACACACAGCTGAGTTCTCTTGTAGCCACTGCTGAGTAATCTTTGTACTCACACTGTAAAATCATCGTTAGTTTCCATTGCTTGTCGGTGGCAGTGTTAGTTCCTGTATGGATGCCAGTGTTTACCACGGTAGTAGCTAAGATACTGGTTTTTTCATAATACTAAGAAGGCAAAATAAGCTATTTTCTCCAGACAGGTCTCATAAAAGCTCCTTCAGTGTCTGGATGCAATCAGAACAACAAACTCATTGGACTGTGTCTGATTAATTCATTTTCATAATTTTTCATGGTTTTAAAAACTGTATTGCTGGAATATTTACCATAGGCTGTTTTAGACATTTCAGTAACTGACATGTATATTAAGCATCCTCATTAAACTAGGAACTGAAGTGCAACAGGTAAGAAAATAGTTTGGCTTAATATCTGTTATGGAATATGGTTTTCTGTGATGTAGGCCTATTTCTTTCAGTCACAGAAATATGAAACTGCATTCAGAAACAGTCATCGATATTAATGTATATCTACTATGTATGTGTTTAAGTATGTGTACAGGCTACTTTTGAATTGTAATTTTCTTCCCAGTACTTCTCAGGATTTCCAATTAAATCAGAATCAGTAAAGAATAGGAATGTAACTGTTAGAGGTACACAAATATCTTTATCATCTTTTACATTATGAGATTTTAAATTAGCATCTCTCTTTTTTCTGCATGCTGATGTGAGATGTTCCTCAAGGAACTAGGTCATTCCTAAAGAAAGTAAAGTTATGGACAACTGCTCTAAAAGAATATTTATTCTTGATTCAGGTGTCTGCTGAAGAAATTTCTACTTTATTTAATTCAACATGTGAAAATCAAAAGTTTATGAGACTGCATATAGGTAATTCTTGTTAATCTTGTTTATTTACTATTATTCTCTCAATGGAAGAAATATTTGCATAATGTCTTCTTTCTGGGAACAGCAAAAATTCCAGGACACTTGGAAGATGAATCTTATATTCAATTTCATTATTTAATACACTATTTCCAAAAGCTGGTCTAGAGGAATACTGAGAGTTTGCATATGATATCTAAGATGAATTCTGATTCTCTGCAATGGCTGTTACTGTTTTTCAACCAAATTATGCAAGAAAAAGAGAAAGATTTTGCTAATTAACTGGCAGTGAGTGTGAAGTTATCTGTATTGCCTCTTCTAAATGCAGAGCAAATGTACAGGCAGATCAGGGACAAAAGCTTTAGTGTACAAGAGAAGCCATTCCAGATCAGACTAACAGCTTGCTTATGCTATTATTCCATCTGACAATGCCCGTTACCAGATGCTTTAGAGGAAAGTGCAAGAAACCCTGCAGTGAGCACTTATGAAATACTCTGCCCGTAGAGGAAATTTCTTGTTAATCTCTGTCAGTGATGATTGGTTTATATCCTAGAGCATGGTGGCTTGAAGGTTAAGTATAAAATAACTGTAGGACTAGTACGACTTGTACTACTGCAAAAGAGGCCCTGTTTTCCTGAGATACTTCAGTTTTATAATGTGATAACAGGCACTGGCCAAATGACGTTAAGCAACTTCCTTAGAATGTTTCAGCATTTATTGTAGAGACCAGATAATGAAGGAGATCTGGGATAAACACAAGGGATTAAGTCTGTGTGATTTACAAAGAATTCATGAAAAAAGGCATGTCTCTTTTTTTATTACTTTTTGTAATCTTGCATACATTTGGTGGTAATATGGAAAATCTCATCTAATTTTGGTAGAATAATCTAGATTTTAATTCTAGATAATTAAATACCAGATTTTGCATTAATAATGTTTTCTGTTTTCTGGTCACTGTTACGATCCGGTTTTAAACCCAGAAGAGCAAAGAGAACTAAGTCTCTGTTCATAAACCGGAAAGAACTTAGAAGGTTCAAAATATTCCCAAAAACGAGATTAAAACCAAACGAGGTTAGATGTTGGTGCCAAAAAAAATTGATGTATTTTATTTAACAGTAAAAGAAGCAAAGAGAAGGAAAGAGAAAAGAAAGAAAGAAGGAAATAGAGAAAGAAATGTGCGTGGGGGGGG
>VZTE01001812.1:1042680-1192048 GCA_013397775.1 Eulacestoma nigropectus
GGGTCCCAGCGACGTCTCGTTGCTCCCCTCCATCTGATCTTCTGGTGGTGAGGGTCCCCTGTCGGCGCCGCCACACGCGGCCCCACGCCGGAGAGTAGAGAGTCCCGTGGATTAATCTACGCTTTGGGCAGGTGGGAACGCCCACGTGTCTCCCTTGCAGGGGCCAGCTTGACACACTGTCCCTTGCAACACTGAGGGTTTGCTGCATCATCTCTGGTGCTCCGGTGCAGGGTCTGGGGACCCCTTTGGGGGACCTTTGATGGGCCGTGTCACCCCCTCTGCTGTGGATAAGCTTCCCTTCTCCCCCCGGTGAAGGGTCCCTCAGCTGGGCTCCTCTGCACAGCGGAGGATGGGCGGTCACTGCGCCTCTCACCAGAGGCTTTTCCAGCACACACCCAAAGCCTCTCTTCCCCCACCCTTTGGTATGAGGGTCTGTGCCAGCCTGGTAGCTGATAGCCCTGGGGCTGTGGTCCCCACCCTGGAGGTGTTAAGCTTGTGCTTTGTGAATGTCCCCAGCCCTTTATCTTATCTTCATCAGCGAGCGGGTCCAGGGCCTCTCAGAGGCCCATTCAGGGTGCTGCAGCTTTTGTAATATAGTTATAAAAGTCCTTCATGAAAATGTTTAAGTCATAAACTACAATATTTCAGTCTCTCACAGTCACATTTCTGACTTCTGTGAAATTGTTCTTTTCCTTCTAGTCTACAGGCAAAGACTGAATTTTCTCATTTCAAAAGAAGAAAGAAAAGAAAATATTTTCAAGCTTTCTTTACATATCATGAAGGGACAAAAAGTGTACATCCAAACATCTCCTTCCCCTGCCCCCCTCCTTTTCTGTGACTTGGTGGTGAAAAAAAGGTAAGCCTCTAAATAATTTTGACTGTCTAATCTACCTAGGGTCACGAGAAGATCTCTTCCAGTGCTGAATGAGGATGCTACTGTGCTCAGCTCTCCATACCTATAATCTGCCAGCTGGAAGTTGCCATTCCCACATTGCCATTCCCATTCTCTGCTGGACAAAGGAGTCTGAGAGCTTTGCCTTATCCACTTCAGGCAAAGTCAGTTCTCTTTTCAGACTGCCTTCAACAGCTGTTTATTTCTACTGTGACTCCTTATGGGGTTCTCATATGACCTGTTATGCCCAGAAGCTGCAGAACTGGCAGGCTCTCAGGAGCAGACAGGAGGAAACTCTTAGGGTTGCTCATAACTTCTGTTGTCACTGTTCTTTGCTAGATGAACATCTGTCTGCAGCCTACAAATGAGCTCTGTATAACCATTCTGCTAAGAACACAGCTATTTTTACACTTGTGTTTTTGTGCACTTCTCATGAACTTTTCATCTCCTTGCTAGCCTGGCTATCTTAACGTTGCTGGATATCTTCAACTTGACCCACTTTTGTATAGTTCAGGTTTCGCATAACTTTAAATTTATGTGAGGACCTTTTTTTTCTCTGCTTTATAATACTTCATATCTCATTTATATGTCTGAAAGGAGTGTGGAGGAAGGTGTAAGTTAGGTAAGGCTTATTTGGATTATTTGTTCTTTTTCCTTCCACTTAGTAGCAAAGTCTTGAAATTAAGAGAAAACTCATATGCCTCTTTGGACCACAATGCCCCAAGTCAAGAATTGATGTAGAAAATGTTTAATTTCCAGAATGCAGAGAAAAAAATTCTGTGAAGAAGAAGGTGTTCAAGAGTATAAATAAACACCAATGAATTGCAGAAAATCTTACCAAGTGAAAGCAACTTAAAATGGCACTAGAAATAGCTTTCCGATCAGCATAGACAACAGAGAAGAGCTGAAATGTTCTCTTTTCTAAGTAAGCAAAGTCATCAGAGTCACTGTGCAATAGTATAGACTGAATTCCCTTAAATCATTCACCTGAGAACAAACAAAGTAAGCAATCTGAGTTTCGTTTCTAATCAGTACCTCAGTGCTTCTTGTGATAGCAGCTTCTTTCAGATGTCCCACATTTAAGAGCTCTGGGTGTTACTCAAGCAAGGCATTTCATAATATCCTTCTGGGAAGAAATAGCCTCAACGCATCTGGATGTAAATACCTATATTAAGTGTGTGACTGAATATAAAAGTACAAATTCTAACATCAATTGTAAGGCTAATGACTGAGTTACATCCTCTCTAAGTGCCAATGGTGTAGTTCTATAATGTGGATTATACCTGCATCAACTGAATATTGGTCCACACTGCGTAATGCTGCTCTAAGATAACTCTGGTCTAACATCTGGGAAAAACCTTAGAAATCACACTCTTTCACAATGTTTGTTGCTAAAAAAGAACTGGTAAAATGTCTAGAAATTCATATCAAAACTGTTTTTTTGTGAAACGTGTGGAAATTTCATTAACTGTAACCTCTCTCAGGAAACCTGTGTAAGCCTAACAGTACCAGATGACATGCACTGTTTTCTTAAAGGCCAGACATAGAGCTTTATGGCTTTTTTTTTTAATGCCAAAATGATAATTCAGTGTGCTCAAGAGAGACGTGCCTAATAAGGTCCTGATAATTCTCAACTGTTTACTGTCAGCTCAGAAAGCACATGAACACAGTATTCATGGAAGTTCTTCAGGAGTTGGGGGCTGATCCCTCAGAGCAGCTGTATTAGCTTAAACTCAAGCTTGCCAGCTGAAGTTCCTGGACTGATCCAAACTACTTTGTTGTAAAACAGAATCAGTGCCTGGAGATGCACTTAAAAACAGATTGCAGAAAAACATGGGTTACAGAGTGCATGGGCAATGACCCCTATTTTGTACAGATTGTTAGATAAAGCTGTCTTGAGACTGCCACAAATGATAAGGGTGTGCCCTGTGAATTAGAATAGATATTTAATTTGGGTAGGAGGTGGCTTCACCGAGTATCTCTAGCAAAAGTAAATTTGCAGAGTAATCATGGCTCTTATTTTAGTAAGTTTACTTCTTATCAAGTCATCTCGAAGATCAAAGGCAAGCCCTTTGTGAAACAAAATGATAAGCATAAATGTAGGAACAAATGCAAAGATTTAAGTAGACCAGTATTCTGGCAGTGGCCCATAGATAAAGCTTTGAGAGAGAATAAGGGAACAGGCCAAGCAGAAAGTAAAATTTTCCTGCTGTTGTTTCTGACTTCTGTCAAACCATAACTCAAAGACTTTATGAGTAGGAAACTTTTTTTTAATGCGTATTATAGAATACGCATTTTTTCTTCCATAAGATTTTTCTAATTACTTCTTAGCCCACCTCAGCTTTTGACATCTCCAACATCCTGTAACTATGAGCTGTACAGTTTAATTATGTGCTTTGTGAAAAGTGTTTCCTTTTGTTTGCTTTAAGCCTGACACTTGATAACTAAGTCACCTAAGTTGCTTCATGATGGGAACCAGGGAACAGTTCTCTGTATACTTTATTCAAGTCAATATTTTATAAGTATCCATCACATTAATCTCGTGGGTGTTTCTTTTCTACCTAGTATTTTTCATCTCTCCACTTTAAATAACAACTTTTTATCCTCCTACGTACACTTTTCTGTACCTTTTTTAGTTCTCCACAGTCCATTTTCAGATGTGGGGAAGTAGGACTACATTTAGTATTCAACAACACTTGTTTTGGATTCCTTATCCAACTATGTCTACCATTCTGCTGCTTTCATGAACTCTCATGAGTATTGAGCTGAAGCTTGTATAGATGTGTTAAAGACTCCCAAAACTCTGTTTTGAGTGAACATGGCTAATTTAGACTCATCACAGTAATAGCTGATTTGTATTAGTGGATGTTACTCCTTGGATATTTTCCAAGTCCAAATACTCCTTATGATAACCTTCTGTAGCTTGTTGCAGCTGGCTTCTGTTTTGATAATGCTAAATAATTTAGCATTGTCAGCAAAATTGGTCATCTTTTCATCAGTATCCCCAGAGCCTGCTATAAACTCTGAATAAAAAAAATATCCATATGCTTGTTGGTGTTTTCTAGAAAACTTCCTTCACAGAAGAATTTTTTTTTAAACTTGGTATTCTTTATGGCCTTATGTCCCTTAATAAATCAAGTACCTTACAAAATATCTTTCCTATTATTTCAAGTACATTACTGTCTGTAAGTTTTGCCTTTTCCTGGTCTTAAAATCAAAAGCCAAACGTGTTTAGAGGGGAAAAAGGGTTTTTACCATAGTATTTATTTAAGGATCCTTAGGTGCACCACATCCAGGTGGAATGTGCTGACCCGCACACCAAAAATGCACACACAGTTATAGGCCTGGCAAATTAGCATATCTATTAAAAATTCCCCAATGAGAGAAGCTCGAGTGAACCCCTTGTCCAAAGAACCTTCACCCTGGATGGGCCTATCTTAGTTTACAGAATGTGTTCTAGAGAGGACCTTGGTGTCTGAGTCTTTCTGACCTCTAACTGTGAAGCTTCCAGGATGTTTGGTCTCCTGGCTTAATGGAATACTGGGTCTAGCTAAGTTATCAGACTTAAAGAATTACAAGTATGTGGGCTAAAAGCACTAAAAATACATAAAACTATATAAAGGTATATAAAAGAGGTATATATAAAAAAAGGCAAAAAATCATCCTGGCATCATAAGAACCTTTGTTGAGGAATTTTGTTAAAACTTTTTTGAAAATCCAAGTAAATTATATCAGCCACATCTCCCATGCTATTATGCTTTTCAATTTTTCAAGAGCTCCAGTAAATTTGAGAGGCACAATAATAACTAGAAAAGTTGAGTTAATTCTTCTCATTCTATCATATTTATTTGTTGGTCTACCATTTTTTTACATTTAATTTATTTTTTCTTTTTTTTAAGAGGTCAGATTAACTCATGCATATTTTCTTCTACTCAAACTGAAATCCATCAGTAGAACTGGCTACTTTTTTAACCATTAATTTTCTCAGCACTAAGATCACTTTCAGTAGTATTAACCATCTAACAAGTTCATATTTGGTTTTTTTTTAGCTCATAGATGAATATCATTTTGTGACTATTCATTTTATTGATTTGTTCTAGGTTTTTTTCACTGAGAAAACAAAGTGCAAATAATTCCTATAATTGTCCCTCTGCAAAAAAGTTTCCCCTGTGGAAACCAGTCTAACCCCATCTATAGAGAACATCAATACTAATAATTAATTTAACCATTCAGCTTTGGCCTTATCTTCTTTTACAGCTCCTCAATCACCTGTTGGTCCTATAGAGTCTTTGTCAGACTACCTGCTTTTCATGATGAAAAGATTTTATTATTAGTTTTTATATACTCATAAAGAGTTCCTTAAACATTTTTTAGATGTTTTTGTGATTTTATATTTCACAAAAAATTAAATTTCTGGAAGTTTCCTTTATACTAGCAACAATTTCATAGAAGGACTATTAAAACCTATTCCATAACTGCTGCTTTTCTGGTTTGTCTTGGATTTTTTTTTTTTTTTTAAATTGGTGTCTTCTCTTGTTTATATGAACAAGTTATTTGTATTTCACTTTCTTATGACAAAATTTCATTCTCCTACCTGCATATTCTTATATTTATTATCAACATCTGCCTTTTTTACAGCAAAATATCTTCTATTCAGATAAGGGAATAAAAATTTTTCTATTAGTTGAAATATTGAGTGGAATTTTCACTGGGAGGAGAGAGAGGATGTGCTGCTTTATTCTAGCTCTCTTTTCATCCACTATAAAAAAAAAAGAGGATGTTTTTAGTTCTCTTACCTAAATCTCTTGGGGAATTTGAAAAGAAAATGGATTTTGATCTTGAGGTCAGATGATAATGGAACTAAAAACTTACTATTGATGATTCACTTTAGACATATTTCACATATTATTTCTCCCACATTATTTCCAATCTCCCTAACCTACCTGGGTTACTTCAGTCTTGAAGAGAAAGATATATAGTAGTGCTGAAATCAAACAGTCAATGCAGCAACATCATTATTTAAAGTGTACCATGAATTTCTAAAAAATATTTAAAGCATCTGTATCTGTCATTGCATTATCATAAATATATCATTACAGTTATGGGCCCTAGAGACATTTAGTTCCGTTAGAAGAAGAAGAAAGTGAGAAGTCTGTGGATAACCAGAAATAAAGTATTTTCTATATGCATGAACAATAAACATTCCTAACCGTCACACACAGGAGTTCAGCTCGTCGACATATCTGTAATAGGGCTCTATGAAAGTTGTTTGATCCAAACCCTTGCCTGAACTGAAGTGCGACTCAGACCTATTTTTCTAGGCCTTAAAGCCCTAGGTTTAAAGCTGAATTCTGTGGGTTTATATTTTTTGGTTTTTATGAATTATCAGCCCTCCTAGAACTGCTCCTTATCAGGAGGATGGTTTTTTCCCATATGCAAGAAGATACAGTGAGGATTTATCAAAAACCAGAACTGACTAAAAAAGCAGATAGTTGTTTTAAAATTTGGTACTTCTCTTGGAGTTTTCATCAAAGTTTTGATGAAGAACCTCGGTGCCATTATGATATTTTGCTGCAATATTCCATTTCTTTTGTCCTTATGCCCTTTTGGATTCACCTTTCCTCCAGACTGACAAGAAATGATCACATTCCAATGTCTCCTTAAGGCATTCTGTTTTGTGTTGTTTCATTGGAAGCTTGGAAAAACCTCTTCCATACCATAGCATTTCTTCACTTCTCTCATTAGTAAGCATTCAGCTGTTGTGAGTAATCAGTAGACAGGATTTTGGGGTAGGCCTAATGATAGTGAGTATGTTTAAAATATCAGAGCAGAGGTTTATAACCTGCCTTGAAAGTTCGTCTTTTTATTTACAGTTTCATCAGTCAGGGAAATAATGAGGAAATCCTCTTTGGAAAAGCAGATCTTCCTCTTTGGAAAAATTCATATGTAATTTATTGTTTTATAAGACCTAAAAATGCCTTCTTTTGATATTAATTTCAGTACCATATTCAGGTTCTCTGATAACACTTCAAACTGTATACAAGTTACTGGATTGTCCTGACCAAGAACCAAGAAAACATATTTTCTTCCAGCCTTATTTGAGATGGTGAACATAGGCTTGGAGGTGACTTGCAGTTTGTGGGGCGACAAATGAAAAAAGTGGAGTGTGAACACTTTCCAGAATAAGCTGACTAACAGGGAGAAAAGGCTGTTTAAGATCTGTATAGAAGGTCTTGAGGGAAATGAACTGATCCTTCAAATTTTATGTGTCTTTTAGACACAGGAGAAAAGCAGAAGAGCAGGAGCACAAAGGAGGAGCTCTATAGATAATTTTGAGCTATACAATGACTGAGCATGCTGCAAGGTCTGGGCCAGTGTATTAACCAATATTTCTTGAGAGCGTTGTTTTTTGGTCATAAATAGAAGTCATAAATAATCAGTCATAAGATAATATGACTATTGTATATCAGTGTTTTACTTAATGAATTGAGAATAAGATCTAATGGATTCTTGCAAAGATTGACACCTTAGATATTTTATTTACACAAAGCATTTTTTAAATACAGAAGATGTTTATTGCTGCTGAAATCTTAGGAATATATAAACTTCTGTAAATGGTATTTTTTCAAATATAGTGGTTTTTAATTCACATTTTTAGTAAATTATATGATAGGAGCTTTGATTCAATACTACAGAGTGTGCTTGTAGTTTTGCCAAAAATGCCACAAGTAATTTTTCTTTAGAATACTGACTACTTATTATGTGTTGGAAACATAACCTTTCCCCTTCTTTCATGTACAGTTGAAGTAATAAGTCACTATAGAAGACAAACTAATTTTAAACTTTGGGGACCCCCACCCACCTCTCCAAATATAGTTATTCTAAAACTTTTGGTTTTGATATCTGATTATGCAGTAACATCGCACAGACATGATTTTTGTGTTTATAGTGTGTATAACTAACTTTCAATGCTCAATAGAGCATTAAAAATACAATTTTTAATGGTAACTCTTTTCTTTCAGGGTTTTCAGTTTTAAACTTTTAACGTCTCTAAACTGACCATATCTCGATATTTGTTTCATTTTGGTAGTGTTGGTAGATTTACTATCTCTGAGAAGCAAATGTGACATAAAGGTATTATATACTAGCATAATACATTTACTAGTATTACTCTCTATTTATATTTTCCATGATTGTTGGATTAAATCTGAAAAATAAAGCTCTTTGCAAGCAGGACAAGACCTAAACAGCTGTGACTGTGTTAAGTGTTTCGAAAAATGATCACATTGCATAGTGCACTGTTATTTCTTTTGTGTTTAAAATTGTGTTAGGCCTATAAAACCCAGTATGCCAAATTTGTCATGAAATAATTTGGAACTTGAGGGGCTGTGTGGCTCAGGGTTACGTGTTATAGAAATGAAAATTTTATTAACATTGGAAGATGGCCACACTGCTTCAGAAAGCTATATTATCTTTCTCGATTTGGAATGACTTAAAATATTTTGCTAGCATTCCACTTCAAATTGTTCAGAATGCCATGCAACCACTACAAGTGTGGGCATCAGCAGAAGAGTATCTGGCTCCAAAGATTATGGTATTGGACGTCTGTGCATTTTCTTGGTGCTCTGGGACTTGTGACAATGTCAATTAGAGTGAAGATAATGATGCAAAGAGGTGAAGTTCACCCAATTTTTTTCCAGGTTTTTTTATGTATAAATGCTTATACATGATTATTAAAAATAGTGGATGCACCCTGTGGTATTTTATATATCCGTGTGTCACATAAGATATGACGAGTTCTAGAGTGCTAAAAATTAATTTAGCCAAGTAACTTTTATTATAATTGCTACAGGCATGCTTACAACAGGCAACATACAAAGCTTAAATTAATATCTACTATGAACTGATACAAAAAAAGACAAGAAATGGATGGATTATATTTTCATGGAAATGGATGATGCCATGACATTGCCAAGTTCAAGGCAATGAAGAAGTCAAAACATACTTCTTTTATGTAGATTTATTTGAGAAATTTTAGTAAATACCAATGGAATTCTGATCTGTAGGAGTCTTTTTATGCAGTCTTACTTGTTTCTAAGCATACAAAATATTTAAATATTTTTCTGACTTACCACCATTGAGAGGTTTTATTTAGGAGGATTTCTGCCGTTTCGTGCAAACACATTCGTGCAATGCTAATTGCATGGTCTCCTGCTTAGGAGTCTGTTCAGCTGTGCTGCTCTTCTGGCTTTCCTGCTCAGGTCTCATCCTAAACCAGGACAGGGATATGGCTGAGTGTGTACCTTGGCTGGAAGTTTAGTAACAGTCTTGGACCCTGTAGAATTGTCATGCTCTAATTTGCTACATTTTTGATCACTTTGATTTTAAAATGTATTCTAAAGAGCATCTGTAAATTACATTTCTATTCAAGTATGGTTCAAAATTGCTTTAGGTTAAAGTGGTTTAATGTTCCATCAAGATACAGGCAAACAGTGCTGACAGAGTTAACAAAAACCCATTCTAAACCTAAGCTGGAACCTTTTCCTGGGCTCGGAATTAAATATAGCTCAAGTGTAGTTTGCTCTCATCCACAATGGCTAGTTTAACATTGTAATACTCCTTTTCTCCTGAAGACACCTCTTGTAACATGTTTTAATATATGTATATTTGGCCTGCAGTATTGGTCAGAAATCAACTGCTGCTGGCAGTTATTTCATTTCTAATGTGCAATAACCCAGCAGAAGCAATTCAGTGAATCACAGAAGTAGCTTCAGGGAACCCATAGGCCATAGAACTAATTTCAGCCTGTGAGTAAATAAAAGATGTGAAAGTACAGCTCCTACTTTCACAGTGGAATCAGAATGACAAGGTCAATAGACAGAGATAAGTGACCTGTACACATTTAAAATATTGGCACTTGTATGCCACATAGAGTATAAATATACAAATCCTTCCCACCCTGTCAGTATAATGAGAATTTTCTTATTTACAAAACAGTGATACAATACTTCAGGGAAAACCAACATTATTTACTTTTGTTTTAACATGCAAATAGTTTACATGATTCAAATGGACTAAGTTTTGAATATATTCTGGTAAGGCCATGGAGATTTCTTTTTGTTTTCTGATTCAGCCTGAGAAAAATATCAGGATTTCTGGTAAAGTTGCCAGTATGAAAGTAAAAAATAAAATATTCTACCCATTTTGCCATTTTTATCATGTCTCAGTGGTAGTTGATATACAAAAACAGTTGACAAGTTTAGGAACAAATAGAAAAAAAACAAAACCACAACTCAAGAAATTAAATGGAAAACTCAGTTTTGTGGAGTTCTGATGCCAATGACTGTCTGAGTGATGAGATAACTCACATATGATGGCATATGCGGTAGTATTTTCTTTGGTGGCCATTTTCCAGGTATATGAGATTAGAATATCTTTCTTTTTTGCTAACCTAAGAATTTTAATATTCCTAGGGTGTAGTTTGTAACAGTGCATCTAATATATCACAGCTGGAGCCATAAGGTTTGCAGTTGGGCTGGATTTTGTATTGGTTTATCGATTTATTCCATTGCTATGTCAATGAGTCTGTTCTCCTTAGTGAGAGAACAATTCTTTCATCTTCTTCACTGCTCCCAAACAAAGATAAAACCTTTCTGTGCAGCAAAAAGAACACACAAAAGACATGCAGAAAAATTATCTCATATAACACCTGCGTATTTACTGGTAGTGGTTTCTGTTACTAATTTATCTAGGAAATGAACAGAAGACACCTTCTGTCTCCTTTCTTGCCCACCTAGCTTGCTGTCTTTGTAGACACTGAAACCTCTGCAAAGTCAACAATGAAATCAAGAAATTAGATTGTAATAAATTACAACCTCTACACTTGACCTATATTACCTTAATGCTTGATAAAGTCACTTAATTGCATTTCTCTGATGAAATCTTGTGGCAGGACAACTGATTAGCATTGACTATTTTGGAAATCAATCCTTAGAGCTTATGAGACACCTTCTGATGGAATTGAAATTAAAATCTATGCCATTACAGAGCCTATCACATAGAGAACACCTCTCACTGTCCAGACTTTTACATATGTTACACACTTTGTCTCATCATCAATTGACTTAATTAATATTTTCCTCCTGCTTCACTGGATGAAGATTATCTGCAACTTAGTAAGACAGGAGCTGTTGTCTGTATACTGTCTGTCTGGTTTGCTGCAGAAATGGGTAGATTTGCCATGACTGAAGGAGAAGTCCTCTGGAACAGAAAGGAAACCTTCACAGTTGAAGAAAATGAATATGCTGCTGTGAAAAAAATTAGCTCTGTCTCTGAAATTTTGCAATGGCAAGTGAACCAATTAATTAATATTAATTTTCTTTTTCTAGAACACATCATATTTGTTTTGCAAACATTTAATCTTGTACTCTTAACTATAGCCAAATCCAAGAAACGTCTACCTTAAAAATATATAATGCTATCTAAGGTTCAGTACTGTGAGAAAAACAGATATAAGTATACTAGAATAGGCATTTGGTGTAATGGAGGCTTTTGCCTTCATTTTCTCATTTCACTATTTGTTAATTGGACAGTATAATCCTCTTTTCTCACAGGACTCTGCAACAATACATTAATTAAGGTTTGGAAAGTATTCAGATTCTAGAGTACTGAGATCCTGACTGAAGAGCCCCTGGGAAAATGAGTGATTGGGCCCACAAGGAGGTTTTGAATACTATCCAATAAATAAGGCCCATAGATACATATTCAAAAGTGCAGAGAAAGTATTGAAAAACTGCATGTCAAATAACCACTATCTCCCTCTCCTTCTGAGCAAAATTACAGTGTGTGATTTCAATCCATATACAACACAGTGGATTTGTAACTTCCAGACTGGGATCTGTATGGATGAGTTTACGTGACAATGTAAACTCACAACAGTTGGATTACTGGTTTAAAGAATTTTTTGAAAACAAGCGAACAAAGAAGCAGAAACTTTAACTGCACTTTTAGGGCTAGAAAGGCAGAAACCAACAGAAATAGTTTCAGTATCAAACTGTGAATAAAAAACCCCCACAAAACAAACAAACACAAACTGAATTTCTATGGTTCCTAGATTTCTATGGTTATATGATGATGATTACTTTCTGCTTTTTTTTTTGTTTGGTTTTGTTTTGATTTTTTTGTTTTGTTTTCTTTTGTATCTGTGTGGAAGACCATCAGAAATAAAAAAGGAAATGGATTCTTTTGGCTTCCCACAAATGAAGCTGTCAGACAGTTACTTAACTTTAAATGCGAGTGATTTGGGAGGCTTAATCAGAACCACATGCATGTTTAAGGTTAAAGATTTTTTTTTTGTGGTTTAGTGTTGCCTTGTAGATGACATCCAGGAAAACCCATATGCTCAGACAAAGAATGATTTAAGCTAATAAGACATTCCGCAAAGTAGTGTGAGTTTCCTTCTATGGCTTTTATGGAGGCTCTTTTTTAAAGAGCCTAGTACAGTGTTTGTAAGAGCTGCGCTGCACAGGTGGATTAAAGCAGTTCCCAAACAGAATTAGCTTGCTCGTGCAATGCCATAAGCTTCCTTTCAGTTTGAGTCCAGGGAAAAGTCACTTGAATTTCACATAGAAGTAGGATTGCTTTATATTTGTGTCTATAGAGGTAAAACAATAGGCACCAATATACAAGACATTGGAGTAATTCATTTATTCATTAATTTCAACATGTGATCTACAAGTAATTAGATATACACTGTGAGCTGATATTACTATTTTTCAGCATATTAACAATGTTATTTTTTTAAAATACTGGACTTGATTTTTTGTCATTGATTTTGATAGAAAAGCTTCCAAATATGAAGATTATAAAGCATCAAATAGGATACATCAAGTGCAGTTATGGTATATGTTTTTGAACTGTATCTAATTCCATCCTCGACTGACTACTATGGGGACTGATAGGAGCTCTATTATTATTGACTACTGACAATTATTTGAGAAATGATAGGATACGGGTTTTGTAAAGAAGGCAGTTGCCTAATAGTAATCATTTGAGTAATTCAGTAAACCTAACCTTTTAGTTTGAATAAGTCACACATGAAATCAAGGCTTGTAAGATGATCACGAGCCTTAATTTGTTACTTGCCTACAGTATGCACTAGACAGAAAAGACACACAACATTGTTATAATTGAAAGAAAATTAACAGTTCTTTGTTCGACTGTTCCTGAAATCTTAAGAGGGAATGGTGGTGTCAGTACCTTTACTGGAATTACGGGATGGATTTTCAATGCAGCATAGTTAAACATGAAAGCATATATACATTGTAGATAGAGATATATCCAAAGTCCTGCAGAGCTTCCCCAAGATGATGGGATCAAAAAAAAAGAAGGGATTGTCCTCTGCCCTTAAGCATAAATGGAGAGAAGATGTCAGCTTACATTATGCCTTTGCTCTGACTACAGATACAGAACAACAGCACTGTGGCTAGGCTTTCAGTCTCTTTTTATAAAAGTGTCAACTTTTGTTTCAAATGCACCAGTTCTTATTTTTACTTTCCCATTCACCCATGACAGTTCACCAGTCAGTTTAAGAAAAAACAGTTTGAAGAATTCACGCCTTGGTGATATGAACACCTGAGCTCCCTTGCGTGTTTCAGTGCAGGAGCTAACGAGTGAAGACGGGTGATTTGTAGTGTAGATAATACACAGTTGGGTATCCCAGACGTGTGTCTATTCCTTTGTCAATGATGTTAACAAAAGGCAGGCATGCTGAGTAGTCAACCAGTGAGACAAAATATTTGTTGAATTGAGAGGTTTATTGGAAATAAATTCCTATTTTTGCTCTTCTAATGAACACATAAAAAAAATCACAGACAAATTCCACGTTTTTGATGAAATTTAAAAATTAATTGTTTTTAATTGAAAATGGAAGGCCTAATTTTTGTTTCATTAATGTTGTTAGCTTTCTCTGGAAATGTCTGTGCACCTGAATTCATCGTGGCTTTTTTTGTCTTTTTAATGTAAATCAGACTTAAGCCCTAAATTATGGAGATTAGTGGATTTATATGGGGTGAATACAAAAAGTTTTTTTATCGGTATCTGGAGAGTTTATTGACAGGTCATATTTTGATGTGAGGATCATTTCTCAGTTATAGCACAAGGAAAGCATTAAGATGTTTGACTTGTAAATCAGAAGTATAAAGTATTAAAGATGCTAAAGACATAATTTCAAATTACTTCTACTCCATCTGTCCTCCCTTTCAAAGTTTAAGAAATTATGTATAATACAAAGGCAATGTTCTATCGATGGCCACAGGGGAGAGAACAAAGGAAAATTAAGGAATGGCTGTAAACATACTACTGTAAGAAGAGCAAAACCCCATGAATGCCACATACACATGATGTACTATATGTGTAGGCCAGAAGCAGTGATGCTCAAATACCAATTCAAAAGATAAAAAACTCATCCCTGTTCCAAATTTTGATATTCAGAGGAGAAATTTATAAAACATGCTTTCAGACTGAATACTTTGTTGGCATTTTTTCCATCCTTTTATCATTCAGGCAGCATTTGTTTCCTTGTGTTTCCAGTAAAATGAAAGTCCATGGAAACCAGAAACATCACTGTGTCAATCTAAAAATTGTTGAAAAAATGAATGTATGCCTTCCCTAAGATAAGAACCAGGAGTGAATTAGCTAACAGCAGGTGAGATTTAAACTGCCATGAATTAATCTCCTAAGATTTTGCTTATTTTTAATTTTTGGGATAATATTTTTCTTCTATAATAGAAGATTTGTTTAACACAGAACACGATGCATTACTCATACTGCATTTCCAGTCACACACTAATTATAATCACCATGTGATTAGAGTGCATGGCTGGTTAGGCTCTTGTGAGGATAGAGGAAAGAAAACAAATTGTTACAATGAACAATTTAGAAGTCTGATAAGACTAGCTCTCTAGGTAGGAATAATTTTCTGCTCAATACACAGTTGGGACCCGTATGTAAAGAAGGGGTAGTGGAAAAAAAAGAAGTCTGGCAATTCCGGAGAAAATGTTAGTGCATCTATCACCACTATTTCATTCATGCTGCTTCTTTGTGGTTCAGGAAAAGCACACTTTAGGAAGCTGAAAAGACTTTATTACAAATGTTCTGAAAGCCAGACTCATAATTGCTTTGAAGGGCTAACTACCTTTAGCAGCAGTTACAAAACAACAGTAGATCGCTTAGGAAAGCATTTGCGGTATTTACACATGCCTTTAATAGATGAATGCATTGTCCATGAATGGATATGGCTAGATATGGCTTTAATAGTGAATTCCTTAAGACAATTTGTTTAAACCACATTAAAAATGGCTTCAGACTGAAGATGGGTGATGTAAGTAAGACAGAGGGGCACTGAAAATGGAATGGAATGGAATAACATGAATAGAAACATAGTAATTCTACTAGAGAACGGCTACTGGTAGCACCAGATTATTTTATTTAAGGAAACTCACGTTTTACATTTTGTGTAAAATCCCTGTGCCTTCAGACTTGCACATTGTGTGTGGAGTCCCATCAGATATACACAAATACCCACCCATGAAATCAGTTCCCTAAAATGGAAAATGTTAAAAACTAGTTCCTGTACTCTACTGACAGCCCCCAGATATTTTAAAGCTGTACCTTTAGGGAGGAGGACTAGCCACAGATCCTGAGTCACATTGAATCTGAAAGACAGGATTCTTGACAGCACCCCTAGCACCTCCTTGGGCGATGGAATCTTCAGCTCAGCTGTGACTCGGAGGGAAGCACATCAGTTACAGACTTGCCAGCACCACCTCCTGTACTGTCTGGTTTTGCTTTGAAGAGGTCTCCTCTCCAACGCCTGGTATTGCTCAGTTTATGAGATCTGACAGGATCACAGCCTAAGATAGTGCAGCTACAGGCCTGTTTTGCATTACTAAAATAGTGCAGCGGACATAAAGTTTCCAGCCTCAGTAGGGGATTTTCAAATGTAATTTGAACTCAGCTTTTATGGAAAAATCAAGAAGACCGATTAGAGTCAATTACGTAATTTAACTTACATGATGTCAGTAAGTGCTATTTCTGTGAGTAGGTGTGGTCTTAAAATACCATTGGAGAGTTCTCTTTCAAAAAACTTCACTTGCATCAATGTTTTCCCATTAGGGAAAATAGGCAAATCTCTTGAACTACTGTCCAGTTATGACTTTGCTGGATTAATTCTATTCCTTGCTGTGCTTTTGATTCAAATTTCTCTTAAGATAGCATCTAATCACAAAGTTGAATATCTAAGACAATAAAACTTCCCAAATCCGTCTTCTTCTGTGTGGTAGCATTGCTATGCAAACAATTTTGTCAGATTGTTCACGTCTCGTCAGAGAGTACAGTCCTTTAAACGACCATATGATGTTGTCTAGAAAACTGTAACATAATGCATATGGATTATTGTAGGCCATTTGATCCAAGAAAAGGTCAGGAAGAAACATTTTAAAATATTAAAGTCCACTTGCACTGATGGCTCAGTATCAGTGTACATCTATGCGTACATATCAGTGTACATACATGCACTGCTGATGATTGCAATAGCTCTTTTGGAGTGCTACGCTTTGATTTTGAAAGATGCAAGGCCTAAATGATTAAATTCATAAGGTCTATTCATATTTCTCCTTTGTTAGTTAGTAAACTCACAGAGCTGTGTGTCTCCTGGTCATGGCAGTACAGAGAATTTCATCAGAGGCCTGTGAAATACACAAAATTAGAAGGTCAAACAGTACATTTGTGTCACAGCTGCATGTTTAAGATGTATAAATGCACATATGACAGGTGTAAATCTGCAAAAAGGATGTGTTTAAAACAGAATAAAATGTAACTTTGAACTCTTTGGTCTCAGTACCTGTAGTTCACTCTGTTCTCATTGATGCTGAAGATGCTCTGCTGCTCAATCAAGCCAGAGGTTGTGAGGCATGCCTTCAGTTTGAATTTCTAGGAGTAGCACTTCAGTGTGACAAGTCTACTGCATAGAATCATGTATTTTTACCAATTTTCTGAACACTGCTAGGTGGGTTTACATCAAAAATGTCTTATTCAGTACAAGTACTGGCAAGTGACAGCTCTAGGTCAATACTGAGAGAAAGGGGAATGTTACCTTCCTTAGTTTTTGTACTATTGAAGTCAATAGCAGGCAGAGCACCTCTAAAAATGGTCTTTTTGTATTGTATTTGTTTTTCTATGATTATAGGGAATTATGGAAGAACTGCCATGCAATTTCACCTTTGCTATAATTTTAGGTTCTTTATTCTCCAGATTGCATTTAGCTAAATTTTTTGTGCTCTGACACTATGTTTCCCTACTTCACCTGTCAGATCTAGATATATATGTCTATTTAGTGCAAATGTTCACTAATATGAACCGTGATTTTCTAGGTGCTGTCACAGTTTCTGCAGGAAGCAAAAAAAGTAATGAGACATTATCACCACACTTTATCCTGAATTTCATCTATATTTTGCCGTTCTAGACACTCACAGATCTTTGCAAACACATAGGATTAAAGTGTGTTTTAATTTTCTAGACCTCTGTCAACAAGGTTACCATTTCATTAGTAGCAGAGCAGAATTTCCAAACCAGACACTGTGCAGTGATTGCTTTCTCCTCTGCTTTCTAGTTAGCTCCTATTTGGAATTATTTTTCCCTTTTCTTTTTTTTTTTTCCCTGGTATCATTGTCTGTAGGTGTATAGCACATTAAGAATATGGGTTGTCTCCATATCTTAGCTCCTGAGTACGTCTTCCTGTTCATTAGAGAACGATCATGTGAGTACTTCTCTGACTGCCCATGGCTTAGAGTCCAAAATGTGCAAATTTTTATAGTCTTAAATATTTGGGAAACATTGATCTCTGTGAAATATCTTTCTGATATCTGTCTGTATCAAAAGAATTAGGCAAATTTCATTCTCAGAAAACTTCAGTAACTTTGGTCGAGTTAGTACCGACCTAATTAGCTAACACTGTGCATATTAAATATTCAAAATTTTCCTTCCATATTTTCTGAAATGAGTCTAGAATGCCATTTTGTTTCCTATCTTGTTACAATAACTTCACAAACCCTGTTGTGAAATGCTTGTTTTCTGTTCATTATCCTGGCCTCTCCTCCTCATTGACTTTTCACTGGAGTTTTCCACATCCTTCTTCAAATGTGGACCACAAAGCTAAGCATAGAGGTAGTCTGGTTTGCTAAATCGTATCGGGGTAAAATTTCCCCTGATTCTACTTGATGGTCTTCAGGTTATGCTCCTAAGTGTTACATGAGCTCTTTGCTGCAGATTGCTCTGACAGTGGTGCTGATGTAATTATCCACAGTGACCCATATGTGACTGCTTTCTAAGCATCTGACACTGTCCTGCATGACTTCCTTGTCTCTAAACTGGGGAGAGAGGGATTTGATGGATAGACCAGCCAGGGGATATGGAATTGGCTGGATGGCTGTACTCAAGGAGCTGTGGTTGTCAGCGCAGTGTCCAAGTGGCGACCAGTGACAAGTGCTGCTCCTCAGGGGTTGGCTGCTGGGACTGGCGCTGTTTAACTTCCTTATCAGCAACAGAGTGGGAAAAGCTGGAGAGGGACGTATGAAGGCAGGTAGTGACAGGACAAGGGGGAATGGATTTAAAATGAAAGAAAGTAGGTTTACCTAGGTTAATATCTAGGTTTTAGGTATTAGGAAGTAATTCTTTACTGCGAGGGTGGTAAGGTGCTGGAACTGGTTGCACAGAGAAGTTGTGTATGACCCATCCCTGGAGGGGTTCAAGGGCAGTTTGAATGTAGCTCTGAGCAACCTGGTCTAGTGGAAGGTGTTTGTGCCCATGGCTGGGGGTTGGAACTACATGCTTTTAAAGGTCCCTTAAATATAATAGTCATGCGCATTGTTAACTGTTGTGTGTCAATGGAACCTGAATAGTTATATTATTTGTGACACAGTAAAGCTAATAGATTTTAATGGGTATATTCTTGTAGCAAATACAAAATTTGTGTGTGAATAATTAGCTGGAAAATAAAGATGATTTTGGTCAAGTTTCACCAAAGTTACAATAAAAAAAGTGAGGAATATGATTAATATAGAATTAGTGAATAGAAACAATTCAATATAAACATTATGATTAATGTCTACATGCATGATAGATGATAAAAATCTTCCCACATGTGACAACATGGGTAATTTCAATTATTAATTATTCTACAACTGAACTACATGAATTTTAGATTTGATTGATACACACAAAATATTCTCACCCAAGTGGTTCATTGTTCTTTTAATGCAAGAAACAGAGTCAATATTATGTCTTATTACCTGTACTATATCATAAACTAGTTAATGTCTGTCAGTGTACTTTACTCTTGCCATTCTCTCTCTTCCAAGTTAGCCAGAATACTTCATCTTCCTTTGCTCAGAATATTAAAAAATCGGGAATATGTGTACATCCAGGTATGCCATTTAGATGTTTAGGGAATTTTCAGGCAGGTGCCAACTGACTTCTGAGTTTTCCTAACTGGAGTTCACAGAAATAGGAATTTTTGGGGTGGTTTTCTTAGACTTAAAGAATGTCCAGTTAAGTTGGAAATTGGCATAGACATTCCATGTATTAAGACAAAAATCAACTAGAAGGAGCAGATATTTTATGCCTGATGTTAGTTCTACTGTCTTGTGTAAATTTAATCCTTTTTTCTGAGCTTTGTCAGTTTATTTTTCTGAAGTTTTTGCTAAGGGTTTCAAATGAAACTAGAATGGTTGTTCACTGTTCTAATGGGGGGGGGGGGTATTGCCCTGCAGTTTTGTTTTTTTCACATTATCTTAAGGTCTTTTTTCTCCCTTTTTGTTTTTCACCTATTTTTATCCTTTGCTACTGCTGCAAGTCTTCAACATGCTCTTTAAATCTCTTTTCCTTCTACAGTGCTCCTTTTATTATGTTATATATAATGGGTCAAAATGATCTCGGGCACAGAGCCACAGTATTAAACTAGGAATTAATATGGACTAGTACTCTTAGACTGAAAAAATGCTTGCAGTCATTTGAACACCAAAGATAAGAGAGAGAGAGAGAGAAAGGCATATTTCTAAATTCTTTGCAAATGAAAGAGACGGGATTGCTGTTTAAGGGAGTTTCAACTGAGCACAGAAACAGACTGAATGCAATCAATCAGAAAAGATTTATTCAAGAGTCATAAATTAGGCTCTACCTTAGATTCCTTCTGTCTCCCTTTCTTATATATCATCTCTTGTCCTGACATTGAGTCTGAAGTATTTCCTCCAGCTAGTAAAGAAAGATTTTCCAAACTCAAGAGTCCAATTAGGAAAAATGTTCCCCTGCCTTTCAGCATTGCATTATCTGAACCAGTTCCCTCCAGAGCACCATCTACAATGGAGGCATTTATAACTTAAAGTATCTCAGTAGGAAGGGGTACTCACTTATTGTATGAAAAATTGAAAACTACAGACTGAAAACAGGCACAGCTTGAGTGCTGCAGTATACCTGCTTTGTGTCTGTTTTATGACTGAGGCAGTATTCAGCAATTGTGAGGGAAAGACACGGTAAAGATGGCCTGAAAAGTTTGATAAAAAGTAAGAAAAGTGGTTCCAGAATAGCTGCTATGAGAAGGGTCCACAGTTACAAGTGCTCATTTCAATTTTCAGCAAGGAATTATTTCAGCAGCTTTTGTTTTAAAAATTCCCTTGGCTTTTGAAACTGCCTCCTTCACTGGCACTTCCAGTTCCTGCAACAGCCCCTGTCCTGTGAGTTAGCTGGCATCTCCTCATCTGTAAGAGAAAGATTTAAAAAATAACAAACTTGAGCCTCTTTCCCTCCATTGTCAAGGTTTTGTCAACAATCACAAGAGGTCGAAACATTCTCAATTGCTAGTTCATCGTGCCGAGATGAATGGGTCTCTTAGCTATGCTGGCACAAAGGTCTGTGCACCCACAGTGAGCTTGCAGTGAACTGATTTGGCTCTGAAACATTTTTCTCTCTTTCCCTTTCTCTCTTTCCCCCCAAGTATACTTTAAGCCAGAGCAATTGCCCAGATTTGCTCCCAGCAGAGGCATAGAAGTGGTTTTGCTGTAAGAACTGAAAGGCTAATATGGTGCACAGAGAGGAGTGGGTAACGTCAGAGAAGCCTCTGTTGAAACAGCCTGAAGAACTTGTGCTTTATTAATGTCAGCAAGGGCTGGAAACAGAGACCCCATATATTTTTATTACATGACATAATTTAAGTATATGTTGGATGTTAGCATATGCTGGAGAGATATCATTGTATATTTACTCTGTTTGCAGAGACAGGTTTCTATGTTATGGTTGCTCCTGAATGCTTTACATGTCCTTCTTTAAACATGGTATTTCTGTCTAATTACCAATTAAAACAGCCAGGCAAGATCTGACTCTGTTATTTCCTTTCAATTTGTCTGTGCTATTGGTATTCTCCAGCTTTTCCATCACTGTGAGTTCATTTGTTTTCCTTGTGACAGCTGATGTCAAGCTGATCTGTATTTATCATCTCACCTTCAATATTTGCTGGGATGTGCCACAATTAGAGCAGCTGACATTTTGCAGTAGGCAGAACCAGAATTATATTGTGTGTGTTCTCTGTGGGTTACTCGTCTGGCTATCCTTTACAAACACACAGTTATTTAGATTCATTGCTAGGCAGTTCTCTGTTCTGTGTTTGCACAATATGCCACTCATTTTGGATCCTGGGTTGGGTTCCTGCTCCTCTGTATTACAAGGAGTTAATGTTGGTTGGGGCAGTAGAGAGAGAGTGGGGATGGAAGTTAGAATGGCCAATATGATGGAAATCTAAATCAGAAACTTAGCAATGATTAAGGTAATTTCTGGCTCACCAAAATGTTGTGATTTTGCATTGTTTCTGAATCAGTGAGAGGCTGATGGTTGCAGCAGTGTCTGAAAAATGCATCCCTGAGCCAAGCAGACCCCAAAGATCTGAGTACAGTAGCTGGCTTACACTGTTGAGGACACAGAGCAGAGGAGAATTGTAACAGCAAACTGTGGTTCAGGGAAGAAAAAATGGCTTGAAAAAGGATAAAATAGATGAAGGTTCAAATCCGTGTTTATTTCACAGAAATCACTTACAAGTGATTTCTATGGCTTCAGGGTAAGAATTGGACTATTTTGAAGACTAATTTAAATGAAATACTGCTGGCCTGTGATCTGGAGAAGGAGAACAAAACCAAAATCACATTTATGTGACTTTCAAGTAGATTTGGACAAACATCTGAACTCAAAGTTCATTGAAAATTTTAGTGTTGACCTTTCATTGCTTTAAAAGAATTGTCATTGTATTTGCAAGTTTGTCAGACCCACTGACAATGTCAACCCGCTGTCATTGTGTGAACACATGGAGTTTTGTGCTGTCAGACATGATAGATAGAGATAGGTCACATCGATGCCTGATGGGAGCTGGCAGAATGTGGGACAGTAATAATAAAAACGCTCAGCAGCTTTGTGAACCAAGTAAAAATCAGGATACAGATGCCTAAGGTTCTTATATGAAATATTCTGGTGAAGAAAGCAGGTGTCTTTTCATGTTTCATTTCTTTACAATATTTGGAAGCATCTTGGCTTTGTTTGAACTGCTACACTGGTTATCTAATGATGATTTAACGAAGTGGTAGGGGATCAGTTGACATCATGGCTGCTAATAAAGTGGCAGTCAACAAAGTCTCCTGCTCAGCAGGTTAGAGAATGGAGTCCAAAACCTCAACTATCAAAAACTTGTTACTGTAATAACTTCAGCCTTCAGGGTGCAGTGCTCTGGACTCTTTGCTCACCTTGCAGTTGCTTTTATTCATTTAGCTTGGCTAGGCACTTAGTCACAATTTCTTCCTCGATTGTTTCTCCAGAGTGTTGAAAACATAAAAAGACTCCAAATTTTGCTTCAGGCTATTTTCAAGCAAACTTATTTTCCCTGCATAAAATGAGTCAGTTCAAATATTTAGTCTCTGTATATACTATGCAGGAAAGATAAAAGTCACAAGTGAAACCTCTTTATGTATATGGGCAACATCTTTCAAGAAGCAGGCTAAAGTCTTGAAATCTGGCTGAGTTAGACACCAGTATTTGCTCTCTGAAATTATATCTCTAGTTTGCTCTGAAAAGGGGAAATTCCGGTGCAAAGCAAAAATGCTGTAAAGCAACTGCTGGCCACATCCAGGGAGAAGTTAAGAACAGACAATGAAGTCAATGGCTGGATGTAACACTGCTCATTTCATCTATCTCCTAACATTTAAAACTCTTTGCAGGTTTTATTCTATTTTATTTTTCTTTTCTTTTTTAAGCAAGTATTGGCAAACGAGCCATTAATAGTAAGAAAAAAATATCATCTGTTGGGATAATTGTTAGAATGTTTCTCAGATCATAGTGTGGCCTGGGGAGAGGGGGAGAATGAGCCACCACAATTACGCACACAAGTACTTCACGTCTGCAGCAGAAGCAGCAAATTTAAAATTAGTACAGGCTGAGAACAATTGCTCCAAAATTAACTTAATTATGATAATTCACTACTTTGTTTGTGTTTAGCTCTTAAGGTGTTATTCAAAGGCTTGTTAAATAGCAAAGAAACATAGGCAAACTGGAAGGTGCATCGTGCCATTGTGAAACAGAACAAGTCAAGAATAATGCATTCTTCAAATACTTCACGAAGAGGTTAGATAAACTAGAGTATCCAATGTTAGTTAATTTAATTACATTCTCACTGCACATAGACTCAGTCTTAGCATCTCGTGTTATTTGCTCTAGGGGGGGCAGGAAGATTTCAGTGGGTTCAAGTGGACTTAAACTCCAGATTTGGTCATAAGCTTAACTTTAAGGGTAAACATCATTCATTAAGTCTTCCCATGCTTTTTAACCTAAACCAAGAAATAAATTTCTACCTTCCTTTCCCAGTGCACATTTTTAATATACTAATAATTAATCATCTTTGGCATGTAATTCCTTGTACCTTTTAGCTTTTCATTTTGGTGGCTGTGCTAGTTGTCTTGTTCATTTTACGCTCCAACAATCAACAAAAATTGAGTTTGTTTTCTGGCTATTTCAGATTTATTGGTACATGTCCAGAAAATGAGAATTTTGTTCCTCAAAAAAAGAGTAAGATTTCAAGAATTGGTTCATTCATTATCAAGACAAAAACTAGATTTCTTGAGAAAATGAACCATTCTATGATTGCCAAGGTGTTAATGCCTAGCAGTATTCTGAAAATATATTGGCGATTCAAAGGAGTTACATGGTCTAAAGATATAGATGGAGCAAGGTCTGTCAGGAGAACTATTATCTTGTAGTAAGTCAGCTGATTTATTTACAGTAGCACTCATCACAGCATCACTGTTGCTGGCCCACTGTCTAACCCCAGTCTGTAAGTTCTCAGCTGGACCATCACTGTCCCTATGCAGGCAAGTGCCCATCCTCGCCATTCTGGCCTGTTTCTCCAGCTATGTGAGCCATCCCGCCATGTGTCTGTGATCCTAGTGAGCCTGTAGCTCTGCAAGGGCAAGCAGACCTCTGATTCCTCCTGTTCACTCACCATTAGTGAACAGGAGTTCATTATTATACAGGTGAGTGCATTATTATACAGGCACTTCAGATGGTGATTTCCCAGGGAAAGTGTGAGCACAATCCCCATCAGGCCCTTATTTGTGTGCATGTTTTTAGGGATACCCTTCTTTCAGCCTTCATTTCTTGATTATGAGGTCTCTTTTGTTCACAGCACCCTACATACTCTTCTTGTCAATCTGTGTATTTTCCTGTGTGGTTTTTATTGAATTCCCTTATGGGTCCTGGTCATCGTGGGTGCAAACTGACAGCAAGACTAAAATTGATATTCATTTATGCAGTGCATAACTTGCAGTATTGGCAAAATACATGTGCTTACATTATTAGACAAACAATATAGGATCTTAAAGACTAATAATGATCATCTTTCAAGGCTATCTTGGATATTTTAAGGAAGCTCTGTATTACTTTCCACTACTTTATCCAACAGTACATGAGAAACAGCAATATTTTTAAATAGGAAAATCTAATAACTTATTCCATGTGATTTTGTAGAGAAAAAGAGTTACTGTATGTTTGGTTTAAGTAATCATTTAATTTCATTTAATTTTCGTATTGCAGTCTTAGTTCAGAGAACTAGTGTTTGTCTCATGTCTTCATTTGTGCGTCACAGAGTTCACTACTTTTTAATTCATTACCTGAGAGGGTTAAGATATTGCACAATGATACTTTAAATCTTTGGGTCATTATCTTGGACAACATGTTTTTCCCTATGGTTCAGGCAAGGAGTGATCTGGAATAACAATTATTTAGACCTGCCTTCAAGGTAGACATTATGGCTAGATACTCAAAAAATGCTATGCAATTCATTGTGGTTGAATATCCATATTAGATATAAAACAATGTCCATTCAAGGAGGTTATCTTAGTTTTACATAATATACCTGTCAATGATAGTGGTGGAAGAGATGAGCCCCTTCCTACATTGTTTTTTTTCCTTTCCTGCCATTTATTAAAATAGCCAGCTGGCAATTCCTGTATTTCTAGCCTTCAAGAGATCTTCTAAGACAGATGATGATTAACATCAGACACCCAGTGAAGTGACAGTCTTTGTTTGAAGAGTATTCTATATGTACCTTTTACTTATTTATTCAGTACTCTGACAATAAAAAGAGATACTGGTTAAATTTAATTCTATTGTGGGCATTTTTTGCCACACATCTTCCCACTTCTGCCATTCTGAAGCATGGTGTGTCATAAAAGGTAGTCAAGATAATTTTAAGAGAGCTGCTGAGAGTCTGAAAGAACATCAAAGGCTATTAAATATTTCCTTTCATATCTTCGATGCGTATTATATATATATATAACATTTGTATTATTCTCTTGAAGTTAATGGGCATCTAACAGCTTAATTAGATCCCTAAATTACTGGGTATTTAAACCAGGAAGCAGCGAACAAGAAATGTATTTTCCTCAGAGCAGCCTGATGCTTCCAAGGAACCAGAAAAGTTTGCCATGGCAATTTTGGAGGGATGCTTTTTTATTTTTGAAAAGGTTTGAGAGGTATGGTGTCTTGGAGATACACCTCAGAACAGGAAATTTGCCAGCTAATTATTTTCTTTGTTCCCAAGAAAAAGAATGAAAGTGTTTTTTTCAGTGGTATGTGAATTGCAGTATTTGACAGCATTGTTTTTAGAGTTTGACAAGTATCTAAGTAGTGATAAGGCTAGATACTGAGGAGGCTAAAGGGTGATCTGAGAGCTTACAGCTGCTTAAAAGGCAGTCACAAAGCTGACATAGTCACACTCTTCTTGGTAGCACCAGATGACATAAAGGTCAACAGCTGCAGACTGCACTTCGAGACATTTAAGTTGCCTTGCTGTGACAAAGAGGTCACTTCCAAGTAACATTTCTGGCTTTTAAGAAGAAAAAATGAATGGTACTAAATTAATGCTTACAAATTTTTATTGAATAGAGTTTTGCCTTCCCATATTTTAACAGATGGCTGTATTAAATATCTGAGCTTTAACATACTGATGACAAGTTTCTTATCCTCCCAACATTTCACACAGCAATGTCATAACATAAGGACAAAATTTTTCATTTATTGTCAAGTGCAGCTCTACAAATGGGAAGAAATAAATATATTAGATTTAGAGATTCATAGATTGTGATTGTGCAAAGGACAACTGTCAGCACCTAATCTAACCTCCTGACTGCAGGGCTTTTCCAAGTTATTACTTGTGTAACTAGACATATAATTTAGGAAAAAGCTTTCAAATGTGATATGACATTTCCAGTGAACTTGTAAGACTGGTAATTGCAACAGTGACTATGTCTCTTCAGTCCTTGCATTTTCTCACTCATTATTTTTTTTCCAGATGTTATCACCAGTAATGTGATGTTTCTCTGTATTGTTCATTGATGAAGATATCAATTAAGATAAATCTGAGAGGCTTTACCATACATTCCTCTTTAGAAAAATAATCTTTTGATAAATATTCACTGCTCACATCTCTATGTAAACCTATTCACCAATCTTTTAAAATACTAGTGTTTGCTTTTTATATTTTTTTTGCTTAGTTAAGGGATTAGTTTTCACATCTCAGTTTGAAAAACAGCTATTAGTTTTTTCATGTTTCTTTTCCCCTTTTCTTTCTTTTGATGAGGTTTCCCACAAGTTTTATATGTGGGGATTTCATTTTGATCTTCTCAAAAAAGTGGGGACGTTAGCTCCGGGTCAGCCATGAGCTCATTTTTCCATGTCTCCCCAAACTGATGAACATTTCTAATCTGATGTCCTTTGAATACACATCAAACGTCACACTAATTTTGTCTGAAACTTTTTCAGTTTATCTTGCTTTATCTAGAATAGACTATTCAAATTCTATTTCTAGCAACAAAAAAGAGACAAACCCCTCCCTCTCCCACCAGTATATATGTTTCAAAATTATACAGGGGTTTGAAGGGAATGTAAAGAAATAAAGACACATTTTATTGCATTATGAGAAATGAAATAGTTAGCTGTGACAAAATCAGTGAAGAATCAGCTTAGCAAACTGCCTTCAGATAAGTGTGTGAATAAGATTCTTCTGCCTTCTTTTAATTAAAATTTGACTTTCTCCTAAAACACTGCTGCTAGTTTCCATTTGAAACATATACTCTGGTTGTCTCCAGCTCTCTTTTCTTCACTGTAATGGAAAACTTTCTGTTATCACTTTACCTTCTGAAGTGTGTCCAAATCATACGTGGTGAATTTTCAAAAAATTGTCCTGAATGTACCACAGTCTCATTAAGTGACTGAGTTTCTTCTTAAAGATGTCTTATGTTATTTGCTGATAGAGATTTAGAGTGACTTTTTTTTTACAGGGAAAAGGAGTATTTTCACCTATTCCTAACTGATTTTGCATAAATGTTCCAATATATTTCTTCTAGGAGTATGAGGAAAAAGTACAGATAATGATCTCAACTGTACTGTTGTAATGGGTTGAAACTGAGTTGACTGACAAGCTTTTGAGCCAACGTGCTTTTGTGATTTTTGCATATTTAAACCCCATGCAAGGGCAGGAAGTTCCTCTTGTTCCCGGTCTCCTGACAGAGAAAGGGGGGGCCTCTGAGCCTCTGGGCCCGGCCCGGGCTCCTGCCTGCCCCCCTCACCCCTCTCCCTTCCCCCAGAGCCGCGGGCAGCTAAACTACCCATGGACTGCCCGATAGCTGAATTCATCCAGCTCAGCTTTTAGAATCATGAGGAGCTTCCTCTCCCCCCTCATGCAGCCCATGCAGACCCAGCGGGACCAGCGCAGCCTCCTTTTCCAGCCTGCACAGCTCGCACCCAACTGAACATCAGCGCAGCCCGTGGGGAAAGACGTGAGGGAGAAGAACATGGAGGCTGCACGGTCAGGGAGAAAGAGAAAGTCAGTCACGTGAGACGACGCTGAGATGGCGGCGGGAGAAAAGGGTGTGTGCGTTCCGGCACCTATCTTAAAACCCCTTCTAGCAGCTGCGGAGGACTGGACTCTTTAAATCATTTTAAAGTATGGGGAGATGAAAATCCATGCCTGTAAGAATTTATGTTGCAGCCTGTGAAGATGTAAGAAGATGCCTATGCCAGGCCATGTAGTTGTGAAGCAGCTTTTAGAGGTTTGTGAAGAAGCAGAGAGCCTTTGTGTTTAAACTGGAATAAATTATGCTTAAAAGAGACTGGAAGCAGAGAACCTTTGTGTTTGGGCTGGAAGAATTCATCTTTAAAAGGACTTGTAACCCCATGTGATGGCCCATGATTGCAGTATGAATATACTGTGGAATTGTCATGGGAGAGATATTTCACTTCAGTAGATGGTTTTCGGGCGGACTACTGAGTTGTGAAGGATTTCCACGGCATAGCAGAAAGGAACCCTTTTCCCTAAGCATGAGAAAGAGAATTTTAAAGACTGCAACACTGACCAAAATTGTTACCTTTTGTGCGAGGTGGTAAAAGGAGGGAGGAATGCTGGAGGGAAAAGGGAGCAGGAGGGAAGGGGGTTTTGCTTTAACTTCTTATTATTTCTTGTTACTTTTAACTCTGTTAGTAATAAACTTCTTTATATTCTTTGAAGTTTTGGGCTGCTTTGCATTTCTTCTGGTCCTTATCTCACAGAGTGAAATAGATGTGATCAAACCACTACAACTGTGTAAAGCAAATGAATTAATGCAAAAAGTGGTTTCATTCTGCATTTGTATTCCTCAGCTAAGAACAGAGTGTGCAGTTCTTACTGGTTAGTAACCCTTAAAATCGTGAACAGCTATTTATTATACGTTGTTTTTTCTTGAAGTTTGAGACCTGTAATGAAGTGATTTAGAAAACAGTATGTGAGGGAAGCATCATGTGCTTATTCTTTATTGCTGCGTCGTATAATACCAGGTCATTAATCATTAGTAGAAAGAGTAAAGGTCCCAATTTAGTGCCTGGGGGAGACATCTCCATTAATCGCTTGCCAATTGGAGGGGACGCAATTGACTTTAACCTGCTGGCTATGGTCTATAGGAAAAGCTTTGACCCATTTAATCAGCCTGGAATGTGTTCCATAACCTTTCAAGCTGGATCATCGAATGTCAAGTTCTGTCGAAGGCTTTATTTAGTCAACCATGACTGGTAACCTCCTTATCTTCTGCTTTTTGTGTCAGAGGTACAATAGTTTGATCAACACATGTAAAGTTATTTTGTTTTAAAGTTGCCAGATTGTGTTTTGTCCAAACGGTTTAGAAAGATGTACCCTGACTGTGATGGCATCGTATGTCGTGCACAGGATCCATGAAAAAGTGAAATTTGTAGTTGCTTTCTTTTCCCTGTCATTCATTCTGGTCTGTGAATAGTAACCATATTTAGTGAGCTTCAATCCACAGTACCTTCCTCAGAGACCTGAGAAATATTAACAAAAGACCCACCTAGGTTTTGATATGCAATGTTTTTTTTCCTTTTTTTCTATCAAATGTAGTATATGTTATCAAGCTACCATTATTACTGTGCCATTGTTAGGAATGGATAAATTCAAAAGTTCTGATGGCACCGAATGACACTGTGAATCAAGATGTCTCTCTTACCAGTTGGATTTATTTCTTTTATTTCTGTGCACTTGCTTCATCTACCAGTTCAGGTCACTTAAATTATTTTTTCATGTTTTATGAAATTATCTGGTAATATCTGCCATTCTGGACAGACTAAATCAGAGGAAAGAATCCTTCTGAGGGAAGTATTCACTTTGTATTTTGATCTATTCAGAGGTAGAAAATCAAGTGAAACTGCAAAACAGTGGTAGACTCAACAATAAAACCTCTGTGTTTATTCTGTCTTATGAAACAGCTATCTGACATCTACAGCTACCTCATAAAATGGGACCAGATTGATGAGCCTATGTTATTCAGTGTTTCTTGGTTCTGTGACCATTTTGTTGTTTACAGCTGTGTAGGCAGTTTTCTTTTTCTCTTTTGCTGTTTCACTCATACTCCATTTTTGCTGGGAAGGAATGCTTTATGATTTTCAACCTTTTCATTTTACATTTGGTCTTTAAAATGCCTTGCTGCCTGGATGATAATAACAGGGAAATCATTTCTGTCTATCTGTAGGTGCATTCATGAACCTGGCAAAGTGAGTGCAAGGAATAAACTGTACTTTTAATTAATGGCATTTCATTTTATTTTCTAAGTTATGTTCAGCATCAGTCTGTCATTAGGATTAAAAGGATGTATTTAAGAAACAGTATTGCATTTTCTTTAAAAGATCCTTACTAGTTTTGAATAATAACAGCTTGCAAATGTATTAATGATAATGAGTATGCAAAATGTTCTGTACAAAAAAAAGATCTGACAAGCATGAATGGTGACAGATGATGACCAGAATTTTCAAAAATTTATGATCATTACAATGTGAAAAATAATTATGAATAATAAAAATCTGTTTCAATAATTAGCTGTAATGAATGCTCATAGCAAGGTAAATGAACTGGAACAATTTAAGGCAATAACCCATAATTTGCATCTTATACTTTGTCAGAACATTTTATCATCAGCAATACACTCTTGTATTACCACAGTTTTCAACATTTAGCCATGCACCTCATGTTCAAGTCTTTGGCTAAGCACTGATCTGTGCATAAACAAAAAAAATGATAATAAGAATTACTTCAGTAAGGCAAGATTTGTTACATTTAAAATAAATATTTCCATGCGAATATTGGTTTCGTACATATGCTAATAAATCTGTATTTTAGGACTTCTCTATATAATATGAAAACACTTACAGTGTGGGAAAGAGTCTGTCTTGGGTGTCAGTGCTTATTTTGTACAAACTAGGACACATCTGTGATGGTCTTGTGGAATTTTCTATGTGCATTCATTCATGTTGTTTATACCAAAAGCAAGACCTGTTTGAAACAGCCAGATTCCACTTCTCCAAAACTGTGTCTTAGCATGTGAGAATGAGCAAGTGCTCAGAGAACCCAGAGCCAGGGGATAGATTTGGAGCTACTTTAAAGTTTGCAGATCTGTCTCTTTCAAATTTTTCCCAGCAGTGAGCTGTGAATTTCAGGATGATAAAAGTTACGACTGACTGACTCTCACTGTTGGACCAGAGTAGTCACTCCTGGGTGGATTGTCATCACTGCTGTTCAAGGTCACTTTTATTCGTTACAGTGAACCTTTCCAAAGGGCTGTAATTCATCATTCCTTGGACATGTGATGTATCAGATCTAGGGCCATCTCCACAATTTACTTCAGTTCTAAGTCTTCTTCACTTGTGCAGCATTCTGCCAAAAGATGAAATTGGAGAGCTTGTTGAAGCCCAAGAGACAATTTGGATCTCCTTTTGCTGTTCTGCTATTTTAAGAAAATGATTCTGAAATCATTGAACTCGTAATGCTTAGCCTTGGCTAATTGATGGTTTGCCAGAAATGCTGTTCACTCTTGCATAGCCAAACTATTTTTTGAAAAGTTTATTGCTTGCTCCCTGCTTTGAATCAAGTTGCCAGTTTTCTGAGTTTTGCTGCCCTTTGCTCTAACACTCATGCTCTCTCATTCATGAAGAAATTTGTGGCAGTCAGCAAGTGTCATTTCCAAATAAAATTGTGACCCTTCTAATGTTGAAGTCTGTGGAAGTCTGTCTGCTAACTATGAAGAGAACTTAATAAGGACTTCCAGAAACATGTGGCAAATAACCCTTCTTCTTACCCTCTGTTAGGACACAGAAGCTGTCCTGGAAGCTGCACTCAAGTTTGCTTTTGATCTCTCTCTATCTTCAACAAATACTCTGAAGCTGAGGGAAAAATTTCTCAGCTTGCGTTTTATAAGATGTCTCTGGAGCAAATACCTTCACCAAAGACATAAGAGTAATTTAAAATTTTATTTTATTAAAAGTACAAATAATGGATTTTATTTAATATTAGAGAATTAATAAATATTATCATATAACCTTAGGGAAGCTGGTATCATTGCATTTGGTGCAACCTTTTTTTTTCTGTTATCTGAATTATGTATTAATGGCGGTATTTTCATACCAAAGAAGCATAGGCTGATCCTTCCCTGAGACCACTTTTGCACTCCATTGAAGAAAGTTTTCCAGGTATACGGTCACCTGAGAAGGTTGTGCCATATGAATGAAACCTCAGATAGAGACCTGAAGAAACTCATTCAAAACATCTGGAAGCCAGAGTAATTTGCTGTGGGTTTGGGATTTCTTTTACAGAAGTGTTTGGACAGTAGTACAGGCCCAATGGGACACATTTTAATTACTTGTTACTGTTTCTTCTTAATGTACTTCAAACAGAGTGCAGAGTAATAGTGAGCATATCATAGTCCCAGCCCTTGTTCTGTGTGTGGGTTTTTTTCCCTGTTAACTCTGAACAATTTGTTTTTCTGGGTCAAATGAATTTCTAGATAGACCAAATACTTTCATGTATGACAAGGACAGTAGGACATCAAAACATATATACCCCAGGGAATGGCTTTAAACTTCTCCTTTTGATAATACTCTTCCTGACATGTTCAATGCATCCATCACATCAAAGCTTTAACTTTTTTTATAAAGAAACTGCTTAAGTATGTTTTTCTTAGAGAATGCATAGAGGTTGTTTAAATAATAATAATAAAAAAGAATTACTCACTTTCAGAACAGGAATTGCAATCTGCTTGAGCAGATACAGCTGCTATTTTTTTTCAATGCCCCAGGAATAGAAGTTTGTTGTGGAGAATGGTAATTTAATGTGAAAGTCCACAATATGTTAAACATTTAAAACCAGTTGGTATAGATATATTAGAAACATTAAACCGGTCTGGGCCCGGAGCTTGTTCTGGGTTAAAGCACGCAAGAACCTGGAACAAGTTTACCCAGAACTAACCTTTGAAGTGGTGCGTACTTGGGTGTCCTATCTGTGCTAGGCGTGATACTAGCCACACTCTTCCCTTCTCATAACTTTATTTTGAAGTAGAAATCCTTGTTTATGATTGAGCACAGCTTACACATATACACTGCTCAAATTGAGAGCAAGGATTGAAGATAAACGGATAATTATGTTGTAAAGAAACTTATAACTTCCTCAGGATTGCCCTTTTTATACTCTGAGTTGCCACATGCCTGCTTTTGCAAGCTGGGCAACAACCTGTGTAACAACTAAGGGGCTACTGCACAGGTGCAGTAACTCTGTAAGGTGTTTAAGAACTTGCAAAAATAAATGCATGAGGAAAATTTATACATGGAATAATGACTTTTGTTTTCTGATTTTCAATGTTTAGAAACTAACCAGGCTCATCTTCTTTGTATTGTCTTGGTAATGAGTTACTTACACTGGTTTTTATTTTGTTCTCTTACACCTCTGTTGCCTTTTACTGTAACTGCATGTAAAGATTAAGAGAGATGAATAAATAAAGATTTTTGTGAGGTTGATAAAGCTCTGGTGGAAGTGGACCCCTCTGTTCCCCAGGTGAGAGTCAGCCCTGCCCACAAGAAAGTTGGTATTGACTGTTCAGCTGAGTTACACAGCCATTTCCACTGGAGGAGTCTGGCACCAGCCCTTGAGCTTCTTCAGGCATGACGGGAGTGCTGGCTGCTCGGAGGAGCAGTAAGACCTGTACCACAGCTCTGACCTCAGCACCAGGGCAGGCATCTGCCCATTCAGGGATGCGGGGCTTTCTTTCCGTGCACGTTGGGATCCCTCAGGTTCTGCTTCACTGAACACCCAGCAGGAGTGAAGAAGCAGGTTGTCTCGCCTCTCATGGGAGGGACTACATGACTTTTGTGAGATGCAGCTGCTGCTGGATCCCCATGCCTGCCAAGTTCAGCAGTAGCTCCTAATTCAGGGCTGAGAATTGCACGCCCACGCTTTCCCATGCTCTGTTCTGAACACGGTCAGGGGCACATTGCTCGGTAGAAAAGAGGCCAAGGGACATTGCAAATAGTGGCTTTCTCTGCAGGTTTTCCACAGTATTGATTACAAGTGACCAGTGAGTGTGACAAAATTAGGAAAGCTAAGTTCAATGTTATAAACAAATTATCTCTCTTGAGTAATTTATGTTGAGAACACTTGCTGCAGGGTTAATTACGAATGTCTTCATTGAATCCATGCTGCAATATTTACAAATGGTGTTTGCATAGTTGAGTATAGTAGTTTTTTAATAGCTTGGTCAAGATTCAGAAATGCAGATTGTAGTCCACTTCGGTCTAATGTATTTAAGTTGCTGCCTACAGAATCAGTGTTTTGACCAGCATTTCTATAACATAAAGATGTTATAGACTTATGTTGCTTAGATGTACAAGAATATTGAAGCTAGACAAATTTCATATTGTTTAGAGCAGAAATGCAGCTTAAATAAACAAAGGAGTTCTGCTACATTTATAATTTTTGCTCCTGTCACATCTTTTCAGTAATGTTCCGTATACTATTTTGTGAAGATGACAGGGGATGATGGGTGCTTTGATGCACATTATGGCATTATTTTATGGTATGCAACTGCTCTATAAGCATTGAAATATTAAGACTCACAGTCTCAAATCTTACCTAGCTGATGGATATATTTTTTATTTTATTGAAATTTCTTCTGCACAACATTTAAAGATTTGGTTAATCAGTTTAATGAAGTAGCAGCTATTCAAGCTGCTTGGTGTTAAGAAAGGCAGGAAGGAGATAATGAGAACTGACTCAGCACCAGCAGTCTGTCTAGGACAGTACATAAAACAGCAACTTACTGTCACTTTTTAAAGTGGGAATTCTGAGTCCCTGCAGGCCAGTATGGGATTTACTACATTCTGCACAGGAAAGGAAAATCTGCTTCTTGCAAGATTGGGATTCATGCTGACCATACTGGCTTTGGCAGGAACAGCTGAGAGGCAATACTTTGCCTCTGTAGACCGCACGAGTGCACACCTTCCTCTTCTTGGTCTGTGCGACAAGTTGTATTTTTTATTTCTGTGAATTAAAATAGTTTTGGATGCCTAACCATTGTTTCTGCCAAGCACTGACATGACTAAAGTCTTTTCTTATGATAAAGACAATGAGATTACAGATCCCAGGCGGCATAATATCTATTTTGTTCGCTAATTGACCCAAATCATAATTTTGCAGATATGCAGTGAGAAAGAGAAGTACATAAATATTTTAGCCACTATCTAATGCCTCTTTGTGGTGCTGGTGATAGCAAATCTGTAGAAAAAGAATGTGCATGCCTTTCTGATATGAGAAATTAATTTAAATATAAAGCAGCAAGATTCTTCTTACCATAGATTATCACGTCTCATCTTATTATGTGCCTTTTACGAGACACCTGACTGTTGAAACCAGCCTGGTCACAAGTTCATTCTGCAAAACTTTCTGGTATTGACTCATCTTTTCAAAATGTCTAACAGTGCTTTCTCTCTCTTCTTGCCTTAGACCTACATAAATGTTTAAGAACGGATATAACTTTTCCTTCCCGTGTACAGCAGATGAAAATACATAAGAGACGAAGAAGAAAAGGAAATGCAAACCATTAATGTTATACTTTGTGAAACACTGGAAATATATTTGACACCGAAGCATTCTCTGTGAGCTTGCAAGCTCAGTTCTTATTCCTGTAGACCTGGAGCCGATGGGCTCTGTGAGAGCTTGGAGTCTGACTGCACACAACAGTTTTGCATGGGACTTTCTGTTCCCTTCGTGTTATTCATTGCTACATCTATGGGAAGCTAAAGAGATCCAGAATCCCATTGGCACAAAAGTACTGTATTTTCTGGTTTAACCTGTGCTTTAATCCACATAACGCCTCGTTAGTCAGGCTTTATGGATGTAATCCAGAGCCCATTGATCTCAGTGGAAAATTGCCCACCAATTCCCCTGGGCTTTTGATCATTGCCTGTACATGTGATGCTAATTTCACCTCTAAATCTTGTGCAAACATGGTTTGTGACCAGCCTAATTTTTTAAGTTTATACATAACCAAAAGTTAAGTGAAAAACATGCTTCCCCTGTGTACCTGAGACAAATTCCTGCCAAATCCAGCACAAGTGGGAAGAAAAGCAGGAAAAGCAGGATGTGAATCTTCCCCCTGCCCTGCCCCGCTTCTGAGTCAGGAGAACCACTGTGCCATGGAGGTTCACAGACTTGGCTTCAACACCTGCCTGTGTTTTCTAGCTCCAAACTTGGCCTGGCCTCAGAAGTGTTTTTCCTCAGAACCATGGGTGCCTCCCACAGAGAGCTGAAGGGGATGCAAAGCTTAAGCAGTCCCACAGGGAACCTAAATCCTAATTCAGGAGTAACAAAAATTGATTCTTTGCAGCTGTGGAACAATTTTCTCTTCTGAACTGAGGGAAGAAAAGCTCAAGGAGTTCCAATATATTTCTAGGAGCCAAAGTTTTTATTGTACTTGGAAATTTTTATTTGATCAGCAGCCTTGAGATATGAAGAGGATTATTCACCTCCCTTCCTTGTTTTGAGGACTAGCATAAATAATCCATTTAGCAATAATGCTGTGCCTCTCAGTGTGCTTGTTTATCATTAGACTTCTGCAGCTTTCAGTGGGCTAGTGCACTCTGATTCCTGGCTTGATTTATGATGCAAATGTCAGACAGGAACTCTGTCCCTCTGTTTTCAAGCCAAATCTCTTTATTTTGACATTGGATTTGAATTATACATTTATGGAATCATTGGGAAATATTTGAAAATATTAAAATTCTCTTGACAGTTAAAACCAGATTGGAGGTTAGCTCCAACCTGAAAGTTAACCGTAAGTCCATAGGAATGCCATTCATGAATTGTTACTTTTACTGAATTTTCTCTAAGGATCATCATGTGGGTTTTTGGCATGCATTTCAAACACACAGCCATTCTTTCCTCACTCTGTAATGTCTTTTCACTTAGTTTGTTCATATATTGTATCTTTCTTGAGAAGAATCTAGGAATTTTTTATGGGTTCTTTGTAGGTAACAAGGCCCTCTTACAGGAATAAGTACATTAAAATAAGGAACCCGAGTAAAAAAGACTGCAGGAACCAGAAGAAAAAAGCCCGTCTTCATCAATAAGACCTATAGGAATAAATATAGAAAGAACTTGTCCCAAAAACTTTCACATGGTGCTCAGTGCAGTCCAACTCACCTGTTCAAAATTAATATGTCAGACATTGAAGAGATTACAAATTAACAGATAAGTCTTTGAATGCAGTTGTTGCTGGGATTCAAAATCAACTGTGTGATTTCAGGACTACAGTGAAATGCAGGCTTCTAGTACAGCTGAAGAGGAGGTACTATCCTTTGAAGCTGTTTTTTAGCTGAAATCATTGAACCAAACAATTTAATTTAAACTACTAGTTGCTATTGTTTAAAACTCTTATTTAAATTAAATATTTTTGCAAAGAAAAATATGAAGTAGGGTTATATTGCTTCTGTATTGACACTGAGGTATGACCTCTCCCACAATTATTATCCCATCTCATAAGAGACCAATAAATATCTTGCTAAGGTAGAAAGCCTTTGGATAAGATCTACAGAAATGATAAAAGATTTAAAAAATGTACCTGGCAGTGAGAACTGTGAGAAACTAGGCCTGTTGAGCTCAGACAGTGACATTTAAGTAAGACCCTGATGGTAGTCGGGGTAGGGGTATCTGCAGTCCAAGTGCAGGAGGTGCACAGACAAAATCACATCGCAGGAGATGGATCTGTGCATCTTGTCTGCAGTGGTAATACAGGAAATAAAGTTGCACAGCTTCACCAGTAAAGGAGAGTACAAGCTTGATAGAAGGAGCTGTATGGTCTAACAATGAAGACGGAAAGAAATTTGTTGTTAGAAAGAACATTGTAGGCATTGCAACTATCAATTCCAACCAGAAATGAGCCATTGGAGAGTAGCCCACCGTAATAATTCACCAGATCTTGATGTGGATTTTCCCAAATTTCAGGTTGTTTTGTTTTGTTTTGTTTTGTTCCCTCCCTCCCCTCCCCCCACCAACCAATTTGGATATTTTAAAGAGTTGTCTTCTACATCACAAGAACTAGTTTTAAAAAGCCCAATATTCAAGACATTGCACCAGAGGAGTGTAACAGACATTCTGGATTTATTGTTTGTGAAAACATACTATTCATGTTTCTTGCATTTCTATTTTCATGAGCCTTTGATTTAATGAGAATTTTAATGTCTGTCAGAAGTAAATATTTGTTCCTAAAGTGCATATGTGCAGATAGAAATGACTCAAACAAACTCATAGTTTTAATTTTCATGTGGCAGTTTGAGGTTTCACAGGTAGAATATCAGCTTTTATGTGGGCAGGGTGTTCCCAAGTGCCATTAATTTCAATGAGGGTTGTAACTGTTCGGTGTTGCTAAATTTGAAGAGGGGGTTGATTTATCTTTTGTATCATGATAAATGAATCATTGCACAGGAATAATAATGAATAATAATGTTGTACAAGTAAGTGAATGCAGCAGTTCCAAGACAAGAAGGCCACAGGCCCAGGGCACCTCCTGTGACCTCTTATTTTAACACAAATTGCCTGCTTGCTGTATATACATCAGCAAAAAGATTAGAAAAGGCTAAGAAAGGTATCTAAGCAACAAAATATAAAATCATCTTTGACTTAAAAAATGTCAAAGTTTTTGAATGTTATGCAAACTAAAAATGCATTATAGGATGAGGTAGGATAAACTGAGTCATTGGAAGACTTTTTTTCTGAAACACTACATAGTTTGGAGATAAAATACTAATTTTTGTTAGGTAAGAAATCGTATGCTTTGTACTGCTGTATATTCTAGTTTGTCATTTATGTGACAGAGACATTGTGAAATATCTCTGGAGAAGATTATTCATATGATATTTCAAGCTGGAGAAAAAGTGGGAAAGTGAAATCCTCTCAATAAAGATTGAATGAATATTTTCTACCCAACTGCGTAGAATTAAATGGGTTTAAAAATAAAATAAAAATCAAGGTATGTTTCCAAAGTCAAATTGCTATAATCATGTGCACCTAAATCTGTCCCCAGTTACCATGATGAAATCTATATTCAGAATTACATAGCAACATCTGAATGGATCCTTTCTATAAGTAAAAATGTTCCTGAATATTTCTGGAAATGAAATTTTGAAATCTTTATTTTATTTAAGCCTTTGTCTTTCAATCTTTTGACTGTTAAGGATCACCAAAAAAATGAAGAGATGGAATTATACGTGTGACACTTAAATTCACATTTAGATTGGCACTTATTAAGAACAGGTATAATCTCTGTAAATAACACCTGGGGACAGATAACTACCAGTTGCATTGATTTCCTTTCTCAGGAATTTAGTCACTGACATTAGTCAGAGATTTATAAAGGAAGAAACAGTTCTGTATCAATAGATTTTGTAGATTTTTATAGAAAAGTTTTATTTTAGAATAAAGGGAGCTTTAGACTGCATCGTGCTGCTATGTTCTTTGCATGAAATCTTTACATATGTTGCTCATTTCAATCCTGAGGCAGATGATGAATGGTCTTCAAGCACTAGATTACTTATCTCTTTTCTTTCCAAGTACAGACAGAAAATTTGTGAGGAGCTCAGGTGATTTGGTCTCTACAGATCTCCACTTACTATTTTCATCATGAAGATCCAAATCCCGTGATATTTATAGCATTCCCACACATGTAGATGTGTAGCTACAGTTAGACAATTGGTCCTTACTTCCATTGAAAAGACTCTGGGAACGGTTTGAGAAACTGCTTCCACAGTGAGCTCAGAAGATTTGTATTTGAGGCTCCAAGGAGTGCATGGTTTGTACTGCCCTGTGTATTCCATAGCTCAGAGCAGTCTAAATAAACTCAGGAGCTGCTTTCAGGAATGAGATTTGAACCTATGTCTCCTTTGAGGGTGAAGTTCACTGCTGGAGAACAATATGGTGCTATAAAATTGTATTAGTTATTAGGTGACACTACAGCTGTACATTTCAGTGCAGGAAATGGCATTCATACATGGGGCTAAGACTCAAACTGAAAAGATCAAGAGCTGGATAATGTCCCTACCCTGAAACAGATCAGCAGTGCCATCAAGAAGCTTCCTTCCTTGTCTGTGCTATACCCTTAGAACATGGAAATGTAACTCCAGGCTTCTCAGAGAATGTTTCTCTCACCCTTTCTGCCTCTGAGTGCTGAGCTGAGCTTCACTGAACACTATGCACTCGAAAAGTCTTCTTAAAAAAAGGCCTCTTCTCATGTAACCTCTTCTGGGTGTGTTGCATTCCTTATAAACAGTTTAAACAAACCCAACACATCTTAAGGCCTCTGGTAGGTAACAATAATTTGAGATGAATACCTAAAGGCTTTTTTTACTGAATGATAGTCTTTTTCTTTCTTTCCTTCCTTCTTTCTTTCCTTCTTTCCTTCCTTCTTTCTTTGTTTCTTTCTTTCCCCCAAGTCTGCAGAGGTTTGTCTTTGAGGGGTTTACTTTTGGGACTTTGGAACTTTTTTGCCTCTTGTAGACTGAAGTCTACAGTGTTTGGCCTTCACCAAAATATATTCCACTTTTAGCATTATAATTCCATCTCAATTAATTTTTTTATCAGAGGATGCCTCTCATTGAAGGACAAGTCACAGCCCTTTGTTGTGGTTTAACCTGAGCCGGCAACTTAGTACAACAGGGCTCGATCCCCAGCCCCCACTGTGATGGGGAGGAGAATCAGAAAAAGGTAAAACTCATGTGCTGAGATAAGAACAATTTAATAGTTAAATAAATAAAGTAAAAGATGATGATGATGATAATGATGAAAAAGAAAAAAGAGAGAGAGGAATAAGCCTAAGAGAAACAAGTGATGCACGCTACAGTTGCTCACCACCCACTGACTGATACACAGCCCATCCCCAAGCAGTGAGCAGCCCCTCCTTGCCAACTTTCCTCAGTTTATATAGTGGGCATGACATCCTATGGAATGGAATTCATCTTTGCCCTGTTTGAGTCAGCTCTCCTGGCCATGCTCCCTCCCAGCTTCTTGTGCACCTGCTTTCTGGCAGAATATGAAAAATGGAAAAGTCCTTGATTTAGAATAAGCATCACTGAGCAACAGCAGAACATCAGTGTGTTATCAACATGACTCTCATACTGAATCCAAACCATAGCACTATACCAGTTACTAGGAAGAAAATTCTATCCCAGCCAAATTCAGGACACCCTTCTTCTCTAACACAAGCTGCATGGCAAGCATAGCTTTGATGAAACCTTAAATCTCTGTAAAGTCAAGATTTCATGACTTTATCAAAATAAGATTGGAGAGCGAGTTGGAAAGGCATTGTGTCTTTTTATATGAGGTTGGTCAAAAAAGAATCAGCAAAACCCGTAAAAATAGAAGACATTTTTTGTAAGTCAGAAATCAATTTTCTAAAACATTATTTTTCCAAGATACAAAGTTATTTACAAATATGTTAAATTGAAATGATGACTAATCAACTGACCTTCGTGATACATTGTTGGGAGGGGAAGACCTTCCCCAGCTACAGTGATTTGTCACTTTTTTTGATGAATGGAGTGCAGTAAATTCTGACCTAGAGTGAGACACTCTCAGCTTCATGTATCCAGCAAAAGTCTGCAATACTACTTCTACATGGTGTTTCCAGTGAGCTGAAACATAGGTTGTTGCCTGATCACTACACCTTCATTAGAACTCAGCTTGCTGTTAATCTTCTTTAGCATAGAGTTGCAACTGGATTTTGAGGAGCACGTAAGGAAATGGTTGTAAGTATTTACTTGTAAAACTGTTTCTAACATTCTGTTGAAATGCTATGATGGAGATCATGGGATAAAAACTTGCTTTTTATTAAGTTAGGATATTTGAGGACCACAGGAAAAAGAGTACTGGGGTTGTTTAAATTTTTTTCCCATCCTTAGTTTAACTGCTCTTACTTGATTGAAGTTTTGAAGTATATTGTAGTCTTAAATTTCCCATATATACATAGGGAATTTGTGTATTTAAGGGACTTTTATGTGGACCAGCATTACAGCTCTGAAGTAACATGAAAAGATGAGGTAGGGTATATCACCAAGGAATACTTAGCCTTACTACAAAGGCTTACCATATCACACAAATTGACACACCTTACATGTCCCAAAAGAGAAAGTTACTATGACGAAGCAGTGAAACTGATCAAAACCACTAAATAATATAATTACACCAAATGTTTTTCTTTTTCATCATACCTGTCTGCCATGGTTATTAACTTGTTCCTTATATATCTAAGCTTTGTTTTACAAGAAAATAAAGGAAGTAGAAAAATAGATTTTATAAGCAACAAATGTATATTTTTAAACATTTCTCATAATATATAGTGCAGAGATACGTAAGATCTATGATATTCCTGGAAAAGTGGCATGTGGAAGAGAGCTTTGTGAACATGTGTTTTTACTGTATCAATAAGTTAATCAGTTTAAATCACAAACTGAAGTGGCATCTGTTGACATGCAGTTTCGTCCATAATAGAATTACTTAGTCAATGCCATTTTCAATGTTAATTTCTAAGCAGATGGATGTTTTCAGTGAAAATGACATACAGACAGAATAGCAATGAAACAGGTAATCTAATTCATTTGAAGAACTATTCTATTAAAGTAACGGCCCCAAGGCAGTGGGAGATGAAGAGCACAGGTCAGGAAGAAAAGATAACATGATTCCACAGTAATGCATGATTTTCCTTCCCAGAAGGAAAAAAAAAAAAGGGAATTATATTGACAAGGTGCAAGAAAGAAATCTACACCCTTCTATGTAGGCTGAAATTAAAAAAAGATCAAAACAAGCCACAACAAACTACACAATAAGTTGTAAATAAAATAAAGATATTGAAATACGTCATGGGAAATACCTATGTACAACTGATATTAAATGCATGCCCAGACTATTAAATGCAGTTTTCCCATTTTGTAGCTGTGGCAAAGGATGAAATATGGGGATTAAGTGATCTTTTATTACTTCTACCGAAGTGAGAAATTAAAAGGGCAATGTATTCTTTCTTCAGAAGCATCCAGACTCTTATATTAGAAAAGATGCCTATGCAGAATGTTGGTGATGTGCCATGTCAGAGCAATCATGAGAAAAACTACTTCACCAGCAACTGAAGTTGTTTTCTCTTTTGCCCTTGCTGTGTTCATCACAGCAGCCTGCAGCTGTTTTCCTTGGGATACAGCCCTATGGCTCTGGGGCATCCAATCTCTAGGGTACAAAGTGTAGTAATTTTTAATTTCAATCTCCAACACCTGCATGAGGGAGGGAGCTCTGGTCCTTGATATAATTTAGTCACTGACTTTCCTGAAAATAGGATTGAGCCAGAATACATCCCTGGGCAGCTAGAAGACATTAGGGGCTAGTAAGTCTTATGATATATGCACACTATTGATTTACCATTCTAGCTTTTAGAATCTGAATACCAATAGCATTTACCCAGGGATACATGTTAAGCAGGTCCATATGGAAATATTTTCTGTGCATCAAAACCATATACTTAGGGCTTTTGCATTGCATACTTTGTCTAAACCACTCCGATTGTTCTCAGAACTTGTTTATAAAGAAATAGATACGAAGACATATTGGACTAAAAAGCTTTTAATAAAAATCAAGCGTTCATAACTCTTTGTTAAATTCTCAAAGTGAAATTTCATTTTGTAATAGAAAAATAAATTTAGCAGAAAAGGGAGCTGAAGATCTGATCTAGAGACAAGACAAATGCCTGCTTTGTGCTGCACTTGAAAGGACAGGCATCTCATCATGAAGACACTTGACCTTGTGAGGAAAGATTTGCAGGGACATGAAATCCAGAAATTTCTGTTGAGTTTGTACACATTATGCTATCCCAGGAGAGCTGTTCTGTTAACAATTAGAGCCAAGGCACGCAGCTCACTATTTCCTAAAGTGCATTTTAATTTCTGTTGAATGGACTTGCACTTTCTGATGTGCCCATCCTTTCGGATGTATGCATTTTAGTCATGGAAAAGCTTTGCTTTAATTTCCAAACTTGTCTTACAACAACAAAAAATTACATTAAGGTGTTCTCTTCTGGAACATTGAAGCCATGAAGGCATCAGGAGTATGTCTGAAGATAATAGCTTTTAGTGAAAAGGCTCTCCAATACATGGGCACAGATCCAGCTGAAGAAAGTACACCCCCTGTTACACCTTATACTGCTTCTGCTGGTATCAAGGATTTTCTTAGACTGTGAAACATATATCCCAGCAGAGAATACCCAACTAAGCATTTAACATGAGAAAAAATATTTTTTTTATGTGATCAGATTAGTTAAACAGATTTTTCTGCAAGGGAAAGAACTGTTAAAAGATGTATTTTTTTATGACTGAAAACCAGAAGAATGAGTGTTTCATATAAAACATATTTTCTTTTTGGGACACAATTTATTCCTAATCTTCCTCCTTAGCAGATCAGTTTCCAAGGAGGCTAAAAATAAATATCTCCTTTAAAAACAAAATGATGACTGAATTAGTATGCTTCTGTGAAACAGCAATTATTTCTGACAGGTGAAAAGGCCATTAGACATGAATTGATTTTCAGAGATACAGTGAACTCTTAGTCGACAGGAGCCGTGTGTGCTCAGCACCTCTGAACATCAGGGTCAGTCTTGCAAGGTGCTGAATGACCTCAAACCACAGAAAGTTTTCTACACATTTCAGGAACTGGCCTTTAGAAATGAGACAAGAAATCTGTAATCCCAAATACACTCTGTGAAAATGCTGAAATGCAGTCCCAGAGCTGTCATGTTGTCCACTTTAAATGGCATTGAACTTGGCACCATGAGATCCTGAGAAAGCCACTTAACTTCCCTGTGCTCTTTCCACTTTTATTCCTTCTGTGTCTTGTCCTTCTAAACAGTACCAAGACCTGAATTGTCTTCTTCTGCTCATGAATACACTAACACTAACTGGGCTTAGTATCAGTTGTAAACCCTTATTGCTATGAAATGGCTGTTTCTAAATATGAAAATAATGAAATATAACTGCATAGAAAAGTTGTTTTAACTTTGCTAATGCTGTGCTGTATCTCAGTGGAAATCCATGACTGAGAATAGGTGACAAAAAATATGTTGTGGTCTTAGTTAACCCTCCACATTCTTCTAGAGTAAAAATTAATTCTGAAAATATGATCCACTCAAAACATTTAAATCTAATTAATATATGAAGAAGCCAATACAAAGTAGGAAACCAGCAATTTGAAAGAACTAGTAAGTACTAACACAGATGAGACATCAAGAATTATACCCAGGAGAATGTATAGCTGATATGCACTTTCTTGTAATGTTTTAGATTTTTTTTTGTCTTTGTGCAGAATCAGGTTAGATCTACCTTTCAAAGATCAGTGAACATTTGAGCCCAAACATACCGGAATTTTGGGGAAGATGACACTGAGGCTTGATTTCAGAACTTTGTAATGTGATCATCTCTCATTTTTTCATGATTGCCTTTTCTTTTGTCCTTTCCATAAATCTCATATGTAATAGGTGCTACATCCAGTTAATTTTATAATAGCAAAAAAAAAGAAAAAAAGCCATGCAATTAATATAAATATGCAGGACATATTTATAGGTCAAGGTTTCCACTTAAAAAGAGTTTAGAAAATTGACTCTGTTCTGACTGATGATAAAGATTCTCTGGTTAAGTCCTTTGTTTGTGCTTCATTTTCCTGACTGTATTAAGGGAGGCTAACAGCATTTGATTAAAAAAAAAAAACCCAAACCCCCTCAACCCACAAATTATGGTGGGATAGAGTTAATTATTGTGGACACCTTCAGTATTCTTAGGCAGCAGGTGTTTAAACAGAGAGATGTACTTCTTATTTACATGTCTGTGTCTACAAGGATTTTTGGGTGCAGTTGTCCAGTGATGCTCATTGGCCTTTCTAGTGTTATGATAACATAAATGTAGCTGGGAAACAGCAATGTTTAGGAATATGGTTGCAAGAGTATGGATTTTGTTTGGTATGGTGTACTAGATTTTACTCCTTTTTTCCATCAGATGGGGAATATATACATTTCTGGTAAGGTATTTAATAAAACAGTGACCAGAATGGTATGGCAAAATGATGAATTTTTCCTAGATTTATGTTTCCTGGATTATAAGGGAAAAATTTAATACTATGCTTGTGTTTTGGCTCTTGCAACATTCCTCAGTAGTCTAGACTAGAAGTATGTCTTCTCCCAAGTACTGATATTTGGAAATTGTCCTAAAATCAAACTCCTTTATCAAATCCTTTGCACCACAGCCCCCAGACAGGAAATACCAACGTGAAAAACCTTGATCTGAAAACTTTGAATAGCTTGACTAAATTCATACTTTGACTCTTTGAAAAGGACTCTTGAGAGCTGAAATGCATACAGTGAGTATTTAAGACCTATAGCTCACAAAATGAAACTTGACTCCAGACAGGTTTCATTAATTGGAGCAGTTATGATGATAAGGATTGCTTTACTTTTCTTTCTTCCTAGCAAAAGAGTTTGCTAAGCTTACATTGTGCTCTATCTTAACTGTCAGAGCTAAAAGACTTTGTGTTACTAAAGTTGTCACTTTGTGTAGTCATAATGAAACTGTACTAAACAATTTCTCTAAGTGCTCGCTTTCCCACAGCTTTCACCCAGTATAACAGGTCACATAAGGCAATAAAGGCTTGAGATCAGCACAGCCACCTACACCCAAGTTCCTGTTAACCCATGCAGAGCTTTTATAATGAATTGAGGCCTCTGTTCATTGAGGGGAAGGTCACAGCGATGGTTTTGTTATTGTCGTCTATGATGCTCATGTTTCAGCCACAAGCTGTGTTTCTATGTAATTGAGTTTTGAAAACAGTAAACCTTATACTTTAAAGACTTGATACAAAAAATATATATAGCAATGATCACTCTTTTAAAAAAAAATATTTTTGTTTCTATTTATTGACTTGGTTCATTATCCTGCATACTATTTTGAATTAATCCTTGTTTAGAACGTGACTTTGCAAAACTCTAAGTTTTAGAAGATCTGTTTATTGTGAGCGGTTTTCTTCTCAGAATCTAACCACCCTTGGTGTTCTGTGTCCATTTTCTTAGACCTTTGCTGTACCAGATTCTGAGAAGCTGATGTTTTTTCAATCAGTTCCTCGAAGGTAGTTAATGGGTGCCAGCAATGGCCATAAACGGAAAGTTCTACCTCAACATAAGGAATAACTTCTTAAAGTTGAGGGTGGCAGAGCAGTGGAAGAGGCTGCCCAGAGAGGTTGTGAAGTCTCCTTGTCTGGAGACATTCAAAACCCACTTGGATGAGTTCCTGTGTAACCTTCTCTAGGTGACCCTGCCTTGGTAGGGTGACTGGACAGGGTTATCTCAGGGGTCCCTTCCAACCTTAATGATTTTGTGAGTCTGTGAAAAAAAATATACTTAAGAAAAAATGTCTCATACATTCTGTACTTCTTAATGCATAAGTTTTCTTTTTCCTGGTCCGATTTTCAGAGATGATGCTTTGGTGTGTACTGTGTTTTCCTTAGTATTGACGTATTGGTCAGAAGTTTGAACAATGATCAATGCCAGAAACTAAGGTTCAAAGAGAAGTATTTCCTCACACTCATCAAAGGGAATGGCATGATACACTTCCCAGTGACCAAAGAGTAAAGGCCCTTTTAGAGGAAACAGGTTACTTGTTACATTAGAGCTCTGAGGAAATTTAGTGAATAAAATCCTCAAAATAAATAAATAAATAAATAGGTTACCATTAGGGTCTTAATTTATTTGGAAATAGGAGACTCGTCCCATGTAGGCAAAAAAGGTTAATTATTGCAAATAATCAGAGTAGTAATGAAGCTAATTATCTGTGGTAGGCATTAGAGTATTTTTCACACGCTTTGTCCCTTTCATCACCTCCATAGAAACTGACTCATGAAATACACATGGAGTTGTATAAATAGTAATGTCAGAACCTATACATTTATTTTAGGCAGAAAAAAATATATAATTGTGCAGGTCTTAATCTTGTTTATTTAAACTAATATTTTTTTGTACCAGGAAGATAAGAGATCTTTATGAAATGAGAAAAACACCTGCTTCCTGCTTACTGCACAAAGGTACTCCCTGGCTGAACTGGAGTATGGATTTGACAAATGCTTCTAATTGGAACTTTTCTGCTCTCCAGAATGATTGGGTAAAAAAGGAATATATCATAGATGGGATGGGACAGGCTATACTCCTTTCTGGTTATTGCCTACTGTGCAGGACCCATAAGGAGCCCCAGGAGCTAAAATGCAGGTACAAGCAACTGTGAGATCCTGACCTGAGTGTGAGTATGGCAAAGATATTAAAAATATGTTGGTTTCTCCTTTCCAGCCTTAGGTCAAAGATAGGAATCATTGGAAGTTAAGCCTGTTATATTTAATCTTGAGTTTTCTGAAGTTTGGTCCTCTCTGAAATAGAAAAGAAGGTATTCTATTAGAGCTTTTGTTCCATGTATCTGCCTTCCTGCATTGACCGTGCCTCTTTTATAGAATTCTAGATACAGGAGTATATGGGAAGAGAAATGTTTCTTTTGAGGTAAATTAGGTAGGGGGAAACAGAAAGACATGCTTATTAAATCAGGATTCGTTTGAAACTGGGTTAAAAATACGAAAGTACAGGAAAAAGTTATTACAGTGTTTGATAAAAAAAACTTATATATGAAGAAAAGGCACAGGTTTGTACCTCTACTGCGGGGAAATAAAGCAAAGACAGATCTACTTGAAGCTGGTTGGCTAATTAAGAAAAGACAGCTAGAGAATCCTGTTTTCCAGAAGAAATATCACACAAGTAATGTGACTACTATAATTTTTGACTACTCTTAATTGTTGGCCTATAGGGCCCTGGTGCCCACTTACATCTGGGTGGATAGTCTGTGTTAGTCTTGGCAGGTGGGTGGAACCAGGCATACTCTCGTCAGTCTGTGGATCCACAATGAGTCCCCTTAAATACTTTATCACTGTTTCCCCTTTTCCATCAAGCAATAATCTGATTTCAAACTAACAAGGAGTAGAAAAACAAAGAGTTTTTTTCTTTTGACTACAGTGTCCTCTTTAAGCTGCTTTGGGATTTACTCTACATTTATTCAAGTCCCCTGACACAAGCTTGCATCAGCGACAGAGTACAGATCTAGATGAAGCAATGGCCACCAGAAAAAAAGCAGACGTTTTCCTTTTGTCTGGAAGAAAATAGATAAAAGTTGTGTCACTGTCCCTCTGGTTGTCCATACATCCATGATACTTAAGTGTGTGTTCTGGTGCCATAAAAACTTCAGTCAGGATAAATTCATGAAAAGTCATATTAAAAACAGTCTGTATTAGCCTTTTGTCTCAACTTTACTAGTGAGAGATATAACCTCTTTTGTCCGTGGGCCAAATTCACTTATATCAGCAGAAAGAAAACTTAAGATTTCAATGTGTGCATAATCAAACTCTTATACTGTTCAGCATATGTTTTTTGTATCTTTTGGTGTATATGAAATTTTATTTTTTTTCTTTTCTGTTTCCCTGACAACACTTTTCTATGTGGTTGTTGCGTTTAGGAGGTTTAATTTAGGTAGTAAATACCTCTATAGCACAGATATATCACAATAAAGTGCTCACATAGCGTGCTTTATCCTACCCTAAGTACAGGAGAAATGTATGTCATAACACATTGCAGAAATAATTGTAGTAAATGTAGTAAGATGCAGTCCTACATTTAGCCTTTACTATAAATGGAAAGAATGTTGTAGCACAAATTACTGTAAATTAGGGTGGCAAATTCTTCTAATGATATCAAAAGCCAGAGAAGCAAATTCCAGAATACTGCTTTGAACATTTACCACACAGCATGTGCTACTGTACCTTTTCAAGGATGCCTTGTGGGTTTCACCTGGTACAGGAAATAGGAGGACTGAAAGGGAATAAAGTATCTATAATTTATAACAGGATTTTTTTATTTTTACATAATAGTAATTTAATCCTAGATTAAAGTCAATAAATGTACAACACTGTTTCAGTGTATTCTATTACATCAGGATATATGCAATTAATTTCCACGTTGCCTCCAACATAAAAGGGGAGATTGATTAATGTGTTTTTATTAGTTCATACAACAGTAAAAAAATTTTTTCTCTATTTCTCCCTAATATTCTTGGGTGGCTTGAAGGAAGAATGCTTCAGAAAAAAATAGGAAAATACAACTAATGTAAAAGTTATTCAGATAAGACTGTCATTTGTTCATATAATAATAAAGTAATACTTTTTATCTGCTTATCAACACACTGTTAGCTGACACTTGACTACTAGAATAGTGTGACCTCAGAGGTTAGCAGGGACACTACTTTCTGTACATGACAGTCCTTCCCATGGCTCTCTGAGCCTGTCTGAAATGTTTTCATTCACATAAGTGGGCACAGTGGTTGCAGTATGACAAAATGAAGCTTGATAGTCTTTAGGAGCCTGAAGTCTTACCTGCCAACTGAAAGAGAATGTACCTGCTCTGCCTGGAATGAAGAGCTTGCCTCCAGGACTCCAGACCTGCCCTTTTACAGCTGTGACATGACAGTTATACCAAAATGAACACTGAAAAAAGAAAAAAAGAAAGAAAAAGAAGACTCATAATGTCAAAATCCATTCCTTAAAGCTTAAAAAAAGGGCCTTATTTGAATAAGTAAACATCTTTATCATTCTTGAAATAAACTTTTCTGTGGTGAAAAACTTGGAAAAATGAAGCATGTAACCAGTATTTTAACTTTTTAATTGGAAATACATATTATATTTTCCTTGCCATTAGATGTGTGTCTAGAATTTACTCTGGGAATATATTTTTCAAAGCAGGTAAATAAAAATTTAAAAGTACAGTTGAAACAGATTTTTAATAGTTTTATAGGCAGTTATGATCAGAATCCAAATCTCTTGAGATTTTCAAAGAGAAAAATCTCTCAGGAAGTTTTAGTTGTCTAACCCAAATAACGGCTTTTGGCAATCCTACTTGATACTTATTCATAATCCCCATCAGTTAAAAGCATTGGCAAATAGGATTTTCAGACATAAAAATATTGTAAGTGGAACTTAGAATCTGAAGTTATTTAGTTTATTCCTATCTATTGAAGGAAAAGCACCTGGTAAGTCACTAGTGCTATATATTTTAAGATAATGCTTAAAAATTCTCATACATTTTATTTAGGGAAAAGAATTTTTCACTGAAAAATTATTATTAATTTTTGTTTTTCAAAACTACTAAGTTTCTAAACCATTCAGAATCATAATTTTGCTTGAGGGAACAATTCTAACAAAGTTTAGAGGCTTTAACAACTATTCTGAATGCTTTTATCTAAAATTCAAATTTCCTCTATCTACTTTCACTGTTGATGTAGAAAATTTAGATCTATGCTGCTTTCTTTGTATCTTGCTAAATACTCTTTTTATTTCAGTTTTTGAGTTTTGAATGTCTAGACAGATTCTTATTCTAAGGACGCTATCACTCTTGCCAAAATATTTGGTTCTTTGGAATTGGAATTTTGAACACAGGTCAATGTTTTTCTAGAAGTTTGCAAAACACAGAATTCTTTAATTTATTGTACCTGACATTTCTGGTTATATTTCTAATTTCGTCTTCCATTTCTTAGGAACTTCTTTTTCTTATAACCCTTTTTTAAAATACTTACATTTCAAACTCTCTTTGTTATACCTTGCCACTGAATTCCGGCTTTATATTTCACATAAAAGGTTTTGTTCTTTTTATTTTCACATTAGTTCTTAGTTAATCCTATTATTTCTCATCCTATAATTATACCTTCCTATTCTCATTTTACCATAACTCCTCTGTGTGACAGTTCAGAGCGTTAAACATCCGTAGTGATAGCCCTTGTCTCCTGCAGGAGAGGAATGTGAAGTAAATAGGCTCATGATAGGTGTCCCCAGTGAGAGGTCCTTCATCACAACATATGTGGTGGGTCTGAGAGAGGCAAAGTCTTGTGTTTTGCACCAAGAGTGGTGGCTCGTGGCTTTTTGGAGGGTGGCAAAACATTGGACTAGTGACCCTTCCATCACAAAAACTAGGCAGCGAGTAATTTCAGAGAAGAAAATTTCAGCTGCAGTACTGTGTGGAGAAGATGTTTACTGATATGCAAGATCAACCACAATATCCAGTGCCTATTCTGCTAGATTTTTGAGTTTCTGGTTTGAGACATCATCTGAAACAAACCTGTTCATCATCTCTGAAGTTGTGCTCTGTAGCTCTTGTTCTTACTGAGCAGGCAGGGGCAGTGGCTGCCTGTTCTTACAGGCAGGGGCAGTGGCAGCTGTGCTTCTGGGGGCTAAGGAAGGCATAGTGTATGTCCCTCATCCAGCCACCTTGTGGCAAGCCTGGCAAACACCAAACCACTGTCTTGTTCTTTAGGGGAACAACTTCTGTGTCATCTGCTACAGCTTCTGGAGTGGTGGTTTTTCTTATCCAGAAAATGACAACTAAAATGTCATTAATACTTTTCCCACCAAGGCGCAGTGTGTGGTATCCTATGGGCAGGGTAGGTAATACCACTGAAAAAGAGGAGTCCCGTTGTCTCAAATGTTGTCCTTTATGCACTGATGTGAGTGAAACCGATGCTGCTGGAAACACATAGAAATCAGAATGGCTGAATTCTGGATTTACAGAATGCATTGGTGGATATTTGTAACCACTTTTTTCTATTCTTGATTCTTCCACAGGTGATAGAAAAATGTCCGTTGTCTGACTGGTTTATCCCCACTTCTTTTTCTTTTCCTGTAGAACGTTCAATTCTTATTGTACTGTAAGATTATACTTCAGTAATGCATAGGTCTGAGAAGCAATATACAACCAACAAAGACTCCTGGTGACATCCAGCTTTGATAGAGTTACATAAGCACAGGTTTGAGATACATGAGGCATAGTGGCCTGAATTTCTTCCCAAGGAATTACATTTATACTATTGAAGTGTGACTGGTTGTACAGAATGTATCTCTTAGGGGAAAACAACGAATTTTATTATGTTTTAAGGTATTTATTGGAAAGTAAATTGGTTATAAATGGTATGGGCTACGCTGTACATAAATCAAGGTAGTTGTAATGACTTAAGAAACTGGTTCTATGAATCCATTTGTTAACAGCAGTACTGGTCTGACTGATTAGAACAATTTTGTGGCAATACCATACCAAGTTATAACTCCTCTTCACAGAAGTCTGGACTGATTTATCAGGTTCAGTCATAAGAAGTTGCAAATTTATCTGCTTTTCAGAGGAGGTACACCTGCCTTCCTATAGCTTTGTCTTAGCTTGGAGCAGTGGTAGAGTTGCTGAAAACTGTTCAAAGGAAAATATTGTTTCTTTGTCAAACCTAAATTTTACCTAGCAAGTGCTGACCATAATTCTCTGATGAGGGAAAGGCAAAACTTCTCAAAAATCTTGCTTCATTTGGACTATGCTTTGCCCTGACTGTGCACTGATAATTTTTGTCAAACATTCTTTTCAAATTTATTGTTTTGATTGCTAGGCTAAATCAGATAAGAAAATTTAATCCTACAACTTTTTATAATTTTTTCAATTACCAAGGAAATATTTTAACCCCATCCTGCAAACTACTATTGCTTTTTTTAACCTTAAGGTTGTGAGAGGATTCATGCCCAAGAGCTGATGGTGAATTACGTTAATAAATACCTATATTAGTATATTAATATTACTTTTTTTGAGGTAGATAGACCAAGTGAGTTGACTGGAGCTCATAATGCTGATATATAAGAACATGTTTCCACCTGCTATGTTAAGAAAGAGCCTAAAGCTACCTTAAAAATAACTGGAGAATTATGGCTTCCTGTCATGCCAAAATTGCCCTTCTGCTTTCTTCCCAAATTTCTTCCAGTAGATGAATATTGAACAGGAGATGTATTCTGATCACTGGACAAAATAATGTGTCTGAATTTGAATGTTAAAAACTACCATTAAGCCTATGCATTAAAAAATCTGTCACTGGAGAATACTGAAATAAATTACTTCTTACTTGAAGTAGATAGACTTCTGGCATTTTTTAAACAGTAACTGAGAAGAAATCTCTCAAAAGTGTAATAATCATTACTGATCCTAAAACTGGCACATCAGGGTTCCAGCTGTAGCTTCTCTATCTATTTAACAAACATTAACTGAGCAGGTATACATTCTAGGATCAGAAAAGGAATCAGTCCTCATTTAGGCTACTGTCCTATCCTGAGGTTTTCTGTTATATTGCTTGTAGAAGCCTGAAGTGTCTAAGTCAGTGACAGAGTGAGCAGAATATAATACAGCTTCCTGTAATATTTTCTGGCTCTTAAGAACTTGGTGCTTGCATTCCCAGATTAATAATGATTCTGTGCAATAGACGTGATAAGTTTAAACTCTTTGTAAATGTCCTTGATGGAGAATTTGAAGATGATTCTTTAGGAAAACCAAGAGAAAAACAGAAAATGGAAGTGGAAGCTTTTTTGTGCCTTTTATGACCATAGGTTTTAAAATGAAGCTAAAGAGACATGAGAGGGGTAACTTGGCCTCCTCTTTTCCTTGAAGATCATCAGAACCCTGATCCACTTAAAGAATGAAATCTCTTCTGCATGGCTGACCCTTTTTCTGAGCAGGTCAGTCATCCATGAAGCTGAGTGCAATAACTTTGCATGAATTATTAAGAATAGATATAACTAATAATGGTTAGTTAAATGATTTTTCTCTATGTCTAATGAGCTATGAGATTAAAAACATTGAGTTCAGGCTAGAAGAATGATAACTAGTTGGACTGACTGGACTTTACAATGGAAAAGGACTTTGCTTTGTGATGTTAATTGCTGGCTATATGCCCATCACGACACTTGGTGCCTCATAGCGCCTCTCTGCCTTTTCAGATTTGGAGATTTGACACTGACTTACTTTTGACTGAAGAATGAACTTTAATGAAACTGAACAAGGACAGTGGTGATCAGATCAGAACTCTGTTCAGCATGTAAAAATCCAGTACCACACATTGTCTTTCCTACCCTGAAAGACTTATGAATGATGGAGCCCAAAGTCACGGAGTTAATGAACTCAACAGACTTTTATAGGGATGGTCCATAGACTAAGGGAATGATGTCTGTGTGTATATATAAAAGGACAGGAGAGGTGATGGTGGTCAGTGTGGGGCCTGGCATGATGTAAATTGTATGGAATAAGGGATGGATACTGCCCTGGTTTCACCTGGAATAGACTTAATTTTTTTCCTAGTCGTTGGTATAGTGCTGTATTTTGGATTCAGTATGAGAATAATGCTGGTTGTTACTGAACAGTGCTTACCCCAAATCAAAGACTTGCGGGTGTCTCATGCTCTGCCAGAAAGCAGGTGCACAAGAAGCTGCAAGGGATCATGGCCAGGAGAGCTGACCCAAACTGACCAAAGGAATATCTCACACCATAGAATATCATGCCCAGTATATAAACTGGGGGGGAGTTGACCAGGATACTGCTCAGGGATGTGATGGGCATTGGTCAGTGGATGGTGAGCAACTGTATTCTGCATCACTTGTTTCTCTTGGGTTTTATTTCTTCCTCTCTTTTTTTCCTTTTTCATTACTTTTTAAATTTTTTAATTAATAAACTCTTATTATGTCAGCCCACGGGTTTTGCCTTTTTCTGGTTCTTCTTCCCATCCCACTGTGGTGATGTGCAGGTAGTAAGTGAACAGCTGTGTGGAACTTCTGTTGATGGCCACAACAGCAGTACATCTCACACAGTATTATTTGGCATCAAAAATTACTGAATATGGGTTGGAAAAATGGTAGGAATAATCCTTGTTCCTACTTATTTTAAGGGGTGACTACTGTAATGTTGCGAAATGACTGTCAAACCAGCAAACTTTGTTGGGTTATGTAAATCCTGAGGAAAATTATAAATATCTTCATATAAATCTCTCTTGGTCTTGGACAGAACAATCTGAGGCCGATTCAGTTGAAATTAAATGAAAGCAAAAAGTAGATCCTCTAACACTGCTTCACAATACCATAAAAATAAATTTGACAGTAAAGAAAGTTCCTGAAATCATTTCATTTGAGAAGCTTGGGGCAAAAGCTGACTGAAAAACTTGCCATTTTCTTAATGTAGAAGTGCATAAACTACTTCAAATATGGACCCCAAAGAAAGAGTAATAAAAGACTATGAGATGCAGATCTGCTTGGAACACCTAATACTCTCAGAAAGGATATTGACACTATAATGAAAGGAAAAACAATGGATTGATGAGCAAAAAAATATGTATTTTAGGTGTTTGGAGATAAAGTGAAAAAACCACAGGAATTCAAACTGAGGTAGACCTTGTATAAGGATACTAAACTACCATTCAGGTGTTTTATGGACACATGGATAAAAGGAAAAAAAAAGAAAAAAAGATAAAGAGATTATGAAATAGAAAGCACAGGTTGTGCCAAAAGAAAAAAAAAATCTTTTTTTTTTTTTAGTAAGATAGTGATCTAAACAGAGGAAAAACAACAAAACCTATTTGTTTGGACCTCCACGAAGCATTTGATATGGCCATACACAAGCAATTCAGTCAAATGCATAGTGCAGAGGTTTAAAGCAAATAGAAATAATTTCAGGACGATCTAGTTTCTTTAATCACCTTGATAGACAAGGAAAAAGACAAGTAAGTGGGACAAGTATTTCGGAGTCAATATAGAAAATAATTTGAGAAGAACTGAATGGGCTTGTAGATTAGAACTATAGGAATAAATCAAATACATGAAATACAAATGAATGATTAATTTAGGCTTTGATTTGACCACCGATATTCCACTTACTTGTGAAAGGAATCTGAATTCTGAACTTAAATTCTTGAGTAATAATTATAGTGAGAATATTACTATTAAAGAATAAGATGGAGAATTGCACCTCTGTGACGCGGGAGAAGGACCTTAGTGTGAGTGAAGAGTGGGCCGCTGCAGCAAAGTATGCCTGTGGGATGTTGGGTAGCATCAACAAGTGTATGACCCACAGAGGTAAAGAAGCCGCTATCCCACTCTACTCAGCACTTGTCTGGCCACACCTGAAACACTGTGTTGAGTCTTGCTTTATAAAAACTGCTGTGCAAAAAATACGTGAGCAGGCTGAGAGAACTATGTTTTTTCAGTGTTGCGAGTGGAAGGCATAGGAGAGACCTTGTCACCACGTTCCACTGTTTGAAGGGTGGCTACAAGGAAGATGTAAACTCCCTTTTTACAAGAAATTACATGGAACAGACAAGGGGTAATGGGTACAAGTTACTCCTGGGGAGGTTCTGATTGGACACAGAAAGGAAAACCTTTCACAATTAAAACAATCAGCTATTGGAATAATCTTCCCAGGGAAGTGGTGGATTCCCCAGTGTTGGACACTTTTAATATTCTGTAGGACAGGCTACTGGGCCATCTTGTCTGGAACATGCTTTTGCCAAGAAAGATTTTACTGGATGATCCTTGAGGTCCCTTCCAACTCAGTATTCTGTGATTCTACGTTTTACAGTATTTATAAGAAATGTGATATAAATGGCTTGCTTGTACATATATCTTGGAGGATACTCCCAACAGGTCAGTGTTAATGCCATCATATATTGACCCTACAGACAGAAGAAAATCTACTTTTAATTTTTCTTAGTCATTTTATGAAGGTGAATGTAGAAAGAGTATGCTGGCACATTTTGCCTGGCACTCTTGAATTCTGTGAGATGTGATCTTTGCTGCAGTCACTTGGAAACTAATTGTCTCACTAAAACTGAGAAATGGACTTAATTAGTTTCTTGAGTCTTTTATTAATTTCTATTTCTAAGCAAATTCAAATTGCAAAGATGAGGCTGAATAGCTGAAGAGAGGAAGAATCCCACCTTGATTTCCCCCCTCCCCTTCTGTTATGACGTGAATTAAAATCCATAATCTTCTGTGTATCTAAAAAGTTTAAGCACTGAGACACAATAAATATATCCATTTATAATTTTCAAGGAACAGATGTAGAATGTAAATAGCACTACCACTGAGACATGAAGTCCTACTCTTGCTATAACACTTAGTAAAATTTTTTCCAACCACTTGTCCTATCAGCATTGATCCAGTCTATGTAGATTATGCATGATAATTTAATCTTGATTTATTATAATTAGCATCAATTATTTTCTTCATTGCTTGGAAATAGGCAGCTGTATGTTCAATTTAGATATATGCTATCATACACAGAATACTGGGAAAATGATAGAGAGTAGAAACTCTTTTTCAAAGATCAGACACCCCAGCTGAAATATGTTACATTTATTCTCAGTTTGGGTGCCAGACTCTCTGTCGTGCCACTTGAACCTTGACCGAGAATGACCAAACACTAGTCATGCAAGAAAGTCTTTCATTATCCCAGTTTCTTCAGTCCTTTCAACAAACATTGTCAATTATGTCATTTAAATATGTTGGGCATAGTGAAAAATTGCCCACTAAGACTAGTCTTAGGTGAGAAATAGTCATCTCTGAACTCAAGAAGACAGAAAATGAGACTCCCAGTCTCAATCTCCTTTAATTTACAATGTTCTTTATTTCCCCCCTCCTGCCTCCAGAAGGCCTTTCATCTTTATCAGGACATGCACACTTCTGGTAGTGAAAGGTCACTGATTAATTTACTCTACACCACAGTGCTTTGTGAAGTTTTCAGATGTAAATGCTATTGTTCTGCTTGTTGGAGAACATGTAACTGGAAAACATAAGCCTGTTCCAAGCTAAACCATGAATGCAAAAGGACAAAAAAGAAGGATTCTTTAAAGAAGCATCACTAATTAGGTGAATGAAATTAATCTGCAAAGGGCCTGGGTCTGCAAAGTTGCTTTGCTTGTAACACTCTGAAGGGTTTCTACTCAGTGGTTCTCAGCAAAGTCTATTTCCCTAAGTATAAGAATTGCAACTTGTGCTTACAATCAGGATTATTTAAGTTTTTATGAATGGAAAACAAAGACAAAAAGGAGAAAAATATCTGCTGAAAAAAGCTGACAAAAGCAATCATATTCATTTCATGGGAGTTGGCTTTAATTGCTTCACCTTGGGGCTGGGGTGGGGGGCAGATTGCAACAGTAATGCTTTTTATTTGAAAGGTAATATAGTGAAAATATAAATGTATTTCATGGCATTTGCTGAACTTTCAATTCTGAAGAGATGCATGATGGGCTTTTTTGTGCAGGTCATATTGCACTAGACCCAAACGCTTTTAAGCTTCCCCAGATCAATGTAGTTTCTCTTTCCTGATGTTCGTCATGTTTCTTGGTACAGCCTTTCAGTTTAAAGCCAGGACATTTTAATTCTAGTAAATATCTCCATAGGTAACTGCTAGATAAAATATTAACATATTTCAGGAATAGCACCAAAATTACATTTTCCTTAGCACAAGAAGTAAACAGACACTAGATAAATCAATAAAACATCTCTCTATATTTCCCTTCCTCTGTTTCCTTGCTTCTCAGTGTCCAACAGGGTTTGTATCAGTGTAATTTCAGAATTCCAAAACTCCTTTCCTTATCACAACTTCTCTTTGCCTTTGATTTTCACTTTCTTCTATGAATGTCTTTATGAGCACTGACATCCTGTTTCTTTGATATGATTTCAAGAGAAGCACTTTCTTCTGCAAAGTGTCCCTAGATTGTAGTCGGGGCTATGTTTTTTACCATGTTTAGATAACTAAAGGGATAAGACAATTAGAAAACTCTTTATATTTAAAAAAAAAAAAAAAAGACATTTTCATTTCTTTCTTCTCAATTGAAGTCTAATCAGATGATTAAAACCTGTGAAGATGTCATACAGGTGCTGTTCTCAAGCACTTTGGGCCAAGGGCTGTATGTGGGACTAATACAAAAAGATCATAATCGCACAATCTCATGGATATAAACAGTAGAGTTTTGCTAATCTGGCGTACACAGTGCCTCTTCTGCTTTTCTGTGCCATACAAAACAGGACTTAAACTCATGCAAGAGGAGTTCTTATAGATTGCTTTAATAACTGCATTTAAGTACAGTCTGGTGAACATATTCTGCCCCAATCATCAGGCAGAAAACAGCTGCTATACCAAGGACACACCTGATTCAGCATGGAAAATGAAAGGAGAAATTTGCAAAGGATTAGAGCTGTTTCATGTTATCTACCCACACAAGATGGAAACAACTTTCAGTATGTGAATGCTCAATGGAATGTCTTTGGCAGTTTAATGTGGTTCCTAAGAACAGTTAACAACAGATTGTTATCTTTTCTGCAGTTGAAACTCAGTGATTTCATTAGTTTGAATTAGTATTTCTTGAAACTATACATTTACTGTCATGGTAAATCACTGAAGATTTTTCATGAAATCGAGGTGACATTTATTTCCTCCTTTTGTAGCAAGCATGTTTTCATCTTATCATAGATGAAATTATAAAGCATAGAAAAGCTGAGTCATTTCTGTGTTGCAGGAGCCTTTACTTCTGACATTTCTCTGCTATGTTCCATTGACTTCAAAATATGTTTTTAAAAACTGCAATTCAATATCCAGCACCTGCAAAATATTGTGAAGTATTAGGAACAGTTGTAATGAAAACTGACTGCAAGCGTCATAACAACAGGTGACATTATTCATAACCTACAGTTATAATGAGGTTGTGATAGAAACTCAGTGATCGTAGGTGAAATAAGCCAGCTAGAAACGTGAAAATATCCTGAACTTTAGAAGTAATACAACCAAATATAATAAATCTTGCCTGCAAATGTAATAAGGCCCTTAACTGAAATGTAATAAAATCTATCAACAGCTGCAATGTATATGGAACATATTATATAGCTTTACTATGAATTATACCCCCTGCTGTTTATGGACTCCACGTCATGCTTTGTCTTCTTCCAGAAATTCAAGTGCTACGGGACTAAGTGTTTTCCAATTTATATTAAGTATGACAGTGTGCTAATACAAAAATGTTGAGGGTGAAAATGAAATTTTGAATCCAGATGTGCTCCTTCATCATCCATTAGCACAAGAGAAAGGATGTGGTCTACCACATGTGGCTCAAACACTTCCTCAGCTAGACAAGGTAGGAACTGAAATGGATGTTCTGGGTAACTAATATGTTCCTCTATTCCTAACAATATAAATATGTACACAAAGAAAGAAGGAATTTTGTTGAGTGATGTGGCAGGGGGAAAGTTCAATCTGCCTGATCTTTACGTGCCTTTCTTTTTTGGCTTCTGAAATTTTATTTGAGGATAATATATATCATTTCCTAGGAAGTGCCAGGCTGTGACTTCTTTACTGGACTCCTATTCTAAGAAATGACAAGGAAGGTCTGATGTGATCTGTCTCACTGGCTGCCATCTGTTTGTGGCAATCCTGTGTACTTCTAGAGATCCTGAAATGACAAGAAAACCTAGTACTGCAGCTCAGGAGAAACCTAGACAGTTCTAAGGTGAAATATCAAAGGAAAGATCTTGATAGTTTCTTTTTGTGCAAAGGTGACTTGATCTTCAGTAGTGCTAAATCCTTTGCTATGGAGGACTTGCCTCTGACAGTTATGATGATTTTATACTGACACATTCCCAACACAAATGTTTCCATTGTGAATGCAATGCACAGAAATGAAACGCTACACGAGTTCAAAAGCTGTTTATATCGTGCCGTCTCCAGCCACGCCACTGTTTCCAGTTTGTTTTCTGTCACATTGCATTGTGGATGCAAATGTGGTGTCATAGCATAGCAAATTGTTGAGTAGTCTCCTGACACTTCCAGCAACACACAGCTCACTACTAATATCTCAATAAATAAGCCTAACAATATCGTGTCTGAAAAAAAAGTTATTAAAAAGTTCTTCTGGTAGAACTTAAAAATGGATTAAAGTATCTGGCATATCCCAGGGAAGAATTAATACCTGCAATCTATCTTTTAAGGTAGTTGTAATAAATACTGCAACTCTGTGAGTACAGAGGGACGAATAAAATTATTTGGTAAAATTTGCACTGTGATCTTCTACAGGGCATTTTTTTTTTTAAACAACATAATTATGGGCCTAAATGCTATTAGGCACCTCTGTACATATCTTAAGACGTTTATGTAAGTCCCATTGGATATCAGCAGGTAGAATTTGAAATTAGGAAAATAATAATATAGTTATGTAAAGTTGCTACAGAGAAGAAACAGTAAAAATTACTTTCAAGAAATGTAAACAATACAAAGCAATAGGAAAATTAAGAAACTCCTTCGTTCTGTATTTTAAAATTGAATAAAATGGTTACTTGCAACAAAAAATATATAAAACATTTTCAGTTGTTTTAAGTTGACAGTGCCCTTTAAAGGCTGCCATTACCATAGGTCTTGCTTTCATCTGAAGATCCATCTGGATTTAATTATCATTTTATATTTTACTGTATTTTGATTTCCAATTTGGAGTTGTGGGAGACAAATGACTACTTTACTAAATTAAGCCCATGTCTCTTTATTTCACAAATGGTATTTCAAAATAACTCTAAATATTTTGTAAGGAAGTCACATACACTGGTCATGTAGACTGTATTTCAATGAAAGTTGCTCAATGTTTTCAATGTCCTTCTTATTTTTTAACATATTTTTAACACTTGAACATTTAGGTGGCATGAGGTAGATGCAAGAAGATAGGTGTGTTATTTTGTCTGAAACAGACAGAATTATCCTTGCACTAAGAGTGGTGGAGATATGAGCTCAGTGAAGTCATCTGTCAAAATTTCAAATTCAAAGGTCAGGGCTATCACTGCTGTTCTAAGAATCTAAATTTATTGCTCAGCATTTTTGTGTCCTGTGCAAACTGTCATGATTGCAGCCATGTTTTACTTTTCTCCTTAATACTTGACTAACTGTGCTAGTTTTGGCTGGGGTAGAGTTAATTTTCTTCACAGTGGCTGGCATGGGGGTTGTATCTTGGATTTATGGTGACCACAGGGTTGATAATATACAAATGTTTCTGGTTTTGCTGAGCAGGGCTTCATAGAGCCAAGGCCTTTTGTGCTTTTTGTACTGCCACATTGGTGAGGAGACTGAGGGTACCTGGGAGGTTGGGAGAAGACACAGTCAGGACCCAAGTCACAGTCAGGTGACCCAAACTGACCCAAGGAACATTCCAGACCATGTGACATCGTACTCAGTGTCTAAGTGGGGGGAAGAATGAGGAAGGGGGGGGACATTTGAAGTGATGACGTTGGTCTTCCCAAGTAATATTATGTGTGATGGATACCTGCTCTCCTGGGGATGGCTGAACACCTGCCTGCCCATGTAGCAGTAAATTATTGTCTATTAATTGTTTAGCTTTTTTTGTGTGCGTGGCTTTTGCTTTCCGTATTGAACTGTCTTTATACAAACTCACTAGTTTTCCACCTTTTACTCTTTCCTTTGTCTACTTGATCTCACTGGTGGGGGAGTGAGTGAGTGGCTGCTTAGAGCTTGGTAGCTGGCTGGGATTAAACCACAACACTGAAAAAGAACTTGGTACTCTAAAAGAACAGTGATCTAAACTTTTGGGGACATTTTTGGGGATATTATCCAGGAATTATTAATACGTTTTGCAGATCCATTGATTAATGCACAGAGAGTAAAGACCATGAAACCAAATTCACTGAAGCCTTTAGATTAGTGACTAATGATTTCCCAAAAACACCCATCAGCACACTGAAAAGGCTAAAAATGGCATCCAGAAATGTTCATTTCAGCATCACATATTCCAATAGCAATACTTACTTGGATTAGCTTGGCAGTAACAACCCACTGTATTCAGGAACAATGGCAGACCTTAAACAGTGTAGAGCATGGGTGGGAAAGGGGCCTGCCTCCAGTGATGGTCTGATACCAAATATTCCCTCTTGGAACAGAACGGGAGCTCCAAAGGCACTGCAGTTCCAGGAATACATTTATTTTCTTCCCGTCCAAAGGAAAAGAAAAAGCACAGCTGCACCACAGTGCAATGCAGTCCAGCCGTTCAGGGGCATCCTCATGAGATGTTGCTTTTTCCTAGAGCTCTTCAGGGAGGTGTAACTACTCACCACTCCTGACTCCCAGCTGACATGAAACATAGTGGAGTATTAAATGAAATGCACAGCACTGACATTTCAAACCTTCCTTGTGCCAGAAAATGGAACACCTGCACTGGACAATAGGAAATGGATGATTAGAGTTAAGCAAATTTGTCAATTTTTAAGCAGAATGCTTTACTCCAGATCCTACAAATGAAAGCCGTAAATGAAAGACTATGGCAGTGAAAATCCCTCCAAAACCTATGTGTATGTAACAACTTAGTTATACTCTTCGGTCACATGGTTTTTTTGATTAATATGTTGAGGGTTTTTTAATGAGGAGAAAATATGAAAGAATTTGAAAACTTACACTATTTAAAGCTCCTCCTAATCACAAATGATACTTAAATACATCCAAAAGAGAGAGATTATGCAAATTCCCTTGTGATAGAGTTCTTATCTCTACTGTCAATAATAATTGTTGAAGTATTACCATTCAACATTTAAATTTAAACCAGGAATCTCCAATCATTTATAACAAAGAATATTCTGAAAATGAATCTTGGTTATTATCCTTGTCAAAGAGTAACTCCTAAAATGTAGATTTTTACCCCACAAGATAGCTAAAGGGATGATAATGACAAGTTAGTAATGAATTACTATAGTAAGCATGGAGTTTTATTTATAACTTAATTGAAATTTGCTGGGGAACCAATTTCAGAACAACATGTCATTCTACTTTCTATTACATTCTACATGTCTTCTTTGTTTCTTAGTCTTAAGGTTACAGTGTCTGGTAGTCTTTAGCATGATGACATTATGAAGTTTTTCAGCATAGGAAAAGATTTTTTGATACATTCCAGTTTTGCAATTGTAAAGAAAAATGGAAACTGCTTATTGCTAATTGGAAAGCTGTTGTTACTATATTAAGCAGAAACTTGCTGTGATGTAGAGGGATTTTAAAGTATTTCTAATTTGTCATATTTCTAAGTATTTATATTTGCCAAATCCCTTTGGAACCTTATAGGGAATTAATTTTACATTTTGTTCCCTGGGATCATAATAGTGACTTCTTTTTCTTTTAATAGGTGTCATAGATAGAACCTGTGATGTGGAAAAGCAAAGATCTTTCTAAATTTCTTATAATGCTGTTGTTAGTATATGTTCGTATTCCCTCTTCCAGGTAGATAGGAGACTTACACATAAATACTTAGATCACAATGGCAGATGATTTCTTCTTTTCCTTGCTCTGGCAGTGACTCTTAAAATTCACCAGGATACTCTTGTCTCACATTAATTAATCCTGTGTATTTCTACTTATGTATTTATATATATATTTTTATATGGGTATATGTATATTTATATGTAAATATGCATAGCAATACACACCACTGTACTTGGATAAATATCCAAGTACATTTACATGTTGTTGCTATGGCAGGGTCCTGCTAATATCTGAGAAATAAAAAAATAAATACAACCAGAGGGCTCACAAGCTATTTTATTTTTGATGTCAACAACTGTCAAAAAAAATGAACACTGAGATTTACGTTTTGCCTGTAGTTAAATCTCCCACATTTTTAATATTTTTGCAAAGACATCTAGGTGTCCAGATACCAAGGTGAGGGTACATTATCCCTTCTTCTGCCACCAGAATCTCATTTCAATATTACTATAATTTTTCTGCTTAGTAAAAATGTTCAGTCTCAGCCCAGAGTGAACTTCTCTGTAGAAAAGCAATTGCTGTCTTGAGCTTAGATGTGCCTAAAGTGTAATACCCTCAACATTGGTTTGTAGCCTATAGATCACATGTGCAGGCATGCAAGCTGATGGTCAGACACTTATGATATGGTCCAATGCAAAGACAGATGTACGTGTAGTTATATGAGTTGCCTAAATTAAACAACCTTTTAAAAAAGCTATTCAGATGATATACCACTTCCTTTTTTGTGAACTGCGTATGTATTTTATTGTCCAGGTCAGCCGCTTCTGCCTTAAGAAATGATTCTGATCCCAATGCTCTTCCATGGCAGACAGATTGCTGATCCTTTAAATGCCTCTCAGGGCCACCTGGGTTGAAGTAGGCCGGCAGCAAAATATATAGTTTGCATGTACTAACCATATGCTAGAAAGTAGGAACAAAGAAGACTGTACATGAGAAAATGACACTATTATAAAGTCATTAGATGGTAGGTTTGAGAAAAAAACATAAAGAGAAACAAATCCAAAATCAGATAGACTGACAGAACTAACTGCACATATACAGGACCAACAGTGCTCATAAAACCCCTTCTGCAGGGCATAACGTGGGAAAGTCTGAGAGAGTCATCTTCACTTATTGAAACCTAGCCCCAAATCATCTCCAGCCCCTTTATTCCCTCCCAACAACCACCAGCATCACTCTCTCAGTAGCTCTTATTCTCCCTTCTTGGTTTTATTCGTTCCTTGTGATCTCTACCAAAGCTGGCTTTGCTTTTAAACCTCCCTTTGATTTCTCTGCTTCTCTAATTCCTTTCCTCCCCTCTTTGTTTTCATTCCCTTTGCTTGATGCCAGAGCCTGTATTTTCAATTCTTCCCACCCTTGTGCTCTCAGCTCCTCACTCCCCTCTCAGTGCTCTCCACCTGACTAATCCCCAGTACTGGCTCCTTACCAAAAGCACTACTTCCATTTCTGTTCTCATGCTGTCAAACACATCTGGAATAAACTCACTTCCTCAGCTTAAACATAATTCTCTTATCTGAGCTTGTCTAAAGATTTTTACTTCTCTTCCCGAGCAAACTCTTAAGATGCAAATTGTCTATCATTGCTCTCTACTTTATAGTTCACTCTAAAATTTTCTACCCTCAGCACTCCGCCACCTTCTGCAACATCCCCCTCACAATCTTTCCCACCTCCTCCCTCTGAAGAGGGTGTAAACCCTCTGCAAGATTTGAGTGAGCAGCATCCTTCATCACCATTAGTGAATTCTCTTTTTAGTGACCAAACACAGTCATCTGAGTTTAGAAATTCTAAGCAACAAAGACAAATGAGTATTAACCCAAGAATGGCATTTGTCTCCCTAGCACTTTTGATAGGTTTGATTAACCATGAACAAAAAATAATTTTATAAATAAATATTCTTATTTGGCTATCTTTAAACATCCTGTTTCCATCTGCTTTTCTTTTATAGCAGACATAACAAGAAGGTGCTTAAAACTTGCTTTTATTAAGATTATGTAATTGAAACCACTTCAAAGCAAGAATTAGGAAAATATAAACTAGATGATGACCATTGACTATAATTTCATTTGAGTTGAAAGACTTAATTGTTATACATCTTGAATGCACAGTATTCAACTCAAGCAAAAGATTTTATTTTATTTATTTTTCTTTTAAACTCTCATTAGGTTTATCTCAGATTTCTTGGTTTCCATAGATGCTTTTGTTCACAAGGCAATAATTTTCACAAGAACAGAATTGATGAAGTGTTCTTCTAAATGCCCATGATATTTGTAGGCATAAGACTTTGATACTGTGGGTTGTGTCTACTCAATTGCTACCATTGTTACCAATGAAAATAAAAACACTGATCCAGTGAAGAATAATATTTTATTGGGAGAAAAAATATTGAATGTATTTACAACTGAACAGCAATTTGAAGCAGTAAATGGAGATTTTGTCTGCATTAGCTTCAATGGAAAATGTATTTGTTTCCTTTCCTTCAGAAGTGACTGGATCTTTAGTTTAACTTTTCACGATATTTTTGAAATCTAAATTTTCTGTGAGGCTTCTGTCTACCTTCTATTCTTATTTTGTAGCAGTTAATTTTCAGATTTAATTCTGGTTAAAATGGTGGTCTTTGTTTACAGTACTGTGTATTTATTTTAAAATTATTACCTATGAACAGAAAAGATGGAAAAACTGGATCTTAGGTAGAGAAAGATTTTTCTCTATGATTGTGGTTTAACCTCAGCCAGCAACCAAGGCCTACACAGCCTCTGGCCCACTCCCCCACCAGTAAGAATGGGGGAAGAACCAGAAGGGTAAAAGCTGGAGAACTCATGGGTAGAGATAAAGATGGTTTTATAGGGAAAGCAAAAGCAGTGCACACAAGCAAGGCAAAACAAAGAATTAATTCACTGCTCCTCATGGGCAGGCAGGTGTTCAGCCATGTTGAGGAGAGCAGGGCCACATCACCCATAATGGTGACTTGGGAAAACAAACACCATCACTCCAAATGTCCCCCCTTGGTCTTTCTTCCCCTACTTTATACACTGAGCACGATGTGACGTGGTCTGGAATGTCCCTTTGGTCAGTTTGGGTCACCTGTCCTGGTTGTGTCTCCTCCCAGCTTCTCATGCACTGTCAGTCTCCTCACCAGTGTGGCAGTACAAAAGCAGAAAAGGTCTTGGCTCCGTGTGAGCCCTGCTCAGCAATAACAAAAAAATCTCTGTATTATCAACCTTGCGTTCAGCTCAAATTCAAGACATAGTCCCATGCCAGCCACTGTGAAGAAAATAAGTCCAGACAAAATCAGCATATCTACATTTGAAATTCGACCAATTTTATCTGCTATCCATGTTGAAATTAAATTCTATTAGATGTTGAAAAAGTACTGATTAGTGGAGGCTGTGTACATAGAAACCTTCTTGACCAGGACACCTTTGCTGCAAACATCATCCAGCAATGTTTGTTATTGTTCTTTTAATAGTTTTCTAATATGCATGCACGTTTAGCAGCCAAATGTTTCCTCAAAAATCCACTTGGCCTATGCAAGATGGATGCATAATCTAGTAAAGGAGCAACTGCAAAGAGTTGTGGAAGAGAAAATTGAGTAAAAGCTGCAATACATGTTCTTCATTGGTTGACACTGAAGTAATGGTAAAGGGTGTGAGAGTAATTTGCTGGTCTGATCCTTCAGCTTAGATTCTTAATCCTTTGCCTTTGTTCCAGATAGATTCTGAGCTCTCTGGAGCTTAGTGTATTAAAAATACCTTGGTCTTGAGTCAGTCAGTTGTTCAAATTAATGTTGAATATATGCACATCATAATGACAAAGTCAGTTCAAAGCTTTAGCTCCTTTGCTTATACCACGTCTCAGCTGAGTTAGCCCACCGAACTTCCCAGTATGACCCATAATATTGGGCATTTGCTTTCTAGGACTGCCAAAAATGCTAAGGCACATTTTTATCACAATGATATACCTTCTTAAATCAGTTCCCATTGATCTGAAAGAAAAAATTCCAAGGGTAAACATCAGTATAGATAAAAACAGAAACTGGAGAAGGAAATAAAATTGGATAGAGAAGACTGAAATGCACAGGACATGACAACGGTCAGTGACAGGTTTGCCAGAGGGCATCCTGTTTTCCCCTCTTGCATTACTGTGGCTTCTTGTGGTATGCCCTCTGTGTTACTTCTCTGGGAGGCAACCATAACCCTGGGCAGCCTCTTGTCACTTTAACCATCTGCATCCAGCTCAATAGTCATTGACTGATACACAGCACTGCATGTTAAACCTAACTAAAACATTTCCAAAGCTCAAGCTTCTGTAAAATACTTTGTCTATATAACTTGTATTAGTATACGTAAAACTCATCATTAGGAATTAGACTTTTTAATAAGTGCATTAGAAGCCATTTTGTTAATGAATAAATTAGAAAAAATATGGCTGAAGCAATAGCAGTAGTCCAAATCTTTCAGAGCTATAGGCATTTTCACTGCCGTTTCTGTATTTTCAAGATGGCAACACTGAATATTTCTCATAATATTTTTCCAATAGATTTTTTATCTTTGTGTCACTAGGATGGTTCCTTTTCTTTAGGGGAAGAATTCACACTTTAGTTAGTAACCAATCTTACAGAGAATTTTGCAACTGGCGAATGCTGGAAACAGTGTAAGTTGACAGTGCAAGTTTCAAAAGTTTATCTTAATTCAGACTTTAAACAAATTATTCATATTTGCTACTTCCTTTGTAAATTTAACTATGGAATGGTCTCCTCCTGGCTGCTTCTTTCAAGAATCATATGTGATTTTTGCATATTGGGAGCCACTAACTCTACCATTGGGAAAACAGATTCCAAGTCTTTCATTTAAGATGCAAAGTTCAATTAAGTCTTCACTTTTAATTTTCAACACATGACACTAACAATGTTTTTATCAACCTTATTTTCAGTATAAAATTTTGGAATGATTTTTTTTAGAGGATGGCATATGAAGAAGGATAACAAAAGATCTGAAATGGAGGTAATAATGAGCAGGAATGTTTTTGCATCTAGGGCTCTGAGATAAATTTTTTTTATGCTGCATTCTACTGTTAATTGAAAAGTATTAGTGTTCTTCTGTTTATCCTCTTTTTTTTTAAATAGGAAATACAAAATTATTAATTCTTCATATCACCATATCTCATAAAAAACCTCAAGAAATACCTCTGAATGTAATTCTCCAAGTATATTGTTGATTTGTATGATTTAGTTAAATCTCATTAAAATCTGATTAAAATCTCGTAGCTTGCAAAACACCTCATGAAGGCAGTTCAATTTTTCTTCTTATACTTACCTGTCAACAACCTGTTCCAATTAATCTCACTTTTGATGGTGAATTTGCATCGCCACTTGTTGTTTCTGTTATTTGTGAAAAGTACTTTTGTCATTCCTGCATACCTGAAAACCTGACTGATCTGCAAGCATTCCAAAGTTTTAGAATTTCCTCAGAATGGTTTGTGTTATGGCAATGCTTCAATACTTAGTCTGTAAATTCCCTGGTTTGCATGGGGAGTTTCACACTTGTGTAGTGTGTAAATTCAGTAGGACTTATTTGAATATTTTATGCAAGATTGAAGGGAAAATATGAATATTAATTGCTACTTGCAGGCATAAAAAAAGGATATGAGAATAAATGTCCTACTAGGCTGGAGCAGCAATCTGTGCAGTGCAGTGCTCTCTCTTCAGACATGGCAGCAGGCAACTCTGTTTGGGGAGAGCCTGTGAGTCTGGCTGCTCTCTGCAGTGCACCCTGCCCTTCCTGCCCCAGAATGCACAGCTGGCGGGTTCAGGATTGTAGAGGACACCTGCTGTTTGCTTTAGTTTCTCTGTTGTTGAACTGGATTGAACTTCTTCCTCAGTGTGCAAGCACCTTCTACAAGTCCACCACTGGCTGCACAAGCCAGTACATGCCTTTAGCTATTCTAAATCAATCAGTTTGACTGAATGCTGTTCCATTCTAATACCATGGCTGTGAGTCATTTGCCTTATCTTCTACTCATTTAATGTCTGATGACGCCTGGTCTAGTGGAAGGTGTCCCTGTCAAGGGCAGGGGGGTTGGAACTAGATGATCTGTAAGGTCCCTTACAACTCTAGCCATTCTGATTCTCTGATTCTATGACATGATGCTGATTGTGGGAAACTACAGTGTAGCACTCACACAGCCCAGCAATGTCTTGTCCTCCAATCTAGTGGCTCAATACTTCTCATTCTTCTGCATGAACTTAACTACTTGAGATGGATAGTTCAATGCCAAACTTTAGTGGTTAGTTCACATAAAAATGAGTAGTTTGAGTATTCTTAAGTTTGGGTTGAATGAAGCTAACCAAGAGGCTTGTAACCCCGCTAGTGCTACAAACGTTATTTCAGATAACATCAATAATCAGCGATGCATTTCAGTGCTTCCCTACAGAGCAAGAAGTCTGTGTCTTCTAGAAGTCATGCCAGGTGTACTTTTATTTGTCTTGAAAAATATTACTATCACTAGTTGTATCTCAACCTGTTTGTAAGTAACTGAGTGGGCACAAAAGGAGACACATAAGGCTTGATAAGGGGACAGATGAGAGTAGGTGTCCCTTCTACGATACCTACCCTGCTGCATGGAAGGGATAAGGTCATGAGGAGAGAGGAAGAGCATCTGCACAACAGGCTTGCACTCAGGAACATGATTTTTTAGGGACTAATTCTTACCGTGGACTGTGACACGAAGACAATGCTGTGTAAGGCTGTATTGGGATGTGGGCTATATAGCCCAAGCCAGACTGTACAGTCAGCGTGCCCATGTGACCTGTAAAACCTTGGCTTTATACCAATTTAAACTAAAATATAATAGAATATGAGCAAAGTTTTATTTCCTTCCTCTTGTATTTATGCCACAGAAGAAGAAAAGTGCTTTAGCAGCTGGTAATTGACTGGAAATAGTTAAAACAATGGAATAAAGTTAAAAATCCTTGAAAATGCCTCACTTCACACTATTCAAAAATAATCTGGGATCAAAGTACATAAGCATAAAGTAGAATGACAAGACATGTTTTTTGGTATTGCATTCACCACCCGTACTCTCTATTTTATTTTTTTTCTGGCTCTTAACCCTCTTTACTCAGCCAAGGACGGGTAGAGGGGAAATAAGAACTTCTTTCTCTTTGCACAGTGGCACATGGACAGCACACAATAGCAGTTCCTGTGCTGCCTTCAGAGAGGGGAGCTTGGGAACCACTCACTCATCCACTGATGAACAGGGTTCAGGGAAAAACTGAATCTGCAGCACTGACAGCCTCACTTCACCTGGGAGAGCAGGACAGGTGAAAGGCATGGTGCCATGTCAGAGAAAAGTGCATAAAGCCTCTCCCCATACTCAGAGACGATGTGGGAAGGAAGGTCTGGGGCTGCCTGAGGCACCATCTCTCCAGCACTCCTCCTGGGGCAGTGTCTACTCACAACCTGCTAGCCAGGACTTGCAGACAAATGGCACAATCAACCCTTCCTTTCATCTTTAGGACTCTAACAGCATTATGTAAATCCCAGCTATGTCCCTGGCAACCCAATCCAAAGGCAATTTTGTATGCCTTTTTTTTTTTTTTTTTTTGTCCTTGTGACAGATTTCATCCCCAAAGAGATGAGTCCAGTAGAGGACAGAAGTGAAGGCTGCTAGAGTACAGTGTGTCTGGTTTTGAATGCAATGAGTTGATGACTGCAGCCTAAGGCACTGGTGTGATTTTGTTTAAACAAACATAAGCCAATTAAAAATACAAAGAGATTCAAGGAAAAGATGCTCTTAGCTGAAAGCCTCATGGGAGAATAATTTAAAGAACAGATCAATAGCAGTGAGAGAGATTTGTTCCCATAAGACTGAAAGCCAGCATGTAACAAATCTCGAGAAAAGCATTTATAGGATTGCATTTTGTGAGTGACTGTGGCATAAAAGAATGGTGCTTTAGCATAATTACAGCTAAATATTTACACAGTCTTAGCTGTTTCCGGGAAAACAAATACCCTTGCAAAGATGATTTTCTCCTATTCAATATATCATTGAAAGTGCTTGCTGTGCATGTGTTTACGGCAAACATAATAATTATATAAATGCAGCTTCAAGGAAAAGGGTAGTGGAGAATGCTATCTTAAAAACAACAAACCACAAGATAAGAACAATATACACTGCAAGTTAAAATATTCTCCACCTCATTTTCCAAGTCATGGCTTTTGACTCTCCACTTCTTTCTTCACTCATTTGCGCATACAAAAATTCTTAGAAGTTGCAACAAGAAAGAACCCATTTTTATAAATGTCCTGAAATTATTTATCTTCATGGGTCTTTTTTTTAAACCTCCAAGTTTAATAATACAATATTTTTTGACCTTCCAAGTATAGAAACGATACAGGATATTCCAGCTTTTTTTCTCTTTAGCCATCTACTTCAGGAGTCTTATTTAGGAGAATATTTCCCCTACTTTTTAACTATTGTAGGTGTATAAGGGGAAATCATAGGGACCAAAAATATATGTGCACTTATGTGTCCTCCAGAGGATGACTGAGAACAGCAGCTCATTTTAGAAGTTATTTGCCCCTGGAGAAATATATCTCATGCTCTACTAAATGTTTAGGAACAGGGATGGGTGTCCTATACTGGATCCTTACAGTCAATAACATAACTTTTCCTATAAACTTAGACCTTTGAGAAAACAGCAGCTGCAAAATATTTTTTCCAAAGGACAAAGGTTTTGTCCCAAATATAAGAAATCTTGAGAGACTGCTTCAGAGCTGAACATTCATACATTTTGCACAGCAGATAGAATAACTTTGAAGAAAATACAACAATTCTTCATTGAGATTGGAATGAGAGGCTGTTTCTGTGGTACGATGGCTTTGAAAATAGGGTGTACACCAAGTCTTTGGTGTACATCTGTGTGGTTCCACTGCTTCACATCGTCTTTGTTAAATCAGTAGTAAACAGCAGTTTACATCAGATGAAGAAATGACCCATTGTTTTACACTGCTCAGAGGGTAAAGCGGGAGAAAGATTAGTAATGCAGAGCAACTGCTATAGAAAAAGCCCAATAACTTCATTGTGTTGTTGTGTTCCCCAGAACCATATGGGTTCCAGAAAGCAGGTTTCTACTGGATATATGATTAAAACGCTCATGGGTAACTTATCCTAATGACACTGAGTCCTAGCTCACTTATCCCACTCTCAGAGACTCCAAATTAACTTAGTCATGACGTGTTCACTGATTTCCAGAGCAGTAGCTACTAAGACCATACTGTAGCAGGAACTGTGTTTTCTTGAGTATAGCTTCTTCCATCAGCAGGCTTGGATATGAGGATGCCACGTGATGTCAGGAGATGAATAACATTACAGTGCTACCTGCCAGGAACTGTTACAACTCCCAGGGTATTTGGTGATTAGTATATTTTAATAAGCCATGGATGTGATACCTGTATATATATAACATAATTCTAAATATGTGGGCATGTATATTCATACAACACATGCATAAATGTATTTCTTAATTCAATGTGTATTGCAAAACTTTGGGAAAACTATTTTCATTCCCTCTGAAGCATTCACTGAAAGGTCTAAATGTAAGTTTCTAATGAAAGCTGAGAACGCAGCCTTACCACAGGTGTTTTCTGCTTGCCTTTCGGATTATTGATGTTTATGGTCAGGATTTCTTCAATGACTCATGACACAGGTGCAAATGTCATTAGGAAAAGCTTCTGGTTGAGAGTGAAAACATGAAAAGTTCTCAATCTCTATTTTTAACCACCTAAGAGCAAAAACACTCCAAAAAGTAGAGAAAGGAAGTATCCACACAAAGTACGCCATTCTATTTGCTGAAAATAAGTAGTGGAACCAGGAAGAATAAGAAAAATAAAATAAAAATATTTCATAGCTTTGTAAAATATGCACCATTACTGAAATAAGAGAACAAAGTTAAGCAGAACAATGAAATTTAACTAAGACATAAGATGTTATTGAAGAGAGTTTTCATACAGCATAATTACTGGGAGCATGCATTTTCCCAAGGGTTTCTTGCTAAACTTGGAGGAAGCCAATTGAAATCTTCATTGTCTTTTGAACAGACCTTATTAGATAAGGCCACACATTCCTGGCACTTTGACTTACCACTTACAACAGCACAGACCAAATGTCCCTTAGAAAAAGACATGCTTCTCATTTTCAAAATTAATAAGTTAAACACACATTTCAGTAATATTCCTCAAAAGAAGATCCCCAAAATATTAAAATTTGGACCAAAATATAGGATTTTCAGCGCATCATTTTGGTCCATTTAATCAATATAAATAGAATGAAAAAGCCCCACCAAACAACAGTGAAACTAATAAAATTGCTCAGTTCCAGAGTATTTCCCCTTTGAAATTCATCAGATTCTACAAGACTAATGTGTTTACTTCTATACGTATCAATGTGTATAGAGAAAGGCTTTTTGCAAAGCAAGGTAAACTAAACATATTCAAAGTATTGATATCATCTACTATGCGTCGTTATTTAACCACTCATTAAGGAAAAACATTTTCATCCAAGTTATATTTTGTGGAAGACTTCTATAGACCATTTACCATCTAAATATATGCTGCAACAGGGAATCCATATTTGCATATTGTTGATTTGATGATAGAAACAATTATTCTAATCATTCCTTTATAAAATAAAGCAGTGTTTAACTGCCACACAAGGGACTGAAAGTTCTTTTTCTTAGATTTCCCATTGCCTTTAGCTTGTGCTTCAGTCAACAATTGTTGATAAAGGGATAAAGTAACAGTCTGAGTAACTGTGTAATGCGATCTCCAGAGAATGATTGGTCTTTTGTTGTTGTTCAGAGACAAGATTACGCTTCAGAATCCTTCAGTTTCTTTTATGGGCCACTGAAATTTATTTCATGGAACCAGCACATTTTTTGGGCAACATCTTGACCTTTCTGAGTCTCACTTTTTCAAGCTTAGGAATAGTGCCTATTATTGATAATATTCTTACATATGATTTTAATTTAAATTTCTAGAGTTATTAAAATAAGGGCAGGGAGGGACTTGCGACTTGAGATAAGTGACAAAAACTACCTACTTTTTAAGTGGTCAAAAATGCCTGAGTGCAAGAAAATATGCAAACAACAACCTAAGAAAATAAATAAATTCCACCCTTGGGTACGTTTCATACATGAAACACAGGAGGTGTTTTTAAGTACACAGGAGGTACATTTATTTTTCATTTGTAGTTCACTTTTCAGTTAGATTCAGGATTTAACGGGAATGGCTGCAGGGAATGTGTGTGGGTGAGTACCTCTTCCAAGTATTTCCTCCTGAAGTGCCTACCCAAATCAAGACAATGTGTTGTCCCCCCTACCGCACCTCTCCTATTGTGAGGGTTGAAAGGTCCATGCCCTCCACAATCCTCTCCCCAGTAACATTTCTATGTCTTGATCTGGATGTTAATATACTGTGAATGTTGTTCCATACATTTTCCCACGTTTCTCTTTCACTGCAGGTTAAAGGTGTGCCCAGGTTTGGCCTTTTGAAGAAAGTTATGACTTCACTATCTATTCATGGGGACACTTAAATTAAAAATTGATTGGTCTGTTTTTTCTTTCTTCCAAGGAATGAGAACCTAAGGGGAGGACACCTGAAGAGCAGACACCCGGGAAGTAAAGCAACAAAGTATGCTGTGCATATCATATAGGCGTTGCTATCTCAGCGATATAGAGACATAGCTGCTAAAATTAAGTCTGGCATTGTTTTTCTCACGGCTGAGTGAGTGGCAGACCCTGGGGAGAATGTATTAGAGTTTTCATCTTGTAACTTAACTTCTCTTTTTGTCATTCTGCATAATTGCTGTCACCCAGGTAAAGCTGGATTGTTTCTTCCATGGTAAATTCTCTCCCGCACAACCCTTTGACCTTTAGGCAGCAAGAGCAGCAGGGCTTCTCATCTCACAATTTGACTGAAGAAAATAACTACTTGCAGAGGAAGTGACTTGAAATAAACAATGTCGCTGAGTTAGAAAACTTAACAACTGGGTTTTTAAAACAAACTGGGACTCTTGGGATTACTTGCCTGGAATTAACAAAAGATGCAACTTTTGAAGAGCTAAGATGCTTAATGATGGGAAGTATTAAGCAGAAATTCGAGTACAGCTGGGAAATTGTTTAATTGTGAGTAGAATTCTGATAAATGTAAAAGCAGCTCATGTTTTATCACCAGACATTAGTATGAATTATGAGCTCATATTGATTCCCGAATTCCTTGACATTAAAAAGTCCAGGATATTTTTAAAATGCTGAAAGCAGTGTGATAATTGCCCTTAACAACACAAGTATGGAAAAGAATATGTCTGTTTTGTCATTACATGTCCTATAAAAGAGTGTTTTTATTGATTGTTGTTCTAATAGCTCTTACCTCAGTTGAGGGTTTGAGGAAAATTTCTTGGCAAAAATTCCTACAAGTTGGCATCTTTTTGTCTCAGCTTTTCTGGGGAAAAAGCAATCTGATTTTCACTAAGGGGGTATGTTCTCCTAAAATCTTCACAGAAAATACCGATATATAATAATTCACTGTGGTGCCAATCAGTTAATTTGATTTGATCATTTGCTATTAATTTGGCGACTTAATCTATTGGTATATTGATTCAATTTTAGTAGAGACCTTAATTTAATTATTGCATTATTATAGTTTTAATTAGCAAAGTAAAAGTGTAGTGTAGTAGCTCAGTAATTATCACATATTTCTTGTCTTTGCTGAAGTGTCTGACATCAAAATTATTATTTTTTTTTAGAAATGCGTAAAAGTGGAAAAAAACTTTTTTTTTTACTGTGTTGGTAAAAAAATGATGAAAGTACTTGTAATCAGGAAAACTTGCAAGTTTTTTTGGATCTTGTTGCATGAGTAATTTAAATCACTGTATAGTGTCTTTTTTTCAGGTGACACATGGGAAAGGTTTCAAGCAGAAGCAGATGTAACTACAGAGAAAGAAGTAAAATACAGCTTATTCTTTGCAAAGTTAAAAAATACTGAAGTATTTGAAGCCATTTTGTGCCAAATACTGAAGGATTTATGTGCCATAAATCCCATGTTTTTCCAGAGTTCCATCTTTTGTAGTCATAGATTTCTCAGTTTGCCAATGTCTTCCGCTACAGCTGTAAGGTAGGAATGTGCCTTTAAATTATATAATCTTAAGGACAATGATGATGTTGACACCTGCTAAACTCTCCAAGTGAAGACTTCTGGTACCTTTTGGTTTGTGTGTTCTTGCATGACATGATTGTAAAGGAAGAACTCAAAATTTTGAGTAGCTAGCTAGAAAGCAAGGAATTGACAATGTTCGCTTCTATTCCACACACCCTAAATCTTTTGTGCTAACTCTTATGAGTGGTCTTAAAAATGATGAGAACAGAAGAACATTTCTTAGAAAAGCTGAGAAATTTAGTATGTACCAACATTTTACTTTTATTGAGAAATGTGAATTAAAAGTCAAATTAAGGACACTCTATCTGACCAGAAAATGAGATGACCCTACACTTGTGCTCATTCTTCCACTGTCTTCCTACTTCAGACCATTTATCCTTACCTGTGACTGCAGTTTGACCAGTCCCACACATATAAGATGTAGGATGTGTTCCAGACCCTGACATGGCAAGCAGAAATCACCTTAGGGAGGCAGACTGTCATCCAATGCAGGGAATAAAGAACCCCTGACATACTGTACATATTTTTGTTGCAGTGTAGGCAAAATCTGTGGGGAAAGTGATTAAATGTGCCCTGAAGTCCAAGTGAATAAGCAAGCTGTAATATAACTTGCTATTCTTTTGCAAGCTTGGATAGCCTTATGCTTCTATGCCTGAAATTAAGTACTTTAAACTTTGTTTCCTGAGGCGTAATTTTTTTTACTCTGAATTTGCATACAGTGCAAACTATCCATTTCCAGATAGTTTAAGTACGTGAAAAAGTCCTGATTGTCAGAAAGACCAAAATGCTCTATGAAGTAAACAGGAACACAACAATGTATATTTATTTTAGAGAGTCCAAGAGAGTGAGTGACTAAGGTTTTTAATATATTTAATTTTTTTACAATATCATAATTGTTGACACTTCTTTTAATTCATAGATCCTTTGCAGAATTTGGCCTTTTTATTCTGTGAGTTATGAAACAATCAGAAGAATATTTTCTTCCTTTTTCTTTTTTCCCTTTCCCTCCCACTTTCCCTTTTCCTCTCCCTTTCCTGTTTTCTTTTCCCTTTTTCCTTTTCCTTTTTTTTTGTCCTCATTTTTACTGAACAAATGGCCCTCACAAAACTCACATACAAAACCTGACCTCTGTATGGACTAGACTAGATCAAAGACAATCTGCTTTGAGAGAAGTGCATTTGTCGAAGTTTTGGGTACCTCCTTTGAAGGCTGAGTTATTGCGAATGGTATCACTGTGGAAAAGGGACAATTAACTTGGATGATCAGTGGGTGGTGACTATGGCCATTGCTGCAGAGTTTGGGTTTACAAATAGCAAGGATCAAACACTTCACACCCTTCACCACAGAAATGAACTATGTAGAGGACTCAGTGGTCTAAAACAAAGCACAGGCCTACATTTTTCTATCTGTCAAAAGATTTCAGAAGTAATTCATTGTTACAGCTCCCTGGAGTGAGAGTCTGCTTGTCCATCTGATTTTTCCTGACTGAGTGCTTTAGACATTCTCTGAGGAAAAAACTGTTGTAGCCTTGTTTCCAAAGCATAATAGTAAAGACAGGAAGTGTGAAACCATTTGGAATCCTTCTTCCCTGCTGTCATATTTTATCACTACTAGGATGTTATGTTCATGAGCAGCTCTTGATTGCAAGCCTCAGAGCTAACATTATTTCTACGGTGCTGTCTGGTACCCCTCTGAAAGATCTCTGGATTTCAGAAATCAGCTATACAATACTTTGCTTATCAGATATTTCAAATAAAATGAATAAAAAGGCTCACCAAAGTGTAATTTTGATGCCAGACTACATTGCAGTATGGGACCAGTACTATTTTGAGGAAGGTTCTGTGAAATCAATGGCATTGCTTCACCGTCTTAACAGTTATATAGCTGAAACTAAAATTTAATTTTTAAGGTGTGCCACTGTGGAGACCAGAAGCATTTAATGGTTCCTTCTGTGCAGATCTGGTTATTGCAAATAAATTGTTGACTAAAATAATGAGTCTAGACCTGTTCTTAATAAAAAGCAGCATAAATAACATTCCTTTAGAATAGCAGTGAAATATGGATTTCTAGTAAATCTGTGAATGAAAAGCGAATGGAAGGAGGATATTTAAAAATTCCTTCTGTATATATTTTCAATGTTTTGATTGTAGCAAGAACTTTTTTGAATGGAGCAAATGTTAAAATAAGTTCTCGTGTTCAGAGATATTCATTCATCCTTCACTATAGAAAAATTTAATAGTATAAATAAGATATGCACATCAGCTGAGGACACTTTATTTTATGAACTATAAAGAAAAGTCAGCTTGCTCAGCTGGCAGATTTTTGCAAGTTCTCCTCGCTCTCCTTGAAATGACCTTCATATCTGCTTTCGTATTTGTGCAGGGTATATTGGATATTGTCATGAAACACAGCCTATGGGAAATCAGCTAGCCTAGTGCTAAGTGCAGTCAAACAGATTATTGCAAAAAAAATCACTGGTAAGATACCCAGTGCTGTGATTCATAGGATTATAATCACTTTCCTTTATGCTGTTATTACAGCCTTCCTGACTGATTTGCATTTTGATAAATCACCACTGCTGTGTTTTAAGTGATGTACGAACACATATGATTAAAGTGCCTCTTTCAGGAACAATGGTCCACCAGAGCTTTATAAACCAATATAACAATTATTAGCTGAATGAAGCCAGACGGCATCAATTTTTTCTGTGTCAAGTTTTCTGGTAGAAGAAACTTTTCTTTATACCTCTGGCTTTTGAGCCATACATCATAGAAAAGAGAAAAAAAAATATTTAAAAGGACCTTTTCCCTTACGTTGGTTGTTTTTTGTTATTTTGTTAGTTGGGTCTTTGTTTGTTTTCAACTTTTTTTCCATCAGCCCAAGAAAATGTGTGACCCTGCAGGCAGATGCAGCTCCAATTCCTACGGTTACCCCAGATAATACTCAGCTTTAAGAATACCCTTTTCTTTTATGTTTCAGAATGGAGGAAATGAAAGGTAGTGGGCAAAAAGGATGTGAAACGTACTGGGAACACTCCAGCTCAGACAAACATCCCTGCTTGTAGATAAAGGTGACATTCTTCTTGTCAATAAATCACCAGGTTAATCCTGAGCTTGCTTTAATCACTTCTGGAGGATTTCCACGAGGGCACAACAGACATGTTGATTCAAGCTTGTTAATAAAATTACTTGTTAATTCGACAGCAATTAAATTGTAATGTGAACAATAATTTCTCTTCTGTAAATATAATTTCATTTTGTATTGTAAGTGGAAGAGGAACAACTGAGGATAAAGACTGACGCACCAATGCATCTTAAGAAAGAGGGAATGGCTTTTTGGCAGTTCTATCTGTCAGGAGGGCAACAAAGTGTAACATTATGCTTTGCAACCTTGTTAAGCAGAAAGCTGTGAAGGAAACAGCATGGTTCTTTTAAAAAGAACTGTACTTTTCAATCAAAGCAAAGGATGCTAAGCACATGTAACATGATCCAAAAAGAATTGTGAGTAAAATATCAATATTCCATTTTCATGTTTTGCCAGTACTAGGGAGTTTGCATATTCCAATACTGTCAGACTCAGTATGTGAAAAAATAACTGATTAAAGACAAACTCTATTTTTAACACTGACATACTTAAGAAGGCATAAATGCAGGACAGAAAGGTGCAAAGTGTGTTTTTGATTATCAGAAAATTTCTTAGGTCTCAAAAAAGAAAAAAAAAAGTCAAGTCCTTTTCCATTGAACAATGAAAATAAGTTCTTGTACTGTTTCTTCAGTGAAACCAGACTTCAGAGCACAATTCTGCCTTTACCATGTTTTATTTGGCCAACTCACTTTCCTGGAAGGAGGGAAAGTGAGATTGTAAATTCCTTCTGAATCTTGGTCTGGCTTATGTCATGAAAAGTGCCTTAAGTGACTGGCTAGATTTCATTGTTATCAGCTGACTATTTGGAGGTTATATTTCATTTTGTCCATACATTTCATTATAGACCTAAATTTTTTCATAGATTAACTTTTCTTGACATACATAATTCCACATAATGCACTGGAGATGGTGAGCTGGTATTCACCAATGCAGTAGTGGTTTGTCAAAGCCCTGTATACATCTAAAATTTAGGATCTGCAATTATCAGTTGGAAAGATTTTTCACTGATGATTTTGGGGGATTAGCTAGAAATAAAGATCAGATAAAAATCTTTTATGTAGCAAATAAAAATCTATGAAAATTTACTTATTGTTACACTAAATCATTTGGACAGCATTTGGATAAAACTTTCAGATTTGCTGAAAGGGAAATGTGCATATCTTCTTCTTCTTAGTATTTAAATGTCTTTGTTTGTCTTTCTTGTTTCTTATGAATTCTACAAATTATTTATTTCATTTGTGAATATCCTTTGTGATGCTTAGTTTTGTTAACATTGACACTCCACTAACACTAGGAGTGAGGGAAGGCATTTTTGTCAGAACTAATTTTACACATTTTAGATTTGGCTGATTTTCATTATTATAAGATAGATTTCAATTTCTTCTAATGACCTCTAACTCCCAAATGTTTCCCACTCAAAACTTGGTTTCTGTCTTCCCTATGGACTGCAATACTGGTATATGCCTTGAAGAAATAATGTTTGGATCTTTCTCTTCATAGATATCAAAGTACTTAGTCATAGAATCCTTTATTTCTTGTTCTGAACCAAAAAATTTAAAGAGGGGAGGGAATTAAAAAATGAGTGGCATGGTGATTTGGTAGAAATATGAGTTTTAAAATCCAGATTGGAGAATTCTTTGGTCTAAGAAAAAACCTTAGATCATGCTACCTTTTATCTAAAAATAAGAGAGGTGAACTTTATTTCAAGACAGACCATGAGTGCCGGTTAAAAGGCATGGGAAGAAACAAAAAAAACTCTGAAGAATAGCAATACCATGACTGACTATAGAAAAGAAAGGGAAAGGAATTTTTTCTTCCAGCTGCAAACTCCTTGCTGGCTGTGAGTTTCAGTAACACTTACCCATGACCCTGTCAGCTTTTAACTTTTGCTTTTTATTTTAAAAAGCACAGATAAGTAACATATATTACTCAGCTCTTGATTTGGCTTTTTCAATAAGAAGCGAGAGTTAAACTCTGCTGCTGCTGTAAGTGCTATTGAAAATCATCAGCTTCAGTAATAAAACAAATCAGGTGGGAACAGAAAAGCATGAAAAAAAGGCCTCAAACCCTTATTTTTTATTAACCTTTTGTTGACATTAATACTCTGCAGTAGGAGATTCACACAGTGCATGAATAGAAACACATTTAAGAATGAAGCACGCTTGCTTACACAGGAAAAGGTTAGAACTTAGTTAAGGACTAGAGGTCTCTCCCAGGATTTGTCTTCAAATAAAAGCTACAGTCAAGCCTACACAAGTTTCCTTGACAAAACTATGGACCAGATCCAACAAGAGATGCAGGCATCTGTTAGATGCTTACAACTAAACTTGCCATTCTGAAAGCCTCTGCTTAGCTGACTCCTGATGCTGATATTGCCCATGGTCCCCGTATTCTATATGTTTTTTGCTTACATTGCCCAAATTCAGTCTTAGGTACTTCTTTACGTATGTGTATCTATACCTCTGCTTGACAGTGGAGGCACAAAACTCAAACACTTCCCTCAATTTAAATCCCTCATTGAGGGAGAAGAAATCTGTGCTCCATCTTGATTTTTGAGATACATTTGTAACTTTTCTTCAATAACTGCTAAAAGTAAAATACAGGAAATTTTCTGGGAATAGTTGCCAAAGCTCAAGGTTAAAAATGCTATGTGGTTCTGTAAATAGGAACTTACAAAATCAGGTGTTAGTTATTGCCTACTTATAAACCATAAAACTAATAAACCATGGCTTCTGGACATTCTTTTGCACAGAAACAATAGTGGTGGCAAGTACTTAAGCACAGTATGCCTTACTATTTCAGTCTCTCTTCATCAGGAAGGAAGGCTGAGTAAGGAAGATGCTGGACTCCTCGGGCAGGAAAAGGAACTGAACGTGAGCTTCCTTCCCCTGGCATAGAAAAGCATTTGTCTTCCTCTTCTCCCCCCTTCCTTTTTAAAATAGTGTATCTTAAAGAAAAATATTTATCCTTCCGGTAAAGGTGTAGTGGGTTGATGCTGGTAGGATGGCAGACACCCACCAGAGCCAGTCTGTCACTTTCCTCCACAGCTGGACAGGGGAAAGAAAATATTGCAAAGTTTCATGAGTTGAAATAAGATCTGGGGGAGATCACTCACCAAATACTGTCACAGGCAAGACAGACTTGAGTTGGGGATATTAAATGAATTTATTATTAACAAAATCAGGATAATGAGAATTAAAATAAATCTTAAAAATCACCTTTCTTCCACCTCTCCCTGCTTCCCAAGCTTCACCTCCTCCCCACCAGTGGTGCAGACAGTTCTCCATGAACTTCTCCAGTGTGAGTCTACCCCATGGGCAACAGTTCTTCACGATCTACTGCAGCGTGCGTCACTCTTCCACCAGGGGCAGTCCTTCAGGGGCAGCCTGCTCCAGCTTGGGTCTCCGCAGGGTCAGAAGTCCTACCAGGAAGCCTGCTCCAGCCTGGGCTCCTCTCTCCACAGGTCCCTGCTAGGAGCCTGCTCCAGTGCAGGTTTCCCAGGGGTTCACAGCCCTCTCTCAGACATCTACCTGCTCAGGCATGGGGCTCCTCCACAGGACTGCAGGTGAGTCTCTGAATCCCTGTGTTCCTCCATGGGCTGCAGAGGCACAGCTGCTTCACCGTGGTCTGCACCATGGGCTGCAGGGGAATTTCAGCTCCAGCACCTGCAGCACCTCCTGCCCCTCCTTCTTCTTTCGTCTGGCAGCTTTTGCCATCTTTACATGACTACACACAACTCAAAGTGCTCTTTAACTCAGGATGCTGAGAAGATCTAAATTTTACCTACCTTTTACAAATGTCCAGATGTATAACTATGCTGTATAGGGTATCAGGACAGTTGTGTTTAATTTTTTATTGCAAGGTATATAATATTAACTATTGTTCCTTTTAAATATTTCACTGGAAATGACCATAAATACACAACAAGCAATGACTTTAACGCATTTCTTGTTGAAAAAAAATTAGCATAGATTTTGAGAAATAAAGACAGGACTAGAAACTGAGAATGGATAAGCCCTTCAGTTTAGTTGGTGTGTTTTTTATGAGACACAGCTGACACATAATAGATTGGACATGTATGTTAGAGCAACTGTGAGCCTTGAGTAGAAAAACTTAGTGGAAGACTGTAATTCTTACAGCAACATGCACTAAGAGAATATGCTACTTTTGGTTACTTTTTTGCATTTTAGATAGTTGACTTAGCATGTCCTCTAACTCTACATTTATCTGAAAGTAAGGGATGCTCATGTAGTTAGTTGATTTTGTTCATATTGGCTAGAACATACGTATTTAACTTTTCTACGATGTATACATAATAATAGCTGTTAAATTTACAGATGAAATGTTTTAATTCCATCAGGGTAAACAAGGTTAAATTACTTTAGAATGACTATTTGGTTATATCATACTTGTGTTCCAAATTATAGACTCTATTGCACGTTTCCCATTTTTTCCCAAAGAGATTCCAATAACCTGGTGAAGCCAGTTAAACTTACATTACAGCAAGGCAAAACGGAACTAAAGGGAAACAATAAAGCATCATAGCAAACCAAAAGACAGCTAATTTTGTATTACTAAAGAGTCAGCAGTTTATGTAAATATTCTCCTCACAGCTTAGCTGCTTCTCTTCTTGTTGCAACAATGCCGTGTGTTCATCTTAAACAGAGGAGCCCACATCTCCTGTTTGTAACTACGGTATTAACTGCAGAGCAGAGAGAGTTGTAGTGTGGTGTGATCTAATTCCAACAATTATTAACTACTGAAATTTGTTCAAGTGTCTTTGTATGCCTAATTTAATAGATCTAATTTTACATATTAAAACTATTTTGTGTATGAGAAACTTGGCAATCTGGAACAAGAGAGCTTGGTCTACACAGATACTACAATACTGATACTGATTTATTTTAATTGCCAAGTATGAGAACAAAGTAATGTGACAGCTGAATGGTGTCCCAGCCAAGCTGCCTGTTGTTGATGAAACCAGCCTGCACTTTGAGTGGGCTGGGTCTGTGCATTCAGTTACAAGCCACAGAGGAAAATGACCCAATTTTTTATTCTGACAACTGTTTAGTTTTAGTATATGCATAGTTCAATTTTCTATCCCCATTCCTCTCACATATACTCTTCCAGAGAAAAGTGTCTTTTATGTTGACCTATAATATGTCAATAAACAGTCCTAGAAGGTTTTATATCATACCTAGACTGGGTGTCAGTTGAACAACATTTAAGCTTGATTTGCTATAACTGTCTTGGAAAACAAAGACACTTCAATTAGGTCACATTAGACAGCCCTTTTCTTGCTGGTGGGTGTGTTTCTTTCTTGCAGCTTCTTTAAAGCAAACAAAACCTTTCACCCATCTGATTCAAGTCAAGCAAGTCAAATAGAATAAGCTCAAGGGTTACAGAGGAGCAGGGCTGTACTTATGACCTGACAGGCTGGAGATCAGTATTTATAGCAAGAAAGATTGGGAAAATCCTCTGACAGCTACCTTGAACGTATCAGCCTGAGGAATGATAGACATTTCTTAGGAATTATTTTCTTCATATTTTTCTCTATTATTGTGGAGCTAAGCCAGTTTCTAATTAAGGTTCTTAGTCATAATCTCCATCCAAGAATTTATAAGTTCCTTTTTGACAATAACAATGTGTGTTATTTATCTAACTGTACATCACTGCACATATTGCAGATGACATGAATTTTTTAGATAACTTTATCTGAGAAGAATTAAAAAGCAATTTATTGTTAATGTTCACCAGTCTTCAAGTACATATAAGGCAAACACAGTGTTTCCACCCATACTCTATAATTTGTTATACAGTCATTCTCTTTCAGTATTGCAGTACCTACTACTACTTATTTATTCAACAGCACTTTTCCATTATATTTTGGAAACTTGTTCTGAAGTGCCAAAGAAAGCCAATAGTAGTTATTTTAAACTTTGATGACATTTATACCATTCCTTTTTATTTCGCTTTATTATCTTCTTGGTGCCATGAAACTGCCATGGCATGAGCATATACAGAAGAAAACTGGCCAGGGAAGCAGTGCTCTTATTCAGGCCAGGATGCAAATTTAGACTCACACGTGTTAGCTGGAAGCTTGCAAATATTTCTCACTGTTTCTTGGCTTAACTGGTGGGAAATCTCTGGAGATTAGTGTTTCTTATGAAGTGACTGCCAGTTTGGTCTGAAATCCTGTTAGTATGATTCTTCTCACATGATTACTGTCACGTTCAAAGGAGTGAAGGGAAGCACAGATCCTTTCCAGTCATAGCTACGGAGATACATTAGTTCAACAACTCCTTGCTGACATTTGGAACAGTTGTGTGGGAGGTTCCATTTGCCCAATCTCTAATTTATGCTGAAAGAAATCAATTGGAAATATACTTGGTCTCTAGAAACAGGGAAATGGATATACCATAAATTTTTTCCCCCTACCTTGTTATGTGTGGAACAAAGAAAGAAAGCATGACTCTTAGTAATTTTAGATGCTGGATGGTAAAGGCAATATTGTATTTGCTACTGTTTGGGCAAATTAGACATCACTCTTCTTTCTGAGCAAATGATGGCTGCCTAAGTGCAAAATATGATTGCCATATTGGAGACTGCAAAGCTGGGAACAGAATGGGCAGCAAGATTAATGAGATTTAGAGCTTTTTTTATACTCCCTAACTACTCTAACTCACATTCTATAATAAAAGAAAGAGGTGTTGAAAGACTAAAGCTAGTTCTTTCTGCCTAAAGTGTCCTGAGATTCATATAGCACTTCAGATGAGAACAAAACCAAATGTTACTAAACAGAATCAGAGGCTGTTGACAAAGACTATATTTTTTATATTCAACATATATTTTATCAAGGCTATATTTCCCCCCTTCTCTTACAAATTTTCAATTCCCTTTTACTGCAAGTAAATGAGAGAGATGATTTCTCTTTCACAGCCCATGACGCTATAACAACTGCTTCGGTTTTATAGGTTCATGTCCCTGAAGAGCCCTGAGCTTTATGTTGCTTAACAGTGGTGTTTGGATAGCATGAGACAACACACTATCACCAGGATCACACTGATTTTTCCTTAAGGACATATAATCAAAGTCCTGTCTAGTTGCCTTACTATAATGTAATTATTTTTAATGAGATGACTAACCTTATAGTTTAAACCTAAACTGAATTGTTTAAAATTATTTAGACCTTTGTTTTCTTTTTGAAAATGATATTTGTATACTATATATATAAGTAACTGTATGTATGCAAATCCTTTTAAAACAAAAAATATTCTTTAACAGAACTTATAGGGTATTTTAAAACACACACTTTGAAAAATCTCCGTTTCTCTTACTTTAAGAAGCTGTTCTTTTAAGAGCCAGGGTAAGGAAGTCTTGACTCTTGATTAAATATTTATGTGTGTTTGGTCAGTCAGAAATGCTTTATAATAGCTTTTAAGAGTTGGTTATTAAATTGCAATTCAGCAATCAAAGATTTTTGAACTACACCTGTAGGTATTCATGGCAGCAAATCAGAAATTCATAATAAATGAGATCTGTTGTATAGACTTATGACACTTTCAAGTAGACTAGAGAGGGAGGGGTAGAGGGGCTCATAGGAGAGAGCCTTGGCCTTTGACATATTTATGTCTCAAGTCCAAACTGAAACAGAAAATTAAGCAAACATTCTAGTCTCTGTGCAGATCCTTCAGAGTGGGTAATTGCATCATCAAAGCATGTAAATCTTTGCACAAGAGTCAGACATATGAAAGATTCTCTGCTGCACCTAGCACAATTTTTATCTCTTTTTAGCAATATATTTTTAGTTTAGAATCGAAAAAGCACATCAACAGTTTTTCCTCAGTGAATTCATGTTGTGATAAGTTTGAAATAAGCACAGTGTCTCTTCTTTTCCTTAGAGATAATCATATGGCATCAACTCAGAGCTAAAGACGTTTATCTTTAAATCTATAAAAGGTTCAGAAACAATACATTTAATGCACACATTAGCTCTCAAGTCTGCAACATCCGTGAGTGGGAGCTTGCCTTCCAAGGACTTAATGTTCTTTTTTAATTCCCTTCTGAGTGAATGTAAGTTGCAGAAAGTAAGCACTCAGCGCGGTTTCCTCTGCACCTTGCAATGACTAGTTCCCTGAAGAACGATTGCCATAGCACTAAACTGAAGACGGCACTGGTAAAAATTCTTGCACATTCCTGGCATTCACTCTTTGGGTGCCATGGCAGGCTGCTTAGGAGAACACTGCTGTAGAATGAGCCATCAATCAGTGTGACTGTTTTCCAGTCTGACTCTCAGTTTATTAGTGAGCTAAGGAAGTATGTGGTATAATGACAGATGTATTATTCTGTCTATTTCTTCTTCATGACAATCAGTTAATACATTTGATAAACAAGGCCTTTTGGAAACTATTGAACCAAGAGTTGTCAAGAACTATTGTTGAACTTTAGTGGTGTGCATATATGTGCATGTATATATACATACATGAAGAAATAAGATCTTTTCCCTTCTAAAAATACTTGATCCATGGGGCTGTTGCAAAGGTATATTCAGAGTTGTGTTTATCTAATGGAAAAATAAGTTTTCAGTGTTCCTTGCCTATGACCCAGTAATTCTTTCCTTGCTGGTGTATCAGCAGGAGTATCATCCCAGTTTTAACCATGAGTCAGACAGCTGTCATGTGTGTGACTAAATATTAAATATGAGAGAAAAAACATCTTGACCTTTATAAATTGCATAGAGTTTGCTTAGTCAAGTAATTGAAGAAGATATGGAAATGTCTATGTAACTAGAAACAAGGCACTACAGGAAGCTTTTTTTTTTAGGTTAATAAGTAATTTTAAACTTTTAAACTGTATAATTGCATATGTTATAATTTGCTTTTATTTGTATCCATTGTTAACAAAATGGTGAATGTTTATGTAAAATAACTCCCTAAATTATTAAAGCTGTCATGAATCTTCTCTAACACTTTTATCACTGAAATAAAAAATTAAACATTTATTGCGGTGAAACTTAACTGGAAAGGAATAAAGCAATTCCTTCTAGGAATAAACGTTCCATTCCTTGAATTCCTGTAGTGATTAGTATTGTTTAAATAGCTGATCAAGCATGGAGACAGACAGGATTAAAATGCACAACACATAACCAGGAATGTATGTTGCATATTTTAGAATACAAAGTTCAGGCATAATGATGACTTACATGGAGTTCCTAATAGCTCAACACTGCAATTCTCAAAACAAATTTTGTCAATAGGTAGGGCTAAGAGAGTTTAATCCATCTTAATGTATATGTTACCGGCATCTTTATTTTTTCTACAAATGACTTTCTGATAGAGTCCTACCAAGAAATCTTACATGGTTGTGAATTATTGGAAAAAGCCTAAACACTCCCCCAATACCAAAATATATTTTAAAACTGTTATTCAGTGATGATAATAACAAGACAATGACGATAATAATGAGAAAATGTTACATTAGGGAATGAGAGCTTATTTTCATGTCTTTACTTCTTGAAGGTATGTATATGATAAAAAACCAAAAGTATCCCCAGAAACTTTGACTAAGCAAATTATTTATTTTTCTGCTTTCCTCTGCTTCTTTTTTCCCTGCTTGATTACTTCCTCATTGTTTCATGTAGAATGACATGATAATTCTGTGACTGGAAGTGATGTCAGAAGGTTGCTTTAGTTCAATGCCTGGCTCAAAGCAGGGTCAATTATGAGATCAAAAATGGTTGCTCAGGACTTTATCCATCTGGGTCATGAGAACTCTCGAGGCTGAAGATGATACCAGCTCCCTGGGAAACCTTCTTCCCTGCTGGACTCTTGTTATGGGGAAAATGCTTTCACTGATACCCAGCCAGAACTTCTTGTTTCAGCTTCTTATCATGCTCCTGCCAGACAGCACTGTGAAGGTTCTGGCTAGGTCTTTTCAATAAGCTCCTCAAAGATATTTAAAGGCTGCTATTAGACCCCCATTAAGGTTTCCAAGACAAAAGAGTGAAGGAAAATGTGATCATCACAGTCTATTGATTTGTTGCTCAGCCCATGATTAAAATAACATGGCTGTATAAAATTCATGGAAAGAAAAAATGTCCTTAGCCATATTATTAATGATTTAATTCATTGCTTCTATGATGGGAGGCAGCATTCTGAACACACCTCACATTTTCACTTTTGCTAAGATCATTTAAGAGGGACTCCAATAATCGTTTAGGAATATTGGAGAGCATAAGAATTAGAGATGAAAAAGAACTGTTTAGGGTAGTCCAATGGGACACAACTGAGAGTGATGTGATACACTATGCAAAGGAAAAATTTAGGCTGACAATTAGCTCAATTTCTTGAATAATTTAAATCTAGTCCAGATACATCAGTTAAAAAGCATCCTGTAGGCCTGCAGGAAAATGAACATGACTGAATAAAGGGGTTTTGCATCTCTTTCTTCCAATTTTATTACTATCCTGAGATGTATAGAAATATTCAGATATGGTGAAGGTATCAAAATAGAGATGTTAAAAAAGTAGTTCCCAACAGAAGAATTAGTCAAATATCCTAAATATCTTTTGTACCATGGACGCTTACTCAAGTACTGAAAAATTGATCTGGAGGCTTCTGAAATCTTGTGTAGACTGGTTAGACACTCTTGACAGTGTTCTTTTTTTAAAATTTGCCTCTGGCAGTAAAGACTTGTCACTTGAGTAAATTAGCAGGGTGTTTAATCAAATTTATTCTTGAAGTAAGCAGAGTGGATAAAATATATTTCAAAAGCTGAAGGGTAAAACAAATACTATTATTCTACAAAAAGCTACATTTTGTTTGAAGATACTTCAAATGAAAAAAAACATTGGCGTTGAAGTGCAACAATATGTTATTACCTACAAGCTTACTTTTTGCAGGCTGTGGGGCTTTTTGATCAATTCCTAGGTGCATTGCCAAATACAGGTGAACACTTGTATTTTATTTATTTTATATATTTTTGTTCACTGGGGCCTGAATCTTATTAAGTTGATATGAATTCTGGTGATCTGAATAGCTTTTAGACCAAGCCCTAGAAATTCTAGGAAACAGATCTTGATATTGTAGGGTTTCTTTACTAATTAGGCACTAGAATATATAGCTACTAAAACATTTTTTTCTCTGTGGAGTACCTGAAAAGTGCAATTATTCAGTCATTGATGTTTTACTGATAATGGAAACCAGTCTATATGGTTATATATTGCTAGAATTTTGTGTTAATTTAAAAAAAAAAAGAAACAGAGAAAAAGCAAAGGGTGCCAACTTTTATAGTATTTTGGAAATTTTAATGAGATAATTCTACAGTGTGAAAGAAAGCATATTTATTATAAGCACAAGAGAATCTATTCTTTCGTTAACTGAATAAACCTCCTATCTTCTTTCACACAAAAAGTGTAAGAAATGTATTTCTTAAATTAATACACATACTAGTAGTGCTGACTCAAAAGGTCTTCATTCTTCACAATACATGTGATTATCTCCTTTTTTGGGACAGCTTTATTTTCTAGACTGATCAGTGCACTCTATAGCACTCTATAGGTATGGAAAGGCTTTTCTATTATCTTTTTACCTCCTCAAAATATTCTGACGTTCTTTGCTGTTATTAAACCTTATCCTTGGTGAGTAACTATTTCTTCATGTTTGTAAATTCGTGTCCCTGTCTTCCATGTTGGCACCCTCCATCACCATTTTCTAAGGTCATCCCTGGGGAAGGCAGAAAGACAAGCTTGAGAAACAAACACGTTTTATGAAAAACAATTTTCTGGAGGGCTAATCCAGAGAAAGGGAAGATATCATTTATGTACGTCTGTTTGCAAAACAGAATTTTAAGACTCATTAGAGATACCAGGAAGAGACGACATTTGGTTACTCCAACAAAAGTTCTTTCTCTCACCAGATTTCACCAACTTTCTGTTTTGCTTTATATCTTCTGAAATGTCTACTCTCAAAATAATAATATGTTTTTTAAAGAATTTCCTGAAGCTCTCTTGTGTACTTTAAATTCTTTCATTTTTTCTTGGACATGGTTTGAAAAATCAGTCTACAGCATTCCAAACAGCAATTCCAAGCATTACAAACAAAAAGCTTATTTCAGAGATTCTTTTAATTAAGCTCTTTAGTCAGCCAATATATTTAATCTGTTTGTTGTTTCATTTTTTGGACTTGCATTAAGGATGATTTATAAACAGAAAAAATTAAAGTGCATACAATGTCAGAGCATATGTGTTCATGCAATCCACAGAACTTGGAAATTAAAGTTGTCTTTCATTTCTCATATATAAAAGGATAATAACATAGATTTAGTATGGCCATATTTCTCCAGTGCTTTATCAAGTTCTGCTGTTCAGACTTCAAAAGGCTGTTGCAGATTTGGAAATACTTCAGAAAATACTTAAAGAAAATCATTGTCTTCTCTAAAGATGTCTAACATTAAAACCTAGAAATTCATAAAACTACCCTTTACCCCAAAATGGTAGATGGGAGATACTGATATAAAGAATATTCTGGGCTAATTTAGTTCAGTACCCATCTACAAAGTCATCTTGTGGTTTAAATTGTACAGTTGCTATTTTTTCCCCTCAGAATTGTCTGACTCATTCTGCAGGCTAAGTAGTGCTTACTTCATGCACATAGGAAAATTCTCTTTAGCCACATTGTGGCTTTACAGTGTGGTTATTATATATACTATTCAAATCTATACTCAAAGTTTAATTAATGGCCATTTACAGCAGGTACTTCTGTTTAACTCATCACAGCAATGTATGAATACTTGACAAAGTTACCTGAATTTTACAACCCTGTAAAATAAGAGTTGGATGGTACAACCCCCTCTTCAATAAATGAATGAAATTACAAAGATATACTAGAATTCAAGTTGTCCAGTGTCATATTTTTAGGATGTTGATATTTACATATAACATCATATGTTCAAATTACTACTCTTACTGTCTTTGACTGTGCTGGACAATATTGAGCATTTTTTAATTTGGGCCACACAGTTTCAGAAAATGACGATAATACAATTGACAAGCATTTGTGAAACAATTCCTCCCATAGAGATATTGAAAACTCAGCTGGACGTGGGCCTGAGTAACTTGCTCTAGATGACCTTGGTTGAGAAGGAAGATTAGACTAGATGATCTCTAAAGATCTCTGCCAGTCCCAACTATTTTGTGATCCTATAATTCATCTTAGTCATTAGTCTCTACTTTCAACTCCTCAGACCCTTACTTCATCTAGTGATACAGCATAATCCAGCAAACTCCCTACAGTGTGAAGCAAGAAGCCAGACTTTTTACCATGTGAAACATCATTAATTTTCTTACAGTCTCTTTCTGGAAAGTCTGAACTTTCCTTAAAATTTTGATCTCAAGTCAAACATACACTAGGCAAAATGGGTAACTTTTGGCAAGGACAGAAGTAAGCATAAGCAGGCTCTTATGAGTGAAAAAGATAATGTTGCCTTAAAGGTACCAGAGTTCCAGGACTTTGAGTAAGAAGAATGCTTGACAGCATCTACACGAGGACAAAATTTCTGTCTACAGAGACCTTTTAATGGAGAAAAAGTGTGGTGAGAGCCAGGAGACAGAAACTGGAAGATAAAAAAAGCCCAAGGCAGAGATAAGGTGCACATTTTAGTAAATGCAACTTTTAAAAGATATGCTTGCATATTTTCAAGTCAAGTTTAAATATTTTAAATATATATGCTCTAAGTTGACCAGAGACTTCATGGGGTGAAAATAATGGCCTGGGCTACGTACATGGTTAAATTAAATTACTGTCATGGTCTTGCCTGGCCTTAAATTCTGTGATTATGAAGACGTCTCTCTAGAGAATTTCCAAAAACCTGCAATTAATACCACTGAAAGGAAAATTGTTAGATTGAGTTTGATTCCCTTGAGAATCATGAGAGATAAGATGTTAAACACTGACAGCAGCACCACTCTTAACAAAAAGTCCCAGGCATGGCCGCAGGTTCTTGGACGACATCCAAATGCCACTCAGAGAAGATGACCCTGACTATTGCTTAGTTCATTTCAACTTTCTGAGGTTCCACTCGATTTATATTAGCTAGAAGTTTAGTCCTGTTACAGATGATTCAGAATGATGACTTAAATATCAGTCTGATGGGATAACATTTGTCAACAGTGTAGTTTTTTTCCCATCCTGAGTATCTTTAATTCCTTTTAAAATAAAAAGAAAATAAATAAAAAGGGCAGTTTTAGGTGAAAAAGGCAGGGATTTTGTGTTTTATCAGCATAGATGCTGTTTTCCAGGGTAAGTTTCTACTTAGTGATTTGTTTTTCTGCTTCGATTTTCCTTTTGCTGTGATATTATTGTCCAGTAATCAAACAGTAAGTAAACTAATTCTGCATGTACTCTTAATCTACCTTCACCTTACATCTGACGAATACTTATTTTGAATAAAATTGTCTGCACTTAGTTTCTCATTAGGAGAGAACAAAGCCCAGGAAGGCTAATCAATCAAAGAAACCCCTTTCATCCTAATAAGGAACATAGTCCAAACTTCATCAGCAGAGAGGCGGGGACTGGACTAGGATGTACACGTAATCTGCTGCAGCCCCGTTGCATCCTAGCCCCAATAAACATGCTGTACCACACTTGGACAAGAGCAGGTCTTTCCGTATTAGCTAAGTTAACTGTTACCCAGAAAGATCCATGGGTTTTTTTAGTGGCAAGGACATCCTGATCAATCACCATAATGGATGGACATGTCATGCATATGCCATTGGCTTAGGATGGAATACTTTATATCCATTAGTCTTCTTATGTTAGTTACAACTATTTGATAATTTTTAAACATGGATACTATTACTAAAAGATTTGATAAGTATGTTAGAAATAAGAGAATGAAGAACAGAATGGAAGTCTCACCCAGCAGTTCCCTAGACTTGCTCTTCTTGGTTTTAATTGAAGCAAAATTGAGTTGCATTTTGATTTTCATGGTGCTATTACTATTTTTACTAAGACCCAAACTCATTTTCACCACTAACAGGTTAAGATACATTTAAATTGGTTTGGTTTTTTTTTCTCTTGGTTTTTAGAGCTGCTTATTAGTCTTATTTCAAGTTGTGTCGAGTGTCTGAAGGTCTGAATCCTGTTTCTAGGGATTTATGACAAACCGTGATCTTTGGGGACACTCCTTTAGGAAAAAAAGTACTAAAAACAAGGGGGTAGAAAACATAGTCGTTGATGAGTGGTGTTTCTGAAGGTGTTAGGAATATCTGACTGCAAATGTTAACTGTTCCTAAATATGAAAGAACAATCTCCAGCGATTTTTGTTATTACATCTGTTTGTTCTATATATGTATTTATAATTTTATGCATATACTATAGAGTCATATAAATTATTATATCTTAAGTTAAAACCACTTATATTGAGCACATTTTGGAGACTGTATTTTCAGATTAATTCATATGCCTCACAAACAGTTAACCAATGTTTTTTCACTTCTACAAGTTTCATCACATTTGTCATCCTCTTCATCCCTTAGATCTCTCATGTTCCTCATTGGTTACACCATCATTTGCTATGTTAAAATTTCATTTCCAGTAAACTCCTCAAAGAATATACATATATATTCTTTTATTCTAGAAACAGGACATGATGGAACTGCAGGCTCCAGAATCTGGAATGACATGTGCAGAATAAATTACCAGGAAAAAAAGTATTTTTAGTGCTGAAGAGGAGAACTACTAAAAGTGCAATTTTTTTGGTTACATATTTCTCAAGCGGATAGCAGACTAAACACCCTTAAACTCACAGAAATTGTAAGCATTCACACTATTTTTTCATTTCTGATATCCTACCTCGTGGGTCAGACCACTTGATATTGTTTCATCTCCTGTCTTGCAGGACAGTTCTGCAGAACACCTACATTCACATTTAGGACCAAGTCTTAGACACACTCATTTAATATTAGCCACATTTTCTTCCCACTGTATTATGTCTTTATAGATCTTTGTTGTTTTTCTGAGACAGTTTCCATGAAGGAATCAGATTTGTCTTTCGTTTCATTATAATAACTTTAAAATATAATTTTTGTATATATCCACAGTTTTTCTGATCCTTAGTGTACTAGATGGATCACAGTCTTTGTTGTCCACTAGATAAACAAATAATAAGTATAAACACTGCCAGCTGTGCAAGAAATATGATTCTGCTGGGCAACATAGAAGAGTTGGACCTCATGGCTCCAAAAAGACCAAAGCTGGCCAGCATTATCAGACTGGTCAAGATGGTCTACCTGGTTTCCTGATAATTTAAGTGAAATTTGTGCATTCATCATCATCATTTGTGCGTCATCAAGAGAACATGGATTCCAAGAGGCAAGGAAAAACATTTTTAAAAAAATCATAGCCATGTTCTAAGCAGTAGGTGGATAAATGTCCTTTTCTGACATATTTTTCTCTAAATATTTTTTATTGGTGCATAATTAGAATTTCAAGGTAAACAAATTAGAGCATGTGAGATTTAAAGTTAAGTTGAAAGCGTGAAAATCTAGACTAGCATTCTAGAGTCTAAGCATTAGTTAAAAAAGTAGCAAAGTTGGACAATTGTTTTAATTTAGCATAGAAGCTGATCACTGTGTCCATCAGAGATCTTTTAGAAAGCTTTTAATTTTCTGCTGCTACTCATCACTAAAATTTCCTCATTATGCGTCCTGTGTTAGACTGAAATTTCTGATTTTGTCGTCCAATGCTAGTTTCTGAGCTATTTTCTTTCACTCCCTGTTTCCCTCATTATTTTCCATTGTCTTTAATTAATTTCTATGTTTGATATTATACAGCTGCAGAGTATTCCTCTCTTCTATGCCTTTGGTTGTATTTAATACAATATTAATTTGCATCATCCACATCTTACTCTGTCTTTGCTGCTTAGTAGCCTGTTTACCCCTGAGAATATATTAACTAATCTGACAACTATTTCCTTCTGACATTAAGCATACCGATGTATTTTTCCCTTTTCAATCTCAATTTATTTTTAATTATAAACCTTAATTAGATCATGGTTCCTACCGTTTAGGTACTTTTTCATTTGGTACATCTCTAATTGCATTCTGTTTTACTTAAATTGAGTGATTTTTTTTTCCTCTTTTGGCTTCTTTGGAAAATATTACGTCATAAAGCTCAGAATAATCTCAAAAAAGAGACTAATAAATCATGGTTTTTTTGATTAGGTATTTTGTTTTAGTCTCAAAATGTATTATATTAAAATACATGTATCTCAAGAATAACTTGACCACAGCTCTTCATCCAAACACTTTGCCAGCTCTGATGAAGAATAAGGCATTTGGACATTGTTCTTCCCACGTGAATCAGATGTGGATTGTGTGCTTGTTAAATTAGAAATAGGGCAGATGAGAAAAGGAACTTCAGCATCTCTTTATGTTATTGGCTCCATCTTAGAATTTTAAAAATTCTACTCCTTATATAGCAGTTAAAAATCTGTTATAAGTTCTGAAATTGCAAAGGATTTATTCTTGTAACCAGCTTGTGGAAGTTAATTAGAAAGATATTTCAAATGGTTAACAGGACCTCACTGAAATCTCTTAGGTACTTAATTTGTGTCATGTGCTTTTCAATTAACATTGACCCAAACTCTGCTTACTAAAGTTGCGGAAAAAACTGACTTCAGGATGAAATTATCGATATGGAAAGTGCACCATTTAAGCAGTAAAGAAATATGGAGAAGATTTGGTTCTTAGTAGATATAAATTTGCTTCATCTTGCAGGAGTTAGCATAACTGTTGTTTCGCATAGGGCAGTTGTCCAACACAGAAAGTTCTTATAGTCCCTCTACCAGAGATTTATTCAAAACTAAACCAAAATGTTTGACTTTAAATGAATCACAGCTTCACAAGCCTTGACCTCTTCCACCTACTTATCAATTCACAGTTTTTAATTTTAGGAATGGTGGCTTGGTATCATGACCAGAGTTCCACCTATTGTGATCTGCCTTTGCAAGTCTCCTCTGGGCTGACAGAGCTGTTTTCTGACCTCACTGTCTTTGTCTATCTCTGCAGAGGTGTGTTCAGACCACCTTTGCTAAGTCAAATCTGTCCAAATGTGTGTCCGTGGAAGAAATTTGTCCTTTTTTTGTCCAGAATGATGGAAGAAAACTGAAGAGCTAGCTAGAAAGTTCAGCCAGTAATGCCCTGGCCATGAAAAAAAAGACTAGTAGAAGGATTGTTCCTAAGTTCTAAGTTTCTTTGATCTTGTCACTTGTACTGCTTTAGGTCCTAGGTCATTTGGTCCTTAGTCACTTGAGTTTTTATAATGTTGCTTTGCAGAGGAAGTTAATGTGACAGGTCAAAGCAAAATATTATATAATGTAAGGTATTAAGTGCTACCAAATTTTTCTTTATGGCTTACATTATAGCCATCATCATATGCATAAATGTCAATTTGGAGCTATATACAGGAATAAAATACAAATATCTAAGATTTTCAAAACAGAGTATCAAAACCAAGTATGCTGACATTTCAAAAATTCTGTCTTTCTTCTGGACCTGTCTGTATTTAATGTTTTTAAGCTTTGGTCAGTATTTTTGTTTAGCTGCCACATTGCTTTCAGAGATTTAAAATTGATTTTTTAACTAGTATCTTACAATTTCAGCATAGAGATTTTTATTTGAAGATTTCTCTATTTGATTACTGTACTTTACAGTGATGCAGTTGATAGCTTGAAGCATTTGTGATGAGAAAAATTTTACACACAAGAGACTGTGGAAACAAGAAAAGGAGATTAGTCCTTTGAAGAACACTAAAATTATTTTAGAAGGGTTATGAGTACTACCCAGCTAAAACCCATCTTAGTACTACCTTTCCTGCTTTTTTTGCTGTTACCTCAGGCTACAAAGCAGATAAAATCTTGTTAGTACATTGATAAGCCTATTAAAAAGCTATACAGTGTTGAGTCATCTATTATAAAATGATACATGATAGATACATAAACCTATTTGACAGATTGAAAATATTATGAAAAAAATAATGACAAGAAAACAGACTGATATTTTATTACTGAAATAAAATTGGCCAGAAGGATTCCAAGAATTAAAACATTCATGTGTGAAGTACTTCTGTAAAGCAGATCAAAAGAATGGATTCTTGATCCCTTTTAATTAGTGGTTTCTTTTTGGAAGTTATACAGGCTTTTGTTCCAGTGATTTTAAATTCATATTTCTCTCTTTGCTCTTGCAGATTCGGTTAAAAAAAGACTGTGTATAGGGACCTTGGATTTCTGCACTATTCAGATGCTTATGACAATTTCATCTACGGAAAGGGTAGCTCATTATATGAGTATGAAATCTGCCTCCACCAGGCTATTTTCAAAGAAAAGGAAATCCTGAATGGCTCCCTGAAATAGGCTTGGAGGAGTGAGCCACTGTCCACAAAATGAATGTTCCAAGCCTGAACATCTGGCAGGACTGTGGTTGGATTACTCTCTTGCTTTAGGGAAAGGAACTGGTGTCACTGAAAGTAATTGTCTTGCTTGCAAACCATTTTTTACTGGCTTAGAGTTATGAACTCAGATTTTCCTGGTAGCTAATTGAAATCAGTCGAGTTAAGATGGGTCACAACTAGTCTGAAGTGTAAAAAAGGAGGCTGCAGTAGTCCCCTGGCTGCAGGCTGTAAGCGATGGCAATGGAAACACATTTTGAAGTCCTTATATAGCCTGTGGTCCTCCATTTTCAAAATACTGTTATTTTGCAAAGGAAATTTTGCCTGAGAATGCAAAAAACACGAAGCTTGCCCAAAATACACATTCAGATCACTTTAGTAGTTCTACTGAGTCAGTTGGACTGGACATGCACAAGTACAAGTTTACATAGAAATGCAATGGCAAAACTTAAATCTACAGTTTATCTCCTAGATTTTAGCATCTCATTCTATCCTTTAGTTATGCTTTTTCATCTCCCCTCAAATGTGTACTTATCAAACAAAACTGTTCTGCTTCATATCATGGAACTTCCCTTTTAATTTACTCTGACATAGGCAATTGCACCAACAAAGCTATTCAAGTAACCAGTCTGTGCTAATGGAAATCTTATTTCAGCATGTAACATCACCGAATGGTGATGGTTACGGCGCAAGAAAAAAAAAACGTATTTTCTAAAACCTGCAGGTGTTTTAAGTCTGTCTTTTAAATTGTCTCCCTTGAGCCTGTGTATGTTTGAAAGCTGACTGCTCTGTATAAGAATTATCCCAGTGTTTTCATGTCTCAATATTTTAGTGGTTTAACACTATCAATTGACATGATATGACAGATTGTTAGACTCTATTAAGTACTTAATATATACTTCCAAATTGCCTCAGTACTGCTATGATGACTCCTCCCACTTAAAAACCTCAAAGGGAATTAAGTGACTCTAATGATATTGAAGTAAACGCTAGGCTATGTGTTCCTTTAGAGTAAAAACACAAAAAGAAAAAAGAAATCCCTGGAAGGTTTGGAACTAAAACTGAAGTGCTATACTACTTGTTACAGGTAGACTATTTTTTGGCTACTACAGTAGAAACTGCAGAACTGACAATAGGTAGCAAATGTTTATCTTTCAGTCATCCTGGCCTCAGGTTAAGTGGATATATTTTTTTATTTGTTTTAAATTTCTTCTCTGTTTTTTCAAGGAAAGATGTCTTTTACAAGCAAACATGGCTTCACTGAAGTCCAATTCATATCATCCTACCAATGTTTAAGCAAACCCCCAGTGGTGATAAATATGCCCAAGTTAGCAGAGGAAGTGTAAAGAAGAATCTATTATGGTTTTGTAGAATCTGTGTAATCTAACTCTGTATTTGCAGATGGAAATCTAGCTATGGTAATTAGTGCAATCATATCACAAACAATGTGTTTACATGGTGATGATTAAAGTCATCCTATTAAAGCATGTTTCTAGAAAACACACTAGTTTTGGACTATTTTGAAGAAGAAGTAATAATAATGTATTTTAAATTCCACAAATCTTGGGATGACCGAATATTGCAAATTAAAAATACAATTATAGTGAAGGGTTATATTTTGGATTACTGTATAATCTTCATAGCAGTGTAATCTCTATAAAACAGAATTTTTCCTCAGTCGTATGTCCATATGACTCCACCATTGTCATCTGAAATACGGATATTTGCACCAGCTGAGAATCTGAACCATTTACTGTTAGAAAAGCAAGGGTTGTTAGATAATATGAGATTATTTCTGTACTAAGAACTTGGGGTTTATCTCTTCCCAGTTCCTTTCTATCTTGTTATCAAGTTACTGCTTCTCAACACTGCAATGTCTGATAGTTACATTTTGTGCATTTTGTGTCTCATACATATATTTTCCTGTGTCCAAATACATCCATGAGCATCACTGGGAATTTTTTCATGGGGTAATTTGTTATTTGTGCTATAAAGTCAGTACTGAAATAGGAGGATTTTTAGCCAAAACTGCTACAGATTTATATATGCATATGTTGTGGTTTAAAACCAGCTGGAAATTAAGTTTAAAGCAGTTGCTCCCCTTCTTCCCACCCACTCCAGTAAGAAAGGGACAAAAAGACAGAGAATATGAGATGAGATAACAATTTACTGGAAAAAACAGCACTGAGGAAAACAAACAGTGACAGCAACAATGCTAATAGTAACAGCGTATAAAAGAGTGTGATTACATGCAAAAAATACAAAAAGGAAAGCTGAATATGAGCCAGCAGTGCCCTGGCAGCCAGGAGGGCCAAGCGTGTCTTGGGGGGCATCAGGCCCAACATCGCCAGCCAGGCAAGGGAGGGGATTGTCCCGCTCTGCTCTGCACTGGGGAGGCCTCACCTCAGGTACTGGGGGCAGTTTTGGGCACCATGATACAAGAAAAAAAGCTACTAGAAAGCATCCAAAGGAGGACAAGCAAGGTGGTGAAAGGTCTCGAGGGCAATATTCATGAGGAGCAGCTGAGGTTACTCTGCTTGTTCAGCCTGGAGAAGAGAAGGTTGGGGGTGCCTTCATCATGGTTGACAGCTTTCTCAAAATGTCAGTGGAGGGGCAGGTCCTGCACTCCTCTTTCTGGAAAACGGTGGCAAGAGACGAGAAAACAGAATGAAGTTGTGTCAGAAGAGGTTCAGGTTGATCATTAGGAAAGAGTTCTTCACTGAGAGGATGGTCAGTCCCTGGAACGAGATCCCCAGAGAGGTGGGCATGGCACCAGTCTGAGTTCAAGGAATGTCAGGATGACACTCCAAGTCATTTGGTTTAGTTTCATGTACTCCTGTGAGGAACAGAGATTTGAACTTGATGATCCTTATTGATCCTTTCCGACTTGAGATATCCTATGATTTTAAATGATAAATATTTTTTAAAATGTAATAGTGAAACTTCCTCTCCCTTTCCCTTGGTTTAAGACACTGTTTTATCAGATATCTCTGACATTGATCTTTCAGGTAGATGAATTGTATACATGGTTTACATGAAGGGCATGGTAGTTATGCCTACTATAACCCTACATATAACTGGAACTCAAGGCAGCAGTTCTGTTATATCTTGTCTAACTCAGTCAATATGAATTTAAAAGGAAATTCATCAGGTTCTCAAGGACAGGGCAGCATTTAAAATAAGATAAAAGAAATCAGTGAAAAACAATTTTTATTCTTTTTTTAAGTCAAATCAGATTCCTTAAGAGAAAAGTTCAGTGGAGTAATCATATCTGAGCTGCTAGGAACTTCCATGATCACTCAACTTGCATAGTTTTGTCTCTAAAAGAAAAATACATGTATGGTTTAGGTGGGTGTATTTTGGTCATGTTGGTAAAAATTTTCATTCTTTAAAAATGTGGTACTCTGCAGAAAAATGAATCATAATAGGGAAGTCTCAAGATTGTCATTATTCTTTGTATTTTGTTGTCTTCTGCTTACAAGAATGCTGAAAGAAAAAGTTTAAGGTGTTACTACCATCAGCTGAAATGCAACACTTTTTGTTCAAGTGGGCAGGACTGTTTCTTCCCTTATATATTAGGGTCAAAGTAAGACTGAAAAGAAAGAAAAGGCTTCTTTGAATCCTTTAGATTTTATATAGACAGAAAAATGCATCTTTGCTCCCTTTCTCCAGAGTTATACATTTGCAACTCCATTGATTCCAAAATGAAATCCATAGACTGATAGACTCCTAATTTGGCATATTGTAAGAAAAGAATCAGCCAGCACCATGACCATATTAGAACTTTGCTCATGTAAGTCACACTTTCTTTATAACTCTTCTTTCTAATGGATAATTTGTCACATATTTTCTGACCTTGTATCTTTGCCACTTCTTTAAAACCCATTACCTATACAATAGCTTTTTCTGTACACCTCTGCCATAAATAACTAAATCCAGGCACATGAGGGTACCTTTAAAAATATTCTGAAAGAGAACAAAGCACCTTTCTTTTGGCTAAATCATTATTTCTAATTCCTATTGCAATCTCATTCAGGAGCATCCAACAGGAATTATGAAACTGTACAAACAAGTAACAGAATGATAGCACCTTTGGTAAAAACTCAGATCTGAATTGGATGTTTTTACTATCATGTAGAAAAAAGCTGAATCTCCCTTATACGCAGCATGCCTGCAATTGCTAATGTGCATGTTTCTTGGATTTTCAGAAACACATGAATATGTCAGTCCTGATTGAGATGACAGTTCTGTAGACAGATGGGGAAGGAACTGTTCAAGGCTTGGTTTTGTTTCTTTTGTATATTTTATTGAGAAGCACGTATAATCACAAACCCATTAGGAGTTCAACACAGAGGAAGATGTATTAGAATTGGTCGATAGTCTTTCTAAAATGAAATGTAAAAAAACTTACTCATTTTCTAATTTCTTGTGAAAATTTCAAAGCCTCACAGGTACAAGAGGTTTTCTAGTTCCTGCAAAATCAGGAAATTTCCTGTGAAAGTCCCCGATGACACAAGCCAGATATTTTTTCACATGAGCTCAGGTCATGAATAAATACCGTTTCACTCAACAGATTAATTAGAGGAATTGGCAGCTGAGACAGAACAGAATATACAGAAATGTGATTACTTTGTATTTCATGCTAATTTTTTTTTTACTTTCTTCCTGTCTAATTTCACTTGCAGCAATAGTGATTTTCCTGTTTCTTCTGGTAAGAGGATCTCAAGCGACATTTTCATGTCAGATGGCACAGAGTTATTGAATTCCCTTCGTACACTAAGCTTAACAAGAAAGAAATTTTCCTTGTGTTCTTCCTCTGCCTACTTTAAACACAGCATTGTATTGATATCACTCTTATAAAAGTGAACAGTTTATCAAAAAATAGACTGCGATTACAGCTTTCAGCAAATATGAAAATAAAAAGAAGTAAAAAGTTACTGAATTTTAAGTAGATGCATATTTATAAGTGTGTAATAGACATATATTTAAATGACTATAAAATATTTGCAGGGTAAATGATGCCTTTGAAAGGAACTGCTGGAAAACCATAAGAATTATTAGAAACAAATTATATCCAACTTAACTTTCAAAACCCATCTAAGAAACTTTAGAAGAAAGATGTAGTGAAGAAACAGTTGCTACATTGTTTATCAGAAGCAAATTAACATGTATTTTTTCAGTCGTCAGAGAGGTTTGTAGAAGCTGCTCCTGCTGATAGGAGTACAGTTATAATTTGCTACTACGGAAAACCTTGATCTATTCTGTGCAGTCTGATCAGCTTATTCCAGAGACTGAAACTTAATAGTATTCTTTCTGTGTGAGTACACCTACTGGCAAAATGACCTCTATATCCTCAAACTTGCCTAGACAACATGAATTTCTTTCTACCTTTTCTCCTGGTAAACAGGAATGTGGACATAAAATGTGAACAATATTTCTGTATTACTGATTTCTTCTGTGCTTTGGCTCTCAAATCCAATTGGCATGACAGTTAAAATTAGCAGGACAAGGGCAACTGTCAAAGATGAGGCTGGCTGTAAGCAAAGGGGCTTCTGCGGCTTTGTTTGCCTGTCATTTCAGCTGCTATGTCAGCTTAAATACCATCAGTTAAAAAATACAAAGCATAGCTTAAGGAGTAATGGGGTGGGGAGCACATTCGAGCAATGATCAAACAAGAATAAAATCTAGATAGACCACACTCTCGGGACAATGTGGCACAAGAGTTTTTCACAAAATGTCAGTGCAGGCTGATTAAACAAATGCTGCTGCCAAGGCAAAGCTGATCAACCTACAGTTTAGAGGAAAAGTTCACATGCACTTGTGTTATCATTCTGAAATGCTATGGGTAAGTGAAAAATATTACAGTGTTGTCATAAAATGGAATGTTACGTAAGCTTAAAAATTTTCTGTACCTAGTATACCAGTGTATACAAACCACTACCCAGTGTTTCACATTTTGCTTGATTTGCATTCTGTTGACACGATTTAAAAGCCTTTCAAAATGGCTCTTTGCCCAGACACAGCTTGAAAGTCCAAACTCTCCCACAAAAGCAGGTGAAATTCATTTTGCCACATGTACAGTTCCATTCATAAATCTTTGTTCAGTGTAGCTCAATTTTTTTCCATTAATAATTGTCTTTGCCTGAAAAGCTATATGATACTTACCAAAGTTTTTTCTCTGAGATTCTCACTCACTTTTTTTCTCTCTCTCTAATCTATTTTAATATGTATACATTCATAAAACTAATCTTTTTTTCCAGAGATGAGTTATTCTTATCCCGTGTATGTAAGAAATAAAACACAATAAAAAAATCATTGTAAAAGAAACTGGAGTAAGGAGTGTAACCTTTTTTCTGGATATAGGCAAACTTCATGGGTACTGTCACACATTATAGATCCTAAGTTCACACTCCTTAATTAAGTGACTCTCCTGTAAGTTATTGATTAAGGACTGGAAAAATTGGCTGAAGTCCCTTGATCTCAACTATGACAAGACAACAAAGGTCCACTTGTGTCTGAGGGAAAAGGGGACACAAGAAGTGTAACCAGGCAAAAAGGGGGTAGCGTTGAGCTGTACAATTAGGTGCAGAAGTCGAGACAGAAAGAAGTAAAGCAAACTGTGTGCCAAAGAGAGGAAAGAATGGTTAATGATTAAGGGGTTAAATTAGATAAAGCCAAAACTGAAGGGTATAGATTGTATTAGTTCTTAGTTATGCAGAAAAGCAGCCATATAGGGAAGGCATAGAAAGACAAAGGCTATAAGCAGACAGGAAAAAAAGCAGAACATCCCACTAACAATAACCACAGACACAGGTGACAATCAAAAGAGAAACATGATAAAAAAGGAAAAACTCTTAGAGCCCCATCTCCCTCCTCTGCGCAAATGACATAATGACAGTGCAGGGGAGTAATCCTCCCTTTCTGGGCCAATGAATCTTAGCAGAGCCTAAATAGGATGTTCAATGGCAGATCCTGCAGCCATTCTTTTGGGGGGAAATGAGAGAGGTGGGAGTAGGGTTGACTTTCTTATAATCTTTTCCTAAATAACTGAAAAAAGTTATAGGAATGAAACTCTTCAGCTGAATCCAAGTCCAAGAAGGAATTAAAAAACTGAGCTAGATATAGGACATGGATTGCATAACCAAAGAGAGATCTGAATCCACCACAGCTGCAGAAGGAGAGTTACGATAGCAATTGATTTAGTGAGCTGCCCATTTAACTCATTTGCATGGCCAGTGCAGCCCATCCCTGCCACAGGAACATGGCTGGCAATGCTGTCCTCTGCTGTCTGGTACCACTTCCCTGAATGTCTTACATACCTTCTACATACCTAGTTCTGAATTACTTGCTAAGTAATGCTGTCTAGTCCAAACCCCTGTTCTGTGGGGCTTGGACTAGACAGCTCAGATTTTCAGTTCCTGGAATTCAGATGGCGGCTATAAACCCTGTCAAGCTGAAGACATTTCAGTGTAAATTACTACATTCGAGAGGAATGCATTAGCCACGGAATGATTATAAGAAACAAAATTGCAGCAGTGCCACAGCTGTGGTTTTGAACAAAAGCTCAAGTAATTGTGGTTGTTTTGTCCAGACCTTAATGAAATCAGCAGGTTATAGAAGTGCTTTTCACATGCTTCGGCTCAAAAGCATTATATTTTTCTTTTAAGGTAAGAAAGAAAAACAGAAGTACATATTTTCAGATCCTCAAGTAAGCACTAGTGAAAACAGTGTCTTTATGAGATTTTCTCAGCTGTTGGGTTTTATAGGAAGTATTCTACCTCTTTTAAAGATAAGAGAAAATTAGAAGTGGAGAGAGGAGGTGAAGCCTATTTCACTTAGGAACAACGATGTCTATTCCTGGATTTATAACAATTCATTACTTGATGTTCATTGTATTAGACATATTTTTAATCACTTTATCTCATTCCCACATTTCAAAAGAAAAAGTAAAACTATCTAGCATCCCTTCTGAATTTGTAGTTACAGTATCCCTTTCCCATGTGGTAGGTTAACAGGACTATATTGCCTTGTTTTGCGTGTCAGGGTCCCATTAACCTAATGTAATAGTTGGCACAGATTTCTGAGCAAGTTTTGTCTATGAAGTCAGGAGGAGAATCTGAGTGGAATATAATACTCTGCTAAAACAATAATACTCTCATAATCTAACCCTCATTAACTTGTCAAGCCTAGTGACAGTCTTTAATAGCATTCATTCTTTTTATGTTTTAAGTGATTTCTTTTTAGCCATTTGAAAACCCAAAATAAGATTGTTAGTCTATCTGCATTTAATAGGGAACCATTCTGTAATTTTCTTTCTCTCTCTTTTTTTTTTTTTTTTTTAAACTGGAAAGCACTTATGTTTATTTGTAAGGTAGCTTGCCACAGATATCTTTAAGAAATGGATGGAAGTACATACATTTTATGTATTTTTATTTTCTATCTTGAGTAAATGCTAAAATGCTACAAATGGTGTTACAAGAATACTGTTAGAAATTTTGTTCATTGTTGCATGTTTTTGTCACCAAAGGGAATATTGGGAATTGACAGAAAGGATTGGATTTCCACGGCATGGCTTGTGCCACCTGACATTGTCAGTTAACCAAACAGAGAGGAGAAAAATATCAGTGTGTTTGGGGGGGGCTTTGTGGCTTTCTGTGTTTCTTATCGCCTTCCATTTGCCACAATGTGCACCCTGTGCTTTCTGGCCTGGTGTGTTTCATGCTGAGGCAGCCCTTGTCTCCCACACCAGGGTTGGATACAGCACAATGCCCTTCCCCTAGTTCAATGAGTGCTTGTAGCTTGCCATGACTACAGTGTTGGGAAGATGAACATCTGACAAGAGTAAGCTCTGAATTCCTCATAGCACTCTCCCTTGTCAGGTTCCCTGAGGACTGATACCCATAGCATAATGAGAATTTAATTCACCCACTGCCTGATTCACCACACATCAGGCTTCTCTATGTTCATACCTTTAAAATCTGGAATGAAGTCTTTTGCAACGATGTTAAAAAGAAAACAAACAAAAAAAAGGTTGAAACTTCACTTTGAAAGAAATTAGAAACATCAGACATTCTATATCTATCTTAGCTACTGTTTCAGTTTTGAAAATGGTGTGAAAATTTGGCAATTTTGTTCCTTAAACTTGATTCTTTTGTACATTTAGTTACATACTTCAAAAAATAAATACCTCTTCAAACGGACATTGCAATAGTCTCTTTTTCATTAGGTCTCAGTAACCACTTTCTACCCATTTGTTTCCCCCAAAACATAGCAATGAAAAAGTAATACACAATTCCTAATGATTTTCTGAAATACTGCACAGGTGCAAGCTGCAGCTGTTATGAGTAAACTGGATTTTGCTAAACTAATTCAAATCCCATTGGGGAAATAGAAAAACCACTGCATTCCCATAAAAAGAAAAATGTTTTCATTGTAGGATAATGAAGTTTCTATGTACATTCTACCTAGTCAAAAGGTGTTTTACAAAGAAAATTAAAGTTATCTTATAAAAACTGATGAAATATATAATCTCTTAGATACTCACTTTGTTAAAAGTAAAATGGTATGAGTTATCCTCTTTAAAAAGCCTCACTAGCGTTTCCAAATTTGAATTAAATGGCTAAGATTATGTCACACATACTAAAATAGATCTGAAATTAAAACAATAAAACATTGTCCAGACTTATATTTAAAATATACAACTTTTCATTTGAACAGGTATATTACGGTGAAAATTGCACTTCACTGCTCACTTCTAAATGTGTATTTACATCTGTTCATTTGCTATATGCACTCGTTTGTGTTGCCAAACTTTTCTATAAGGAACTTGTCTGAAAGATTTAGATGTTATTTTTTATTTTAAAACCCATATTGGGTACAATGATAAAGATTTTATGGAGGAAACACACACACCTTCACCCCCTGGTGTGGCTAGTGGTGGATGAAGTTCAAGTTGTGAGTTTCTCACCTTTCCCTCTCAGTGTCTTCTCAGGCTCAAGGTAATACTAACCCATGTAAGGTATGGAGACCTCAGCTGAGGTGTGGACATGAGTAACTGAGAGACGACGTTGTTCTCTGTGTTGATTGGCACAATGAGATTAACTTAGAGTTTCAAAGTTCATTTGCAGAGAAGTGAGAAGGGTTGAATAAACTCCTGTACTAACACTTAAGATACAAATCTCGGAATAACAATGTATTTTTCACTAGAAAAGAAGATATTTTGAGGCAGAACATTCCTTCTCAAACTAAAATGTTCAGCCACTCTGAAAATCTGGAATTCCTGAAGCACAGTTTAACTCTGGGACCAGTGCTAAAAATCATTATCAGTGCTTGGGCACTGGTAACAGGATACTCCCTCCATAAACATCTGCAAGGCTGCCTTGATTGACATCAGCCAAGCATCTGGGGGTTGCATTATAAATTCAGTTGTGTAAACCGTGAACCTGACAGCAGGTTTCTGGTTTGTAGACTGGTATGTTGGTGTCCCTGAGCCTTTCCACGGACATCTGTGTTACGAGAGAGAACATCTTGGAAAGAACATCTCGGAAACAATTTCATTGCTAGCCTTAGGGAGAGCCCATTCAAAGCAGAGCAAATTACTCTAATAATTTTATAATCTCACAGGTTATTAAAGGCCTATTTACACATTCCATAGGGAACTTTTCAGCTTCTTATTTTGTATGTATTATCTGTTTAAAAACTAAGAATCATCACAGACTTTGGATTTGCACTATGAAGAAGGCCTAAATTAATATTTTAGTTTCCCAATAGTGCTAGCAGAAACGAATAATTACCTTTTTTTTTTTTTTCAGCTAATATCCAAGATCAGAAGTGGATTAATTATCTGAATTAGCCTTGGTACTGCTTTACACTCTTTATGCTTTTTTTTAAACTACCTGAATTTATTTAAAACCAGAGTTTCCTCTGTTAGGACAGGTTGATTTTTGTAAAAACATAAATAAATTACTATTAGAGATTTTAAAATTGGGATATAGACTACCAAGTCAAGTATAACATTTGCCTATTTTCCTGTTGTGATATTTCCATTGCCAAATCTGATTAGAATCTGATTAGACAGCATAAAAATAATGTATTTTAAGTTATCCTAAAATGGATTCTAGCAAAAAAAGAGAGAATTTTTTTTTCTACTCCTTTAATGACCGCAATATTCTGTAACTTTACTTTTGGATATATCATCTCGTATTTTGTAGAAAATGGGTTTGAAATGGGGTTTAGACTCTGTGGGAGTTCTTGCCTCCTTGAACCACACTGCAGAAGATTCTTTCCATCCTGATGGACAAAAAACCCTCTGCTTTGCCTAATAAGCAGAACTGTCAGTTATTTCTCTGATTCTGGGCAATCATATCACCTCAGATTTTCTTAGGAAGAGGACTCTAAGGCAACACTCTGGAAATCTATGGAAAGAACTGATGTCTGATTTTCACGTTAAACACATGCACTCTCTTGAATTTTCAGGTACATTTTGTTGCATATTTCCAAATTCACTCCCGTGTACATTTTGTCATATTTCTAGCCAAGAGAAGACAAATTGGTGTATTTCTGAGGCTGCACCTGTCTGAAAGGCATGTCCTAGCCAGTCAGAGGTTTTGGAAGGAGTTATTAACAAAAGCTTGTGTGTGAAAGGCTAATAGAAAGGCAAACTGTTAGCAGCAATAATTCCTTTATGAAAAATTATTATGTTACATATGTTTCAACATGTAAACCATAAATAGAACTAGCAATGGGGCCCATTAGCCTTAGTGTGTTTATTTTCTTACTGTAAACTAAATATCCTCATAAATATCTTCCAGAATCAGACTGTAATTTGCAAATTAGAAATCTTGCAGAAGTGCTTCAGCAGATTTTTAAGATTATGTATGCACATGTGTTTAGGAACAGCATATTTTCTGCGTGCTTTTAAGGATCAGAAAAAGATTAAGGATATCAAAGCGAAATACAGACCCCCTGCAATAGTTCATTTTAAGTTTTGAACAGTTTGGAGAGCATATAATCACTACAGCCACTCCATATTTATTTTGATAATTGTGCCACGGAGAATGTGTTGCTTTTCACCCTATGTTGAAAAACTTAGAAGTTTACAGTCTAGTGTGGAGTAGGAGTGTCAGAATGCTAGAGATGGACCAGTTCCAGTGCTTACTGAATCATTACCCTTGGGCAGAAAAAATTTAAGATATCTATACAGAAAAGAATTTATTCAAATAATATATGAGGTTTGACTTAGACTAGGGAATTATAATTGTCAAGACTGACAGGTGATACTGCCTTGCTTCGCATCTCTTTGACTTTCCTTTATACATCATGTCAATCATTTCCCTTCTAAATTTATTTAAATAATGTGTTATTCCTCTTTAGAGACATTAACCCATTAGTATCTGCTGCCCTACTAGTGTCCAATCAGACCAGAAAACAAATTCTCGGTAAGAATTATGTCAGCAGTCAGAACACAAAAGACCATAGGAATAAAATTAAGAAAATTAAGAATGCTTAACAGAGTTTACTTAATGAAAAATATGATTCTGAAAATGACAGAGGGGAAAAACTGGCTGCTTGCCTAATATTGATATGGTAGTGAAATTAAAGCAGAAGTCAAAAGGTAAACGTAATACACAAAAATTTTAAAAACAGAATCATTTTCCAACCAATAAAAGTAGATCTTTTCAAGTGTAGAATAGTAATAGTGAAATCTTCTCTGCTAAAATCTCTATAAAAGAATATATATTAAGTTCATTAGAGCAATAAAAGTCTTAGGAAAAAGAGGTCGCTCACTACATGGAGAAGATTAAGATGTTTTAAGAAATAAGAAAGCCAAAGGGTTTAGGAATGTTCCTACATTTGGAAAGAATTAATATGTCTATTGTTTAGGTGGATAGATATTGTCTATTTATAACTCAAAAAATATGTCAAGTAACATCTGGAAGTGATAAACATTTGAAATCATCAAGCTGGGAGAGTTGCATAAAAAAGAGCCGTTCATGACACCTCTGGCTTGATAGTGTTGATTTGTAATAAATCTCAGGGATAGCAGGAAAAGATCCAGAAGACTGAAGGACAGTTCATATTGTGCCAATACTCAGAAATACAAGTATGAGGAGTATGATATTTATAAGCTTAGAGCACTTACTTTTAATTATGAAAAGTTGAGTTGAGGACATAAAGAACAATTCATGCTAACTAACATAAATTCGTGGGAAATATATATCGTTCAACAAACATGATTTTATCATTAGCTTAATTGAAGATTATAACAGTGATCATCGCAATTATGGTAGTCTGTAGGAATTATAGACGTGCAAGCTGAATCTCCCACTTTGTTGAGGATAAATAGAGAATAAATATCAAACAGATAATAAATGCTCCACCCAGACCTTTTGGTGATCCAGAGGTTTGGATGCTCATGGAACAAAACTCTCTTCACAAACACAGCATCTGACCAGTGAAAATCAATGGATAGGAATGAATAGGGAAATAAAGAAAAAATGTTCACTTAATAACTGGGTGGTGGTAATACCCCCTCCCTGTTGCCTGGAATAAAAGAAAACTTTTCCAAACAGTGTTAGAATGCTAATATAAAACCAAATCTTTATTGAAACCCTTCAAGGTGCACAATATGGCAACATGCACACATTACAATATTTCCACCATTTTATGAGGTTAGTTGATTAGTATACCTATCAAATATTGTCCAGTTAGAAGGAGAGTTGGTTAGGCAATTTTCCCCCAGGTTCTGCCCCATTGAAGCCCTCCCCTTCCGATCTTTTAGCCCTACACTTTATTGTGTCTATGATACACGGTGCAAAACAGTGTCCTTGCTAGACTAAAGGCAAGACTAAACAGAATTTCAAGAATATATTTGTAAGGATTTGTTAAATTATGGGAGAGGGCAGAAGATGTACTAGAAGTTATAACTATGTATTGACAGTCCGCAGAGTAACAAACACATGAAAAACATATAAAATGTTGAAAATCTTTAGGAATAATCACCACTGATTATTGCCCTGTGTTGGTGGGAACCCTTATGGAAGAGTGCTGAAAGATGGTTTTGCATAACCACTATGGTAGCAAGAATAACTTTTTGATAATCCTTGCCCTCAGGGAAAACAGTATTAATACTAATACAATGTTTATAACTTAAAAAAAAAAATATTTATAAATATATATATATCTAATATACTTTTTAATTTTTTTTTTTTTTTTGGCTAGAGAGAAAGCAGAAAGGTGCGCAGAATCCTTTCCCTGACTTCTGTAAAAAGTCCCCATGTCATGTAATAAAGGTGAAAATTTATTCACTCTGTTCTCCCTCTCATTACCCATTTTCTACAGTGATCCCAGAAATATTATGGGTCCTGTAATGTGCAAACCCATAATATGTGTGAGAGTGAGTTTCACACATAAAGGGACATGAAAAGCTTGAAATACTGTTTCATCTCATGATTTGCCTCTGCCTTTCATTGATTTCAGCTACCTGTCAGGCTCAGCTCTTATCTTTGACATTACTAAACTCTGCTGTGTTCAAAGTTGTAAATTATAATAAAACTCTTCTATTCATCATTTCAGTGCCAAGTGCATAACAATTATTCTAGCTGCCCAATAAATGTCAGAACAAATTGTTCAGGGCCTTTTTACGTATAGTTAAGTGTGATTGAGGAAACACTGAAAGAAGTTAAGGATATTGCTTAGTTAAATGATTTTGTAACTCATTCCATACCACAAAAGATTTTCAGGGATACGGAGAAATTTGTGTTTAAAAATTTTGCTTTTTTTGAACCTGGATGCCACAGGATATCAGATCTAACAAGATTGATAAGTGGTTGGAATCTCTTGAACGTTATTGTAAAGTAATAATTATGTATTGGAACAAGACTTTACTCAAAAGTCTCCCACAAATGGCAAGAGTTAAAAAACTAGATGGGAAATGGTCAGTTGTGACACAACAGATTGATAGTACAGACTTTCAAATCTCCATGAAAAGTCCAGTGTTAATATATTTGTAAATATTTGTAGCTTTGAAGTTCAGAAATTATTTCATGAATAGTCAAATACAGAGAAAGCCACAAGAAAACATTGCAGGATTATGCAACTAGTAATATGGTAGCATCATGTAAAACAGATTAAAAAAAAATACTAATTAATCCACAGTAGAGTGGATTATTTGAATTTCCTATTCACATTACAGGTGCAATGCATCAATTCAGGGAAGATTCCTGGGAGTTTCTAGTTATCCTGACTCTGAGACACAACCTCAGAAGCTCACAGAATTGGGATGTCTTAATGAAAAGGAGAAGATTCAATCTGCTTAGGAAAATGGCAGTGGGGTAGATAATGTGATGTCCGCAAACTGGTGTTGGACACTATTTCAAACAGCAAGCATGATTAGAGACACGATAGGTCTGAACCAGCCTAGCAGTTCCCAGCTTTCTGTAGAGCACTTTTCTCTAGAGGAAAAAAGTATCTCGAGGAATATAACTGGTCCTTTTGGGGCCCATGTTGTTTATTGAAATACATAAATATATTCCTACTTTTTTTAGTAGTTTTTAAAAGCTAAAATTTTATATCCTTCTAAAAAAAAGAAAAATTGTTCTTGGCATTAAAACCACAAAGACAACAATTTTTTGTTTCTAGGTGAATTCCTTTAAGAATCTGAAATCCTTTTAGATTTGGAAAGTGGTGTTACTTTTATAACTACCAAATAACAGAGGTCTACTTGCTATTTAAACAACCAAAAAAATATTTAAAACTTGGAGAACCAAGTGAAGATTGGAAGAACAATGAAGATATGCTTATGGTTCCTTGAGATTAATAGCTTTTACATCAAAAAAACCCCAAAATTTTTTGTTGTAACCAGTTTTGTTTACAATTGTCTTCCAAACTGGAAATTAGTGAAGTTTCTTCCCTGCCCTGGAAAGCTCATAATGGCACTTACTGCTACCATTATATAGATATAGATATAGGTATATAGATATATAGATACATAGATATATAGATATATAGATATACACACACACACATCTACAGTATATAAAAAATGCAGAGTCCTACTTTTCTGCCTGCTTGTGATGCAGACCATGTACAATGCCAGGTGCTGAAGCACTCAGTTGCCAAACCCCTTGGATCTTGTTATGAATTTTTTCATATGAGCACACTCAGGAATTAACAACGTAATTGAGATCAGTCAATATTTTAAAAGTTTGTGTCCTTGACATGTGTGCCATAATTCCCTTACAACTCCTCAAACTGGAGAAATGTCTTTAGTTTTCTGTACAAATTGGATTTCTGTATTCAAATTCAGAAAACATAATAAAAATACAGTCTGCTCCATTTAATTGAAAGTACACTTATAAATATAGTTGTTTTAAATCAAATGATGATGCTGTTAGTTTTGGTGCAGGAGAAAAAGAACTGGCAGAGCCATCTGATTAATCTATTTTTGATCTGCTAGAAGAGGGCTCTGACTTCACTCTATCAACATATTTGCAAATATTACGCTAATTACTAACACGGAAACTTATATAATAATAGAAAAGCCTGGTTACATTTTAATCACTGAAAGCCCTTAAAATAATTTGTTTAACTACTGCAGTGCAGGGTCACCTGTATGTCTTCTCCAAAGCTCAAGAAAGGTCTGGGTAAAAGACCCTGACTCAGTCACCTCCTTGGTCTTCTCTGGAGTTGCTGCAGGGTGGTATTGCTGCCACAGTATATTGCCATAAAGAAATCTCTATTAATATCTTCATTAATTGTGAAGAAAATAATGGAATGACACTACAGGATATGTGTACATTAGGATTAGGAATGTGGGTTTTTTTAAAGAATCCACTGACTGTCACCATTCATTCTGCTTTTGTTCAGGACAGGGAACAATAATCTTCTTTTATGAGCTTGATGTAAGCTTGCTTCCTTACAAAAAGAAACACGTGCAGCGCATTCCAGGGACTCTAAACCACAAGTTCGGCCTAAAATTAAAGTTCAGAGATCCTTGTACTGTAGTGGGTTTAATTCTGTAAATGTAAAATGTTAACATGAAATATTTTTGGATATGAAATTTCTTGGAAGTTACTTTTAAATTTCTTTCTTTTAACAAGTGGAAGATCCAATTTTCAATGAAGAAAGAAGAACGCCAACAATTATTGCTTAAAGTCAGCTATTTTACAGTTTAGTCATGTAATACTGTGCTTATGTGTTTTATCTTAGCAGAAATTAAATTTAATATTTGAATTAAACTTGAAGACTAGAATTCAAATAGAGGTGTAGTGAATGATATGGAAGGTTAAAACCTTGATTCCTTCACACTAGTGAATGCATAAGATTGGGTGTAAGAAAAGGGGAAACATAGAAGCATATAGAAGCCTCTAGCAATAATTTTCCATAAAATTTATAGTGTTCAGTTAAAAATAAAAAAAGCAAAAAACCCAATCCCTTGTAATTTTCTATATGAATTTAACTGAGGGATTGGAAGCAAAAATAGTTGTTGAGAACTGAAATGTCATTCCACTTACCCGCCGAGACTCAGCTAGCATCTCCTTCAAATAGTCTGAGACAGCTGAAGCAAACTATTTAAGAGTATGTTGCACTTCAACATATTTCCTGTATTCAAAATTAAACATATCTTACCATAAGTAAACAGATTTATAACTGTCCAAAACCACAGAAAGGTCTGTCAGAAAACTGCAGCTTTATCAGGAATTCTATGGGGCTTTGGGATGAGTTTCCTGTTGTACTTAGGTACTGAAAATAGAACAGGAATGATCTAGAAAGTTCAAAAGTGACAAGATTTGCTTTAATCTTCTCTCTCCTACTGAAATCACTAAGTTGTTTGTTTGGTTTATTTTTCATGCAGCTTCAGGGAGAAAAGATATGATTGTCACAATTTTCTATTTTAAAGAGTCTTTTAGAAATGCACCAGTGTGTAGAGGGACTAAGATAAGACCTCTCCACAAGTTAAATCCTGTTCAATCATTCAGTCTGTTAACGTTTAATTAGAATTTAATTGATTCGTGGGCTTTGTGTTGATCATTTGCAGGCATTTACTGCCATAATTTCAATGTGCTTTTAGATGTCAAGATTGCTTAGTGAACAATGTAAGTGCAGCAAAATGGCAGCCATTCAATTAATTTTCCCAGATAAATAATTTAATCAGACCCAGTATATTTCAACAGAGAAATTCAATCTACTATTTTCCCTGTACTCCAGAAATACTCCTCTGTTTTAATCACTTCTTGGTTTTTAACTTATAAAAAAGTGAAATTCACCTTCAATCTACATATTTGTTCTTTCTGGGCACATCCCAAAAGCTCAAGATTTATTATTATTACTAAGATTAATGAAAGCATTCCCATTTAGAGTAGAAATGCACATTTCTTACTTCCTCCCCACCCTTTTATCAGGCAGGAACTAGCAGTATTTACTCATGTTCCAGTGTAGTTCTTAAAAGAGTGACTTGATGGAAAGAAGAGAGAAGTGTGTTATTGTGTGTTTACAGCATAACGAGTAATTCACTTTCCTAACTCTAGGTAAAAGGAATATAATATGTGACACAGCAGATTCTGCTCTTGCCACTGGAAATATAAATAAACTCTCCTGACTCTAGGAGATTTGTGTGTAGAATTGAACTGATGTAACTGAGATCACAGCCTGTTCGAAAGATCTTGAATAATTCCTATGAGGCAAATGCCTTCAGCTGTCAATCTTCCAAACTGACCTGTCAGTGTCACATAATAATTAAACAGCAGCTGGCATTAGTGCAAATTTATAATTGCTATAATCCTTATTGCTGACATGTCAATATTTAACTTGTATTAACCTTTCCTTTGAGGCTTACAAATAGTGTATCTCTGGCTTGCTCAGTCTAATTTTTCATGTCATTGCCTTGCAAGGTACAAAGATTTATAATGTCATTTTGTGACGGATACTGACCACTCCTTTACTTAGCCTTGTAAGATTCACTAACTCTAGAACACTGGTTCATTTATTTTTTTTCCTACCCTGCCTGATAACTACTTTTTAAGCATTTAAACAATTAATAATGTGAAGGCCAGGTCTCTAATATTTAGTGTAAGAATGCATCTCTTGTGAATTTTAGACTGCTGCTTTGGAGGGTGAGACCCTCCTTACTACCATTACTATATAATACAGACTCAGTTTCTGGAATTTTTTCAGCTTGAAATGAAGTTAAAAGAAATCAATAGCATTAAAACTTCAGGGAGAGATGCTGCAAATTTTGGAATATTTATGAAAAATCAAAATGAAGCCATTATTTTAGTAGTCCGTCTTGAGAAAACAAATTTGAAAATTCTGGCCAGCCTGGTTTTTGGTTTGGGGGTGGTCTAGCTGGCAAACCAAAAAGATCAAAAGAACTTGTACACTCTCTCACTCTGAATGGTTCCCTACCTTACACTATGTTTGAAAGTAATAAATTGTACGTAAGCTTTTGTCAGAATATGTAAACCTTTTTTTTGGTATTAATCTCTATACAATGAGGATTTTTCTTCAGCCACTTATCATATGGAAGCTTATAAAAACAATTATCATTAGATGCAGTGTTACATTTGGGCTCAAGATACTTGCAGTGATCACAAAATTAAATGAGAATTGGCTCCAAAACCTTGTGACTGCTCTTCTGCTCATCACCCCAAAATAAAGCTTGTTCTAGAAAGCTGTCCCATATTTCCATTTCCAAAGATCTCATGGTTATCTTGCCTTCCACTCCTTAAGGTTCTGAGAATTAACAAACCTATATACTTATCTTTATATTCCTTACAGCAATTCTAATTCTATGGACTAGTATAACAGTTCAGCATATCCTAAATATTGCCATCAAAAATTCTCATAGCAAAGTGCAATAGACTTATTATTAACATCTGAGTGTCTTCTCTTCAGCCTTATCATCTGATCTTTCCATTATCTGCCCAATAATGGTAAATTATAGGTCAGGGCTCTTCCTTGAAAGGGCAAATTAAAATTCTACCTGGTGTAGACACTGTTTCATGATTTATTGAAGTTACAGATAACCTACATTCATGTTTATAATTAAACAATCTAATTTGTCACTTACTGTTATATTTCTGAGGGTTCTTGACTTTTCACTCCACAGGGAATTGCTGCTCATGTCTTCCAGATTAAGTTTTAAAGTTTTATGTAAGTGTGTAGTGAATTAATAAATGCCAGGCATCATGCGTAGCAGGCACAATAGTTGGTGCTTAATTCAGATTGATTAAGAGCAAATGAGAAACGTGAGCATGAAATAAGTACATTAGACCAGACTTGCCGCGCTGCCGTGCCTGGCTCAGGCTTGGCCTACAGCTCGGGGTTCGATGCCTGCAAGGAACAGCGGTGTCGGCGCACGGTAACTGAGGTTTGCGTGCCTCAGTTCTTCTGGCCTGATAAGCCGTGTGCAGCAAGCAAGTTAATGCTGTTCAAAGGCAGTAGCGAAGGCAAAGAGGAAAGAGTGGACCCTCTGTGGCTGCAGTCCAAGTTTTATTTCTCTGCCCTGAGGGAGCAGGGAGATACAAGCTTGAAGGAAAGCCCAGCAGAGAGACCCTTTGTCCCCCTCTCATCACAGGCTTTGAAGGGTTACAGAGAGAGGGAGGTACAACAAAGGTAACCAATTAAAAAATGATGAGACTTGACAAGTAACTAATAGAGACATATTAGGGGAGAAACAAATTTAAATTGACCAATAACAGTATAGCTGGAGGGTATTTTAAAACAAGCTGACCTGTCCGAGCCCAAGGAGGCTCCGGCACAGGGGAGGAGACGGGGTGTGAGTGGCATTCAAGGGGTGTAAGCCTTATGCCACAGATTTCCCCTTGGATCCACCCTCAGGGGCAGAATCCTGGGTGGGGAAATCCACCCACTCGGTGTCACTCACACCGAAGGTGGGATGAATCACCGCAACACAGACTCTATATGAACAACAACTCCTTTTGTGTCTGAGCATTCTATAAAAGCTCTATATTTTCTTTTAAAAGAAGTAATTTTTAAAAAGAAAATGTTGCACTTCTAGAACAAATATTTGAACCTTCTGGAGAATCCATATGTCCTACAAGTTCCAAGAAAGAATTTAATTATTGCTATGGTTACGTCAACACATACTGCAACATAGTATAATTAGCTGTGATTTGCTGTGGCACGGAAGTTGCATAGATATGTTTTATTAAAAGAAAAAAGCCATTGCCAATATGTTCTTGTTTTACAAACATACGAGGTATTCTGAAGTTCCAGAAAGGTTTAAGATGCAGGCTGTCAACTTTGTTTAGTTATTATGATGACTCCTCAAAAGGTTTCGAACTGATCTGGGAACATTTCTCTAAAGAGAATTTCCTGGATTTAAGAACTAAAATATTTTTAAAACAAGAAGAACCTATTTTTTTTTTTACCTGTAAATCCCTTACAATATTATTTTTCTTGTAATTAAGTGTCTTAAATACATAATAAATAAGTTGCTATACCTCTTTTCCATAATATATCCCATTTTAATGCCCCTATACTAAATGAAAACGTATTTGGATTTTTCATTCTTTCTTCTACTAGATTTTTTAGTATTTCCTTTTCCTTTATTGAATCTTATTTTTCCCTTAGATTTGTTTCCTGCATATCACCTGGATATCTGTATACCTAATAAATTGTGTTGATCTTTTGTAAAATTTCTTACATCTTTCAATATTGATATTATGATCTTGATATTTTGATACTTAGATTTCAGAGTTCTTCCTTGTTTTCCTTATTTTTACATCCAAAGTGATGTTTACAACCCCAGGCAGATGGCATAAGTCATTGGAGAAGGAATCAAAAGATGGCACACATTTTAGAAAATGTGTCAAAAGATGGCTCATCTGTACAACACATGACATACTGTTAGAAAGAAAATTACCAAAACCCCTTTCTTGCCAAGTTTATCATTTCCAAATTATTTTCCTTTACAAATTGGGCAATATGCAAAAGAAAAAAAAGAAAAAGGAAAAGAAAAAGAAAAAAGTAAATAGCACTAAGCAAATGTGTGCAGTGTTCTTAAAAAATAACTCTGAAATGAAGAATGCCTAAGTTTTATGGTAGAATCTCTCTCACCTTCCACTAGGCCAGGTTGCTCGAGCCCCATCCATCCTGGCCTTGAACACTGCTGGGGGGGAACATCCATAGCTTCTCTTGTCAACCTGTGCCAGTACCTCACCACCCTCACAGGGAGGGATTTCTTCCTAATACCTAATCTAAACCCACCCTCTTCCAGTTTAAAGCCATGACCCTTTGTCCTATCCTGCACCACTGCAGAGTAACATGCACTAACAGCATCATACCCTCACTTTAACAACTCTGTGTTTTAGAGAAGGATACAGAGCCAGTCTCTCTTGTGCTTTTTTTATTTTTATAGTTGTGCATTTTCCACTGGACGGACAGGATCTCAGTCTTGGTTCAGGCTACTTTTTGTAGTCTAATCAGTAAGAAATGCTTTGGAAAAGTATAAATTACAGGTCCACATCTCTAGAAGGAAAAGGCTGCCTGGAAGAAAGTTCTCCATATATATATAGTGAAAAAAGTAATTTCCTCTTTTACTACATATGGACTTCTGGAAGTCAGTGCTGCTTTAAATTTCCAAAGGGTAGAAGTTTGGGTAAAAATTCAGACTAATTCCTCTGCAATTATATTTTTTTTTTCTGTGTATAGACAATTACCTTTTCATTGTGCAGTATTTAGCTTTCATGCTAAGTCTCCTTCTGCGTAACTAATTTTTAGATGTTAAAATGTTAAATTGATACCAGTAAGAGATAAAATGAAAATTTCCATTAATTTCAAGATCTTGAGATTAGAAGAAAAGTTTACTGGAACATATTTGCAGTGGCTAGTTTATACAGATTAATATTTTATGAGATTTCTAATATTTAAAGTTCATAATACTAACCAGATGGGATAGAATTATTGTGTCAGAATTTTGTGTATGATTTCAGTCCATTGAAGAGTGATTTACACACAAAATACTCACTATTGGTTCTTGTCTCTTCAGTGTACGAGATCACTGCTGTATTTTTTTCACAGATTTCTGTAGTCTCTAGCCCGTAAAGGAAAATTCTAATCATCTGTGCTTTGCCTAACTGCAAAACGAGCATCTGCTTTAAAAAGAGCTTTATGTTTTCAACATCATAAATTTTACCAGCCAAAACCAACCAAGCTTGAAGAAGTGGATTACTGTGTAACATCAACTTTCAATAGCCCTCACTGTATTTATGTGAAAAGAATTTCGTCAATGCCAGAGTTGTATTCCAAGATACTAGATTACGAAAATCTTTCAGGAAAAGTAAGGGAAATCTCATAATTGCAGACAGATGATATGAAAACATGTATGGATAAATGTCAAGAGAATATATGGTTTAGTTCTTCTTTCCATGAGGATGAAGTAAACAAATGACCCATCTTTTCAAGTGTAATGTTCTATGACTATATATTTTATACTATCTAATGTAATTAATTTATTCTCTAACTGTCAAACTCTTAGGTGTGACACATTCTGTTATGATAGAATAGCAGATACTTGCAGCATAAAATATTATTGTCCCTGCCAGCTCTTTCTTCTAAGTTGGATAACACTAGCTGTTCAGCTTCAGCAGGAAAGTAGGTAAACATGTGGCTCAAATTGTGAATACTACCAGGCAGAAGAAAATTGGCTGTATGTGTTTGGGAAGAGCATGGCTGCAGCTGCAGCTGGTGTGGGTTGGCTATACATTTTTACAACACCTGGACTAAACAAAAGTGTCATATTCTCAATCTATGAATTGAAAAAAAAATATTTAAGAGAGATGGTCAGTCATGTGTTATGCTTCCCTACCTGGACAGTCTAGACTGGGAAACCTGAAGGTGTAAGTTCCCGGAAAGAAGAGGTGCTGCACAGAAGAGAGATTCCCAAAAAGAAGAGGTGGTCTTGGGGGAAATATTAGGGGGGAAGGAGGGAGGGAGAAGGAAGGGCAGGGAGGGAGAAGGGAGGGCAAGGAGGGAAGGAATTTCAGGAAGTAGAAGGTGAAGATTGTGCCTGGAGAATAAAACTGGGAAATAGGGAATAGTCCCAGAGATCACATGCTGGTGATCTCCAAGAATGATGTGTACTGGTGCAACATTCTGCTCAACTTCCCTGGGTGAGCATTCACCTCCCGTCTGGGGACTGGAGAGCCAGGAAACCCAGTGTGGTGGGGGGAGACAGTGAGCAGGTGAGGTATAAGGGAATATTTCAGGTTTTTAAACTCTGTTATCCAAATCCAGTATGGGATTATCTCATCTCAGTTTCTTTTAATCAGATTTGGGAATTATTCAAAATTTTTTTTGCTAGAAAGTTACGTTTGCCTTACTATAACTTGCATCTGACTTTGACTTGTCCTCTTTAAATGTTTAGTGTGTTCTTAATGCTTAACGTTAAAGTTACACTGTACATAACAAAATTTTAAGAATTGCCTTAGTGTCATGAATGAAAAAGTGTATATTTTTCAGTTGTAATAATAGTATCCTTTGATATGTAGTTCTTTACTCTCATATAGTTACACATGACTGAGATTTTCATACATTTCTCCAAAGATTACTGTATTCAAGACTGTGCTCATCCAGATGCTTTATCCTATTCAGTCTGTATTTACATCTGACTTATAACTATACTTCTATATTTAACTGTGTGTATATGGCTTAATTTATATCCTATTATTTTGCAGACAGAAAAGGTCAGTGTAGTCCTAAATTAATTAATTAAATTATTTATTTTTGAAGGCTTGTTTCAGAATCAAGAAGATAAGATATAAAATTGGATCTGAAATACCCTGTGACCCTCATGTTTTTGATCTTCCTTTCCCTGGAAAGGATTAAGACCTGTATATAGATACCTGAATAGGAAACGACCTCATTATTTTTTCATCTTTTGTCTCATATAATTATGTCCTTCTTCAACACACTTTTGATCTATGTTACCATGCATAAGTCATATCTGAGTTCACAGAGCAATCCGACCTTGGGAAAATTGGGCTCTTTCAGTTACAATTCTATTTCAGAAAATCAGTACAGGTTTGTAGAGATCTAATTGCAAAAAATGTTGGAGTAGGAAGACATTGTTTCTTTTGCAAAGTTTCATATTAAATTAATTTCTCAAATCTAAGCATACCTAATTTTGTGCAGGTAAAATGAGCCACTAGCAAAACCTTTCAACAAATACAAAAACTTGATAATAAAACCTACTAATCTTTGAGTCTCAAAAAGTTAGAGGTAAATTCTTCATCTACATGAAGCTGTTTCTGAGGTTATCCTATTTCCTCTCTGTCCCAAAAGCAATGCGCAAGACAGGGAGCAAATACAGCTTCCTGTAAAACCTCTTGAGCTTTTATTGCAGAAACCTTAGATTAGCAAAGCTGTAAGGAAAAAGCTAAATCAGAAGCATTTGATGGTGATTTGATGATCACAGTTTGCCCAAACATGATAATTTATCATGTATTACAAGAGACCCATTCTCTTGTATATCTGAAAGCATTTAAACTAGATTTAACAAATAAACATTTGTTAACATTTAAACAAATTTCTACTAGCTTACTTTTTGGACACCCACGCACAAAGGAAAGTTGAGGACTTGTATGAGCTGAGTATTTTCCACTGAATCATAAGGATTAATTTGGGTACTGGTGAAATGAGGTGCCATGGAAACTAAGTCCACTCAGTGGACCTGAAGGAAATGAACTGATGAAGTATCTTGCTGGGCCACGAGGTCAGCCTCCCTGATTTACATAGAGCATGTGCACAGCAGCTACATTAGGTCAGATGAAGTTTTCATCTATCCCAAGGCTCTCTGACAGTTACCCACAGCAGATGTCTAGTGAAAGAAAGCAAGAGAAATCCTATTTACAGACAGTTAACATAATCTTCCATCTCAAGCAATTTAGGGAGCTCCTGGCTGATTTTTCTTCAGTAAATGTGTCTAATTACTTTTTGTGCTCATTGTTTGGGTCTTTCCCTTTTCTGACAATAAATTGAACAGTTTACTCACACACTATGTGAAAAAACACTCATTTCCTGTTTTTTTAATTGCTGCTTTATCATTTCTTTGGGTGCTTCTTAATTTTCATCTTTTTCCAGGTTTACTTTTTTGTAACTCCATAATTTTTTGATTTCTATTATAGTACCTTCTTGGGTAACTCTTCCAATCACTCCTTATATTTGAACTATGGAATGTCTTTCACCATCTTTGTTACTGTTCTCACGCTTTTTCTAGATTTAGTGAAACCCTTCTGAAAGAAGGAGGTGGTACGACAGAACTAGTGTTCGAGATGTGCATTTCTTAATCTACTGACACAAAGAAAGTTTTGAGCCCTTCTTCAGCAAAGAGAATTTTAGCCTAGTAATAGGAGTCTACATACTTACATCAGATACTTTCTAATAATTATCATTCTATGATGGAACCATGGAATCATAGAATATGTTGAGTTGGAAGGAACCCATCAGGGTCATCGAGTCCAGCTCCTGGCCCTGCTCAGGATACCCTAAGAGTCGCATTATGTGCCTGAGAGAGTTGTCCAAACACTTCTTGAACTCTGTCAGGCTTGGTGCTGTGACCACTGCCCTGGGGAGCCTCTTCCAGTGCCCAACCACCCTCTGGGTGAAAAACATTTTCCTGATATCCAGCCTAAATCTCCTCTATCCCAGCTTCAGCCCATTCCCTCAGGTCCTGTCACTGCTCACAAAAGTGATGAGATCAGTTCCTGCTCGTCCTCTTCCCCTCACAAGGAATTGTTGACTGCAATGAGTTCTCCCCTCAGTCTCCTCTTCTCCAGGCTGAATAGGCCAAGTGACCTCACCCTCTCCTCATAAGGTTTCCCCTCCAGACCCTTCACCATAAGAAAGCATCAAGTTTTACATTAAATTTAATTTGTCCCAATTAAGACTGGATCATATATGTTTATATATGTATACTTCTAAAAATACTCAGTAGAAAGGCTCAATTCATCTGAAGAAGCTTTTTAGTACTGATTCCTTATGGTACCTTCTGATGCATCATTTTTGGGGAAATTATTTCTTAACTGTGAATTTAGGCTTTTGAATTAACAAAGCCAAGCTAGTGGTGGAGATTTTATCCAGGTATATTATTAGTGTTCAGAAGCTATAAATCTGTCTGGATTCATAAGTGGTACTTTATTTTAATCCATTAAATTGGTACTGCTTTAGTGTCTCTTTAGTTGTTTCTATACTTCCAGCAGCATTAAATTTATTATAAAATTGAGCTCCTAGTTGTATGGAAGCATACAAGCAGACAGATAAACATTTATATTTGAGTCAAATTTATTTTATTGTTATTTTACACCCTTCTATGTCAACAACCTTAAGACAGATGAGGATTAACCTCTTGATTTATGTACAACCATTATCAGCAAACTTAGAGTACCATTCCACATTCCTCTTCTCCGTGCTTTTCATCCCTATTTCTCTTCCCTCTTTCCAACTTTTGGTGATCACACATCCAAAAGATCTTTGGGTGGAGCTACTTTGATGTAATGTTGTGCTGTTCTGGAGGCAGTGTCTTTATGTATGGATTTTCTTGGAAGCATCCCAGTTCTGTTTATATGAAATTGCACTGATGTGGCCAGATCACAGACTGAATGTGATCAGACTGCATTACTTTCCTCCTCTGGGTCTTCAGGGTGCGTACCTCATATACTCCTTTTGCAGCTAGAATATATCTTGCAGGAAATTTTCATTAATAGATCCAACTCACCTCAGGAAATCTTAAACTCCCTAGTCTCTACTTTGAGCACTCTTTGTTTCTCTTTAAACATGTTAAATGACTGTTGCTTCATGAAAACTCTCCTTCCAGGGAATATACCCAGTTACTTCAGGTGTGGTCTGTGGAGGAAGGGAAGGATTGGAACTGGCTGCTTACTGGATTTTGTTTCTTTTTGTTTGTTGTGATAAGATTTTTGTATCAGACAGTGAGAAGAGGTATTTTCCCTTTTTTTTTGATGAAATTCAATCACAAACTTTCAAGGAATTCCTTCCCATTTTCTTGCACCTTATGAATGTTTAATTTTGAATGGCAGTGGTCACTGAAGAATGTTTCTTCCCTACATTCCCTTGGTTTTAGTGCAACCAAGCTGGAAAGCATAGAGTATGGGAGACAATGCTGTTAGCATTTGTGTCTCATTTAACATCTCACAAGATTTCTTGTGATAAGAACAGCTAGTTTCAGGTTTTTTGGTATCTATTCTCTTGACTTATTGCCATGCCCATACTATGTCTTACAATCTGTGCGGAGAGTACTGAGGTTGGTAGGTCACCATCTCCTACTCTAGAACATTGCAGTACTTTTCCAGAACATACTCTTCCTATGAATTGAACTGATCCAAGACTTATTACAAATATTGGATATTTACATTTAATTCAAAAATTACAATATATTAGTTGACTGCAGAATGACAACAAAATATTTGTTTTTTCATCTGTAGAAAATTCAATCCTATCATGTATCTGTAAGAAGATTTCCAGTAAATATAAGAACTAAACCAATGAGCTGGATATTAATGAATCCTCATTTAAATCTGTGTGAAGTTCTCAACACCCTTATTCCATAAAGGTTAACTCTAAGGGTCTTAGAAAAAAAAAAACCTGTAATGATCAAGAGGAAGAAAGCTCTACTGTGTGTAAGGTGAAGAATAAAGGATGTGCTAAGTAATGTTCCCAAATCAAAGGTGAGGGGGATCTAGGATTCTTTAGGAGTTCTGCCAGTATGAATATGGGGAACAAAGAGCCTTGAAATGGCTTCAACTCATTATGTTATTAAAAATAACAAAGATGTAAGTGGGCACTAAGAGAAAAATAAATTCTTTGTAACTTTATATCTCTAACTTGGATCCTCTGAGTCATTACTTACTAGATACTTATCAGATTCTCACTGGAATGTTCTTAGAATCTCACATGAACTGGACAATTTATACGCTGAGAGTATTTCTGTTTCACTGTTGAAAATTCGTAAGGGTATTTGTGCACCTGAATCTTATTCATCAGGGGTCTGTATTCTGATATTTTTTTAATCAGCAAATCAGACCTAAACAAGACTTAGGCAAATAATTACCTTCATGGCTCTGTGACTGCATGATCAAAAAAAAAAGTAATGAGAAGAAAATCTTCATGTAAGATACTAGCCTATTTTTCTCTTTAAATATGTGCACAGAAATATGATTGACAATTAGGAGAAAATAAGGATTAGTGCTGAAAAGAAACAAGAATTTACTGGTAACTATAGTTGAAAAAAAGCAAAATCTTAATTGAATTATCTTTCCTACGATCATAGGTACAGAACTGATGCAGAAAAAATAGTGATAAAAACAGAATGAATTTTTTGACTGTGTGGGAATACTTGTGCTACCTGGTGTCACACTCAGACACAAAAAAACCACGCAGACCTCGCCAGGTGGGAAGCAAGGAAAAAAGAGAGATGGGGCGAGACCCTGAACTTTATTATATATGTTCTTAAAAACCACCGTGGATTGGAGGGAGAAATTACGACCCCTCAATCACACTGGTCAAAGGAAAAATCCATCAAATGTCTCCGCCTAGGAGAATGGAATGAAAAACAATCCAGAAGTTCAGAAAACATTCTAGGCCGGTTAGAAAAACAAGAGCTATGTTCATAGAAAATGCATGAGAACTTCTACTACAGAAGTAAAAACACTGAACAGTAGAAAAACCAGGGCGACAACCTGGATACTTGAAGGATGAATAATATGTGTAAATAAGAGATTAGAAGCATACAAATACATTGAGATCAAATTTTGAACACAAGATTCATGAAAGCACAATTATTAAAAAATCAAACTCTTAAAGAGTTAAAGAGGAAACAGCCTTAGAAAGATGATGAAAAAATATTTTAGAAATAGTTTTAGGACTTTTTATGAGATATGAGCACAAAGCTATTTGCTTACTAGATTGCCATGCCAGGGTAACTTTGTTGCTGCCAAAACAGAGGTTTTTCATTTTCTTCACTCTGTGACCTTTAAAAATTGCAGGAGTTCAATGGCAACCAATTTGGAACATCCATCATCCTCATCACAGCTGTTCCAATGTCCCTGAGTACATGGGTGCCGAAATGGGAAAGAAATTAACAGTTCATTTGTGAAAAGTGTGCTTTCTTCCCTGACTGCCTGATGAGACTTTTCCCTCCATGTGTCACTTTCAGATAAATCAGCATTCATACTTCACTGCACAAAACCTACATAAAATAGCAAAAGCATACAGTAAAATATCTGGAAACAATGAAGAGAAGTACAGAAAAATATTTCTAGTTCCTGAAACAAAGGAAAAGTGAACAATTAACATTATAGAAACAATATTCATATTTCAATGACAGCCAGGTCAATAAATAACATATACAGAATAAAATTTTCCTATATATAGTATTCAATTAAGAAATTAAACATTAAAAATTAGAAAATTAAAAATTAACATTAAAAAGAGTAACCATAGAATCTTTGCCTCAGTTCAGTCATTCCAATTTAACCTATGCAATATTTAAAAGAAAAAAAAACAGTATTCAGCTCAAAATACTAGTCACCCAATGCTGTTTAAAGACCCATACTGTACATGGAGCATTCAGCTCCATCCTTAGGCCGAAATCCCATTTCATCAGTTTAGTCTTCTGGGTTTTTACTATTTCCTAAAGACACTTAGCAGAAATAAGTCCAGGAAATAGCCTTTAAGTGCAGTAGATACAAATTATTCAGAACAACATGGATTATCATACTTTCATAAGTAATTTGTGGTTCCTCATGTGCTCTGTGTTGTGTCTGTGTCTGTCTAGTACATGGAGTCTTTTAAATGGGGAGACAAAATCTTCATAGGCTTGTTCGCTTTTGGAGGTTACTCTAGAGAAGGGACTTCAGGCTCAAGTACCTGATTTGGGCACGTGTAGTGTATCACAGACAACATTATCAAGAAGTATGCTCATTTACCAAATTTTCAGCATGCCTGACCTGATTCTGACACTCCCTGTGACCTGACGTGGGTACACCACACACATGCTCTTATGTAGCACACAGCTTAGCATGGGCTACAGGTGGTGGTGACAGTAGTGTGCCCCTAGTTAGCTTAGTGTGGCAGAGAGGAGAGAAGGAGGAGGTAGTTTCAGACAGCTTTTAGAGGAAGGCATAGGCACCCCAGGGAAGGGTATTATGACAGAGCCAGAAGGATCCAGGGCTGCAGTCTACTCAACAGCACTGGCTGTCTTCCATGTCTGGGTTGGCAGGTGGCACCTCCACTGCCTCTGGCCAGAGTGTCTTGGTTGTCTGGGAAGACAGAAGAATTCAATTTGGATGATAAGATACACAATGTTTCCATATCTGCATCCCTTAGTCTCTGCACTGATTTGGGCATGATATTAAAGTGTACAGATCCTGTGCTGGTCATAGCAGTGGCAACCATGACCTCTTTCTGATTCCCATAGCTGTACTCAATAACAGCTCTTGCCAGGTGTGGCTGTTGCACACTGGGCTGCTTGAGTCTCTTGAGTATCCACCTCTGGTGTTTCTCAGGAGATGAACTCTGCCACTGTGGAGAATGAACAACAGCACTTTCCCCAGCAACGACCTCAGTGGGCCAGGTGCTCTTAAGTCATCCTCCAGTGTGTCCTGATAGTACAATGTATCCAGAATAAAATCATCTCATAAGAGGTAACTTCAGATGTGCTGGAACAGATCAGGGTTAGATACAAGAAAAGCTGTAATTGTAGTCAAAATCAGTGTTGCATTGAATTCAGTGGGAAAATTCTATTTTAATGCACGGCACCACACTATATTGTCATTGCTGAGAACTCTACAGATGCACACAAAAAAAGAAAGTGTTACCTCAGAAATGGCATATTGGCATCAATCATTTTCTGAGCTATTGTATAACTTCAGGATTTCCAGGTTTTTTGGGAAACCAGGGGCCATATTTTCTCAAGTCTTACAAAGGTAAACTTCAGTTGTAGTAAGATAAAGTTTGATTCTCTAAGTGTCACCTAGAGAGCTGTGTGTCTTAATATGTGGAAACATTAGGTTGCAAATTATGGAAAAGTTCATGATTCCATTGAGGATTTAGATGTTTCGCTTTTCCTTACATTGTATACAGGCCTCAGTAAATCTTTAATTTAATTACTTCCTGTTTAAAAATTGATGTTTCAGCTGCAAGTCCTTTATATTCATATTTTACAACATTATTAATATAAGATTTTTCATATATGAAGATGATAACTGAGTCAGTGTTTTGGTCAAATTCCTTTTAAAACTACGGGCTTATTATAAAACTAAGGCCTATGTGGGGAGGAGAAAATTTTCCTGGACTTTATCTCCATAAAGACTGACAACACCCAAAATAGTTTGAGGCTATTAATACTGCAAATTTTTGTGCTAGACGCTGCAGAAACTTTAGCATAAAACAGGCAATTAAAGAAGAGCCATAAAGTAAATCCTATAAGACTCTAGTTGTTGAAATTCCCTAGAGTCACCAATATTAAAAAAAATATTTTCCATGTTCCTGGAAAACTCTGATCAGTGAAAAATTGTTATTAAAAAGAAGATAGTAAGAAATGTGGTTCCATTTTTCTTATCATTGTCAATCAAAATTAATAAACATATTAATTCTTATGAATGATCCCAGCACAACATACTTCTGATTACCAACATTAAATACACTGAAAGTACACTTTTATGGTTTTCAGTTGTGCAACATCCTTATTACTCATCTTGCCATCATCAAGTAGTAGCACTGTTTTTATCTTCCGTAAGGCCCCAAAAAACTCACTCGATGAGGGTTTTAAAAGGACTTACAGTTGTTCATGTACTCTGAGTGAGACATACAGGAGAAATACTGAAAATATATTCTCAGGAGGTAAAAACAACAAAACCAGACTTTACTGGCAACTTTAGAAAATCAGAGAACTTTGGCAAAAGATTTCGTGCAACATTCAGTCAACATAAACCACTTCTCAAAGTTTTAACTTGCCAATTCAACTTAGCAAACTCTAAGGCCGTTCGATTTACTCAAAAATTCTGAGAAGAGGGAATTAGAGGAAGAAGAAAGAGAAAAAGACAGAAAAGATAAAGAAAAGGACAGATACAGATACCAACTGCTGGACTCCAGCAGTGTTCAGCTGATAGAAATTCCAAGAGGAGGTAGGGTCAAGACATGCTCACTTCATGCCTTAAATACCCCTTGGACTCCCTGGGCCCTCCCCCCAGGTGGGACTTCTGGCCATTCGGCCACTCTGGGGCTGGACTGGGGCTCCAGGTGTGGGGTGTGGAGCATTGCCCCGTGTGTGCCAGGGATTGCCAGGCTGGAATACAGGCTCTAGGGATGGGGAGTGCAGGGCAGGGGATCACTTAACCAGAGCAAGGCCCGATCTGCCCCTTCCTCCTCCCACACACACACCAAAATATCTCGAGGCATCAATCTTTCCAGTCTCTCACATCTTCATAGATAAGAATGCTATAATGGGTTTATATGTGCTTTGTTTTTTAATTTTGGGATTTCGATTTTTTCATTTTCCTGGAGTCTCATGGGAGCGACATGAGAAAAATTTTTGCCACAGTCAGCAAACAGCATTTAGGAGCAAGGACTGTGCCTCTTGCAGGTACACTTAAAGCTCTTTTAATTCAGGGCTTTCTGAATTTATTTGAATATTCAATGTCAGCACCTTGGGGAGCTGCATAAATTTAGCAGAGATTTATTTTCAATTTTGTAAGATGATAGATGTACTCTTTCCAAGATCATGCTACACACTGACAGATACCCTCCAGCTATTATAAAAACAAAACAATATTTATTATGCAAAAAACCCCCAAACCCAAAGAAAACCCCAAAAAAACCTGACCCAAAAAAACCCCCACAAAACTTGTTATTATGCCAAGTGTCTGAAGAGGAAAATAAACGTGATGCATGTTCAAAAAGGAAGTAACCTCTTTACTCACTCCTACCTGAGCCCAAACAACTTCTGCAGTGCTATAAAGTAAATGAATGCTGGAATTAGAACATGCACAGCCTTGGATATACTTTGGACTGGACTCTTTTCTGTATAGGCAGCAAAGCAGAACTGCTTAAATATTTCCCTCAAAGGAATATGTGTCCAGAGAGACATGCATCTGAAAAGAGAATTTATTTGAATGTGTTTGATAACATTAACATAGAGATGATTATGATGATGATGATGATGGTGATGATGCTAATTATTATTAACAATAACAAGTAGAAAACCCCAACAAGCTGGGATATCTCAACTGGAAAAACCCTTTGAACATCTGTGTTGTATAATATATTCTTATACTGTGTGAATCAAATACATGCAAGTAACACCGTGACAACCACCCATGGCTGAAGTGCAAAAAGTAGATTTATTCCATTATGTTTCTGTCTGGAGGATTCTAAAACACTAACATACACTGCTAAGCTCATTTTAGCAGGGGCAAAAGCGGTGGGGCCTGATCCCTGCATTACATATCAAAGGACCTGAAGCACATGAAATCTTTCACCAGTGGTATTTTACAATCTCCAAACCCTCTTACCTCCCTTTCCCTTTTTATAAGGAGGCCCCAGTGTGGAAAAGCCTCTTAAGTCTTTAACAACAGTTATCTACTCTGAGAAAATTAAACTTCTTTTTCAGCAGACAGAAAACAACCCAAAGCAAACACAAATATATGAATTCTTTCACAATGAGTATTTTCTAACATCTCCCAGATACAAGGTTGGTCTATGAACGAAAATGATTCTAAAACCAACTTATTTTTGTCTCTCCTCAGCAGTCTTCTGTTTTTCAACCCCCTTTTTCCCCCACATATACCATTTTAAGGAAAGGATAATCTGCCTGTGGTACTGAAATTGATAATTGTTTCATTATTTAGAGCTAGTGCTCAGTGATGTGTTCATTTAGTCAGGTGTTAAGTGAGTGGTTAACCAGGAAATTCAGACAAGGACACAGCAAATCCTACTATTGGTGCTCGAAGGTACATCTGCATTTTTGTCAGGTGGTTTAAAACTGATGCTTCAGCAGCAGAAAATGAAGGTATGGTGGGCAGAAGATCCATTTAATTTTCTATCTGAACATTATGAGTATCTTCAGGTTAATAAATAATTTCTGAATTATTATCTTCTGAATTATTATCTTCGGTGACCATGGGTATGGTACGGCCAGAGAGCTGTACAGATAATGGCACATAAGTAACCAGTATGTGGCCAGTTTTATCACTTCCCTTCTTTTCTGCTGCTGCTGAACACTCCTTGGTTGTGTACCCTCGGCTGACAGAAATCAGTGTCTCTTTATCAAATTCAGATATTCAATGGCTCATAATAGAACTCTTTGGACTTAATTTCTTTGATCTTATAGAATGATGAAATGTTTTTTATTTGGAGGAGGAAACAAAAGGATTCTTAATGAAGAAATTGTATGGCTTCCTTTGGCTCCCACTCTCAGCACTACTTTATTTGAACCCCAAATATAAACAAGTGAGGGCAACACAGTACGTCACTGGCACTATTCTGACTCTAATCATATAATTTTGAATTACAGTAGTCTTCTGCTCCCTCTGACTTCATACATTTGCTTATTAGAAAAGACTGAGAAATTTGGAAATACCGCAATGTGGTTAAACACGAATGCTTCTAATGATATTTGCTGCTAGAAATATGTGTCTATATATCAAAGAAACAGACTAGACATATGTAAAACAGCCAAAAGACAATCTCATCAATCTAAGGGTCACCAGGTTAGCCAAGAGATACAGAGATGGTGGGTAAAAAACCAAAGGGAAACAGACTTGGCAAAAGCTGTACCAGTATTAGCACAGCCTGAAAATAGCTGTGGTAATTTTATTTTCTTTTTTGTCATATCTCTTTCAAGAGATGTTTGTTCAACATTATATTAATTCTAAAATGGAGATTTTATTTTTGCCTGATAGTAAAATATGCCTGCTGAAACCAAATGACTATAATATTTCTTGATGGAAAGCACATACATAGTCACAGTAAAATGTGATTGGTCATATCTGCTTCACACTGCCTTCCTGGAAGTGCATTTGGACTCCTGAGACATGCCAGAAATCCTAAAGAAATATTATATTAGTATGAAGATAGTGGTGAGATATATGGCTATTTTATAATATTCACTTCAAATGAGTTTTCACTCCTGGAAATAAAAGTTGTCTTTATTAAATTACATTTAATTTATTTAAATACAGTTTAAAGAGTATTGTACTACTATGAATCTGGTGATTGTATACTTTGCATAAGCAACACCATATTCAAGTAAACTTTAATTTCAATTATTATATAAAAATTAATTTATAAGATCATATACTATATTTCAGTGTGGTTTTTTTATCTTGAAAATTATACTGATTCTTCCCCTTCCCTTGGAAACTGATAAACTTCAGAGACAGAGACAAAGCAGAACTTAGTTTTCCTTCTAGATTAGGTTATTTTGAAAGACACAGAGAAAAAGAGACAGGCAGGCTTTGCGTGCCCTCTATTACTTCATATACAGCAGCCACTTTCTAACAATGGAAACCTAAAACATACAGAACTCTCATTTTAATTCAGCGTAGAAAGAACAAGAAGTAGGATAGCATAAGTTCTATTATGTTAGACATTTCACTCGTTTTATGGTCAATAGGTAATATGAAGATCAGCTCTTTTCTACTTATTGTATTTCATCTTAATATATCATCAGACTTTTTCCAGGAATGGATACAAACAGAAAATCTCAAAAGCATTCAGTTTGTATTTGACTTCATCAATGAGCAGCTGCAATAGTCGAGAAAACTGAGGCACTAACACTTGCTCAGTTTCTCAGTGCACAGATATATTGATAGCTGTTAACAAGCAGCTGATGCATTCAAATATCAAAGAATTAAAAGTAAAATGTGAAAACAAAAGTAATTTTTCTGCTTTACGTTACATTTCAGTAATATTGGGGACTATGCACATTGACCAGATTAAGATTGCAGATAGCCCTTGGTTACTTAATTTCATTTCTGGATACATAAATGTGCGTTTCAGAATGATGAAGAAAACACTGAATGTGACAAAATGAGAGGTCTCATTTTCTGAATCTGGTTTCCTCTCTGTGTTCTGTATAGGAAAAGGATGTATTGGTACAGATTTAACACTGGATTTCATTTGTGGTTATTGCTGAGACATCAGGCTGAAGAGATGAGAGAGAGAAACTGATTAAGATAGCTCACTCTGAAGGTAAAACTAATTGTTAAATTGGGGTTGGATTCAGATCAAGGGTGGCAACTGTGGTAAATATAAAAGGGAGAATTAGACTGCAGTTAGGAACAATTTGGGTAATTGAAAACGGACAGAAAGGTCTTCTAGAGTGACTGAAGAGCCCAGAGTGAATAAAAAGGGCATATAGGCTAGCAGTCACCAAATGCACATAGAATCACAGAATCCAGTATATTGTGGTACATGTGTGTATGTACAGGGTGTTTATTTCAGTGAGTTTTCTGGGCTACTTTGGTTTAAGTTTTAGGCAAGCAGCTAAAGTTTGAAACATTTATCTTTACTAAACTTCAAAATCTATTTCTGTTGAGGCTTAAATTTCCAATAAAGGAAGTACAGAAGAAAAAGGAGAAAATCAAGAAAAAGCTGCTGCATTTTCGAAGGTAACATTTAGCAATATTTTTCCACTGGAAAAAGAAACCAGGGCTCAGTAATCTTACAAAGACTAAAAAGGATTTAAATACAGAAAAGAACGGAGTATTCAATCTAGTGACTCTTCCTAATAAAGCAGGAATCTTCTCTTCAATCTGTCTTTGAATCTAGCTTTGAAGGTTTCAACAGTATTTGAAATACTTTCTACTTCTGTGTTTTCCCACTCTTTCCAATTTTTTTTTATTTTTTCTTCCCTTTCCATTGGCCTTCTTTTGATGCTTCACAGTCTTTCTTTTTGTGTCATGTTACTGTTGCTGTGGAATAATATTTGCACACAAAATGCTGTTTATATGTAAAGTATACTCTATAGAGTATTGGCAGACGTGTGGATTACCTGTCTGAAATGAGAAGACTTCTGCACCATTTCAATCCCACAGATGAGATTCTTTCCTTTTAGCACCTTATGATACATCCATCTTTGTCAAAACCTATTTACTATAAATTAGCTCAGGCATATTTCCTCGGTGATTCAAGTCCTAGTTTATTACTCCTCATTACTTGATGTTCCACCCAATTTAATCACATCTGCATACTGAGAAACTGTCCTTAGACTCATTATTCTGGTTGTACTATGATATGCTTGATAAAACTGAATTGTTAGCTATTTCTTTCTATTATATAAAGGAGTTTATCACTGTATATGTAAACTATGCTCTTGATGCCAGATCTAACGCCACATCTTTGACATCATTATCTTTTTATTTGAAATTTATGAAAGCAAGATGTTAAAAGTGGTGTCTGCAGTAGAATGCCAGTAAAAGTTGCCAGGAATGTGAAAGCCATAGTTAATTCTTGATCTATTTCCCCAGTTATTCTTTCAGCTATTTCAAGACAGGATTATTTGAAAACAACAGTTTGTTAGTGCCAATCTACAGACATCTTTCCTGAAATGAAGTCTTTTGACTAATGTGAATGAGATCTGGTGGCTATAATTAGTGAAAACAGCTAGTTTATATTCTTGACACTCACATATTTTTGCAGCGTGATCTGGGGTCATTATGTACATCAGCTCACCTAGAGGTAAAACATACGCAGCAGCACAATACCTGGTGTATTTTAGGAAAATCCTCTCCTTCCTCATGCTAAAATACTTTGGTTTCTGTAAGAGGAGCAAAAACTTAAAGACTTATACCCGATTATTTCATATTCTTTAGAAAGCTCATGTCTGAATCTAAACTGTCACTAAAAACAGTTACTATATTTGGCAACCTATGCTTTTCACCAGCATAGCTCTTCATCAGCTTGCAATAGCAAGAACTTCTTGGGATACTTTCATAGTTGTTGTTCATTTGTTACCTGTGGAGTCATAAATCTACATTACCAAATTTTTTTCCTATACAGTGTATAAAATGAAGGCTAAGCTAAAAACTAGAACTATATAAATGAATCTACATACTAAAAGTAAATATATCTAAGTTGAAATTTAAGAATTTTTCTCTCAGTTTTCAGTTAAACAACTAACTTAGGTTGCATGTGGCAAGATCTGGATATCCATTCAAGTTTGCATGAAAGAGTCTTAGGTTCACTTCAGTTTTATGCTTTTTATTGACTTCTAAATGATTTGATATTTAGAGTTTTACTCAATAGCAGCAGTAATAAATAGATTTGTTGTCTTTTCACTGCGAAGAAAAGCTACTTCCTCATTAAAAAATTTGTGGTAATATAAACAGTATCTAAGAAAGACATTTTCTGAATCTGTAAAAATTGAATTTTTTTTTCCAGATTTTTAAAAAATATTTTAGTATTTCATGGTTCCAAAATGGAAAGTAATATACAGGACACTTACTGCAGGATTTTTATTGTCCCAGAAATAAAGGAATAATCCAATTCTCAGATTTCTGTAACAAAAAAGCTGTAGCTAATATATTGACTAATATTTTTCCTGGAATGAGAAATTCCAGAATTTAGTCATCATTCTGTGATTGTTTCTTGAAGGGAAATAAATTCAAGCCATCTGAGAGCATCTGAGGGCAGATTAGGATTGAGTTTTCAGTTTTTCTTCTCAACCTACTTTTCTAACTAGTAAGTAATCAATTACATGCTGTCATCATGGGTCAAAATAAGCCAGGACATTCTAGAAGCTTCAATAAACTTTTCTCATAAACCTTGATGTTGTGTGAGATTAAATATATACTCAGATCCAGTAGAAAGATAACAACAAAAAATCAGTGATGGGACATCATCTTTGCCTATAATGAAAAGACTTTCCAAAAAAAAAAAAAAAAAAAAAAAAAAAAAAAAAAAAAAAAAAAAAAAAAGAAAGAGGAAAAAAAGAAAAAAGATAAAAAGAAAAAGCATAGGAAGAAGAGAAGCTAGCACATTAAAATCCACAAATGTATACATCCACAGAGCTGCACCAGGAAATCTACTGGTCTGACTCCTGTCTTTTAAATTTGACCTAATGGAAGAATACATGTTTTAAAAAACATTAAAATGAGGGATTTTTATGAGTTAACTGGATTTTAGTATTTCAGAATGGTTCTGATAACACACTGTATTGATATAATTTGTCATTAAGTCATTAATAAAGTATATTCTAATTCAGAGCAATCACTGTTCAGGTTTATCCTTTACAATAATAGTTCCAAACCTCTTAACGTGGTACTCAGGAATATGTAAACTATTCTGTACCAAGTGTTCATTGGATATAGCTAAAATACTGGATATAGATGATACTATAAGATGATACTCATTATAATATATATTGATTCTCTGATCAGCAGCATATGACTCTTATTCTTGTCTTATAAAAATATAGGAAATAAATTAAAACACCATTATCCTCTGAGATCTTTATTCTCTTTTATTTACTTTGTATGGTATATTTTCATCATTGATAATTTTGCAATAAGTCAAAAGAGTCAATCAGTGTTTACCTTAATATCTATTCAAGTTTTACTCTGTATAGAAAATGGCTTATGTTGTATTAAGTACATGATTTTTTTCAGTGGATTTCCAATCAATATGGCAGTAGCAGAAATTAGTGGGTTGAATTCAGTGACTATAGTAGGTTGAATTCCGTGACTATATCATCATGTTTGAGACACAGCAATTCACTTTCTTCACAAGCATGTTTATTTTGTCTTTCCTTTCTTTTGGTTGAGATGAACAAAGACAATATAAAGAACTAAAAGATACACAGACAACTCTAACTAATATTATGAACACTTCAGACGTTTCAAAAATGGTTTCTGTTCAGTACAGCCTTGCCTATGCTTATCTCTTTCATCGAAACCTGAAAGAAATTGAAAGACAGGTTAATTAAAGAGAAATTCAGACTTGAGAGTATGGATTGAAAGACTAATTACAAGTTTTTAAATACTCCCCTTTGTTTCTGTTTTTCACTTGTACTTTTCCTTCAGAAAAATGTCAATTTTGTACTAGAATTAGCTAATAATGTTCAGTTCTCATCCTACATTATAATTTTTTTTTTTTATGTCTTTGGGGCTTTGACATCCTATTAAGCAAAAAAGTGAGGGAAATATGATCGTGTAAATTTGATGGAAAAGTCATGTTCCACTGCTCAGTTTTATAAATTATGCACAAATATTGACTTACGTATGCTGTAAGACCTCCTAGAATAGGGCCCCAGCATGTGCATCTGTTGAAAGAGCCTGCCAAAAAAAGTGTGTTTCAGCCTCCAACATGTAAAATATGCATATTCGATTACAAAAAATCATGACATCATTTCACAAAGGTTTCAGTAACTTGCTGCAGTCCCCAGGAAGCAATAACTTGCGTGCCAACAACTCATGTAAGTTTTATGTATCTATTTAACTTAAACAACAACATCAAAAATAAATTAACATTACTGCATGGCATTTCTTGTAACACAATGCACTGGAATGCCCTCCAAAGAAGGTTCTTGCATATAACAACGTACATGCAAGCATCTCTCTCCTTCATGCACCATTTTGAGAGTAGGAGTAGGACAGACAAAAATCTCACAGGTTCAAAATGTGCTTTTTTCCCAGATGTTTTTCTTTTGGATACTCTTTTGCTGTAGTGTACTTGACAGTATTTTTCTCCAACTTCCTGAAAAGAACCAAAACTATAACCCTGAATATTTATGAAAAGGAATGCATACTTTGAAGCATCACCTTTGGCATTTTCTTTCCATGCTAACATTGAAGTTATATTTTGGGATTGAGCAAATGTTTAATGTATACACAACCCTCTGAATAAGAATATGAACTTTCCTTTCATGGATGAAAAAAATATCTTGTACTCACATTTGCTGTTCTTCTCAATTCTTCTGTGCCATTCCTACATATCCTACAGTCCCTACCAAATGACTAGCAATAGAATAAAAACTACCTCATACCTAAAATAAATATAGATAGGCTGACCTAACTACAGGCATACTTTTAATGAACACAATTTTGAGTGTTTTATACAGCTGTAATCTAAGATTAGAAACATATGGTTCTGGAGGTAAATGAGCATTATGAAGATATATGGCAGTGAAAATTTCATGACATTTTCAGAACACATAAAGTACCCTGGGCTTAGATAAATTCAGACCTAACTCATTATGAAACATGAAGGTTGTAGCCTTGTCAAAACAAGTCGGAATAATGATAACACTTTAATGATTTATTGGAGTTCTTATGAGGAATAATAAGGAGAGTTTTAAATTATCATCTGTTTGTGTTTCATCTGCATGGGAACCATATAGAATTATATTTGAGAATAAGAAAGCCTCAGCAGAAAGGCCAAATTATTACTGGGATAAAAAGGAAAAAATCTGTGAAACCATTTAATTTAATTTCAACAGATTTTTCCTCTCTGAGAATATTTATTAAGGGGACAAAAAGCAATGGTTTTGAAAGGCAGCTTTGTCTTTGCAGCTCCATCTGCCTGAGTGCAGATTTGAATCTATGGATGCAGAGCACTGCACCAACATAGGAAGGACATTGAGCAATTCCACTCTGATTGGACTTAGAAGGTACCTAGTGTACTTATGCTTCAGAGACCCTTTTCAATTTAATTAACATTTTTCAAAGAGCTGTATTTCTAGAAATATAGAGCATATAAAACAGTCCAAACCCAATTTCGAAGACACGTTTTCTAAAACGAATACTTTCTGGGAAGCAGAATTTACAATAGCTGTAAATTGAAGATCATATGTGTTTGAATGATAACAACCATTTTGCCTGGATTTTGTTGTGCCTACATGCCAATGAATTTAGGGGCTAAGGGACTCTTTAAGGGTCTCTGTGGCTCAAATACTTTACTATTAAATTTAGGTGGGAAAAACAAAGGGTAAAATGAAAAAGACTATAAACCTATGGTAGGTCTCTTCTACCTATGACTGAATCCCAGTGTTTGTAGAAAAAGTGGGTCCATTGGCTGGACTAGGCTTTGATCAAGCAAAGAACTGTTCTGCAGGAGCTATGAAATACCAAGAATTTAGATTTTGTCTATCTTTCAAGCATTAAAAGCTTCATTTGTTACTTGGTGGTAATAGTTACCTTGGAAGAGTTAAAAAAAGGCTTTTCCTCTCCTTTTGATAGGACTAAAAGCAAAGAATGGGATGATACTAGAGGAGATGGAAAGACAGTTTTCATATAATCAAATGCAGATATTTTGCCTATGTTCTGTTAAGCCTGGTTTAATTGGAGCTTTTTAAGGCTTCAGAAATAGATGAAGGAATTTTTATCAGCATGTTTAATTCTCAGCCTGTCATCAGTGGAAAAAAGAAAAATATTTAGACTCCCCCCTACCTGTCAATTAGAATGAAATCTGATGAGTAGAAAACATATAGGAAAGTTGAGAGAGAAAAAAATCCAAACATATATGAATGGGAAATACTTCCTTCACCAAAAGATTTACTGAACATTTTTTTAATGATCGCTATGATCTAAGACAAATGGAACCAAATTAAAAATGGGTTATTGGCCCCATCTCTGAAGAACATTCACAGAGTAGGCTTTACAGTAAATTACTAAATCCATTTTTATCTTTAATTTTCAGAACTGAAATATTTGAAAATAATAAATATGAGGTCAATCATCACCAAACAGATGAGAATTTTATGGAAGTACCACTGTTGACCAGAAGTAACCTAAATAACCTTGAAATTATATAGCAATCAAATTTAGTAAGAAAATTATATGCATACACACCAATAAAACTAAGAATTTCAATATTCTGGAAATAAAGACACAAAAGATGATGTTATCCCATTAATATCTCTCAGGGCTTCTATCAGACTATGAATGACAGTGGTATCTGAGGTACAGTATGAGTAAGTGATATAGGGGAAGTTGGGGAAAAGGAGAAAGTGCAAGAGGGAAAGGGACAAGCTCACTCTGTATAAATTAAACAATTTATTTAAAAATTGAAAGACACACTACAAATGTTTTTCCCTCATTATGATCAAACCTGAAGAATATTACTAACTATGTAGCAAATGAGCAGCCCTTCTGGATGTAGTAGCAAAAATACGATGCATAGTGGAAGTGTGATGCAAGCTATAGGTACTCTAGAAATCTTTTTACTTCTTTTTTTTCTATAGACAGATGGCAAGAAAAAATTCTAGTGAAATGAGCTATAAATTCCTTTGGTACTAGGATAGGACTCTAACCAAGACATATTAAGTCTGGATTCTTAATTAGATTAACCTACAAAATCCTTGGACTAATAATTACTGTTTTATTTTTCATCTCTCAAAGGCAAATTACTTTCAGGAGCTTTGAAGAGTATGATCCTGTTAATCCATCTGTCAGTAGCTTTTTAATATTGAAGAAAATAAATTTCAAGTATTTCAATAACTAGTTAGGAACTGGAAGGGAACAGAGGTAGAGAAAATATTTTATTCAAATTGAAAACATGTACTGCCTTTTCTAAAAAAGTATTAATAGTGTGGTATTACCACATAAACTTTGAACGGACTATATGCAAGGTGTATATTCTTAAAGTTTGATACTTTGCATTCTTACTGGTTAACATTATTTGAAAATTAAAAAACCCAAATGCTATACTGCAAAGATAGCTGTCAAATTCAAAAATATTCCAAAAATTTTGAATAATAGCTTTTGCAAGCCTCATGAAAATTAATCCAAATTTCATCAACCAAGGGGTTAAAATATTGTAAGCTTAAATAAAATAAGTGGAACTTTTCATTCACTGTGAAGACAGAGTATCATCAGAATCACTTAGCTCAGTGTGATCATCTTGATTATTGTTTCCTACTTTTCAAAAAAGCTCTTAAGGGTAACTGAACGTTTCAAGTTTACTTGTGCAGAGATACCTCTTTTCAAAAGCTGTCTTAGGAGTCCACACATTTATATAAAAACTTTTAAGGTCATAAGATGTCATATTCATACTTTGTCCCTTACTGATTATTTTTCAGTAATTTTTTTCTGACAGAAATTTTTACAAGCCTTAGCAAGGACAATAGCCTCTCGGAGAAGAGTATGACCCCAAGATCTGAAGATCCTGGATTCATCTGCATCCAGATCACTTTAAAAGTTGACCACTGAGAAGCATCATTGAAGATATTAAGTAATCAGGAACTTCATCCTTCCAAAGTTAAAAAAAAAAAAAAAAAAAGTAGATGTTATGTGATTAGGAAGTAAGGCAAATTTTTAACTTCTCTTGTATTCTTCTTTTGCTATTATCAGGGTGACTTTCTACAAGGTAATTCAGATTAAAATCCCACATTAGTGTAACCTCCGCTAAACACATCTAACTTTATAGCCAATGGCATTTAATTATCAACATCAAAGCAATAATTAAGAAATTTGGATCTATGTTTGCACAGAGAAATGGTGTACAGTGAAGAGTAATTGCAAGATTAACTGATAATATATGCCTTGAATTCCAGAATGTTAAATCTGTTAAGTCATGCACTGATCTCCTCTAGATGCTTATTTGCATGCAGCAGTGATGCATGCAACTTCTATAATGGAGATAAACAGATCTCACATGGAAATATTTTTAGTTATGATGGCTACAATTCAGTAAAAATAGTATGGATTGAATAGAAATACTCTGTCTTTCCCTAAGCCAGGTATTTTGTAAGGCATTTTACACAGTGACTTTTTTTTGTGTTTAAAAACCCATGTTATCATGGAAGCAATCTCTTTCTATTCAAGAGGCTGAGCAGACATAGCAGGAAGGCATAGTCCAAAGCACCTTACTATTGTAGAAAACTAAAACTGTACCAAATTCTAAATTAAATCTACTTTTTTTTTTAAACCAGAAGAAAAATCTGAATTACACTTCTTCCCCCTCCCCCCCCACCCCATCAGTAACAGTGGAAACAGTTTATGAAGTACACAGAACTCTAGGTCAGAACTTCTAAAGAGAAGTCAGTGTTGGGTGAACTTGCAACTCACTCTGTAGCTGAAAAAGGTCTAGTTGCTTTTAAAATATAATTCAAAAAATTAAAACAGAAGTAATTTACTAGGAAAAAAAGTCCTTTTGAATACCAGGAATTTTTGTTTCTAAGACATTCAGGTGTCTTTGATGACCCATCACTAGAATTATTTCAGTCTAAAGAAAAATTAATCTACCAGCATGTAATTCTTTTTTTCTTTCTCAGGCAGATTTGCCTTGCTGTCCAAGACTCTTTCACCTTTTATATCTGATGTACCATAGGTCTAAATGTCATACCTACTTAAAAATACAGATTTTTCACTTAATTGAATAATAGTATTTTTCTTTAATTAAAGATACCTGTAAACATAAGTGAAAATGTCACCTGCAGTTTGGAATGAGGCATTAATAAGCACTACTCTAAAGCCACATAAAATGATACTGAGACCTCAAATACAAGAAAAGTTTGGTATACCTGAATATATGATCACTGGTAATTGAGCTTTTCTCCAACTTCCTTATTACTAAATGAAGAAATATCATAGATGAATGTAAAAATACGTAGTGGACAATGCTGTCAAAAAGTTTCAACAACTGTGCTTTCTTCATTGAACTATGTTGTGGCAGAACAATATGCTGTTGCCCCACAGGGTGGCCCCTATGCTGTACTTTTAATAACTTTCGTGTTTTCAAATATAATTTCTTTTAAGTAATATTTTGTCTAACTTATATGACCGGCCAAACCAGAAGCTGCAAAGATAATATTTTTCAACTTCCTTTCTGATGAATAATAAATGTCACATAGGAATTAGAAAGTAGGATGTAGTTGCATGTGCCATCTGCTGCGTATGGGAACAGAAGAAAGATATTAGACTTTAAATTAGGGGCTTCTTTCCTAGAAACTCAAAGATGAAAGGAAACCACACTGATCACTTGGAAAGTAATACTACTCTCTATTAGTCATTAGAAATCTATCAGCACTTAGAAAATCTCACAATATGACAAGATACTTTGGAGAGCTCTCTAAGGAATATCTACAAAGTGTATTTTAAATAAAAATTAATGTCATTAATGTCATACAGTCTTCTGATTATTTACTTTAATTTCTTATCTGTTTCTTCTAGTTGCCTAAGGCCTATGATAGCAGGATATGTGGAGACGGTTCTGAGGTAAAATACAAAAACATGTGTGCTGAATTCCCATAGTAGCTGACTATATGCAAAAGTAAGGAGAGCTACATAATTACATATTTAAAAATACACTTACCTAAAAAAAATAAACCAAAAAACTACCCACATATTACCTCTGAAGTGGAAACTGTTAGTGTGCCCATTCTAGCTGCCCCCTTGGCCTCAGCTGTAACTAAAGAGTCAAATGCTGACCTAACAATAAGTGACACAGATTAGGCTTGTCTATGTGGTGGCACACTGTCAGAGACTGAAATATTGTAGTTTATGACTTAAACATTTTCATGAAGGACTTTTAAAACTGTATTACAAAAGCTGCAGCACCCTGAATGGGGCTCTGAGAGGCCCTGGACCCGCTCACTGATGAAGATAAGATAAAGGGCTGGGGACATTCACAAAGCACAAGCTTAACACCTCCAGGGTGGGGACCACAGCCCCAGGGCTATCAGCTGCCAGGCTGGCACAGACCCTCATACTAAAGGGTGGGGGAAGAGAGGCTTTGGGTGTGTGCTGGAAAAGCCTCTGGTGAGAGGCTCAGTGACCGCCCATCCTCCGCTGTGCAGAGGAGCCCAGCTGAGGGACCCTTCACCGGGGGAGGGGGGAAGCTTATCCACAGCAGAGGGGGTGACACGGCCCATCAAAGGCCCCCCAAAGGGGTCTTCAGACCCTGCACCAGAGCACCAGAGATGATGCAGCAGACCCTCAGTGTTGCAAGGGACAGTGTGTCAAGCTGGCCCCTGCAAGGGAG